>JAWWEW010000060.1:6157859-6197270 GCA_035583185.1 Anabacerthia variegaticeps
TCCTCCTCCTCCTCCCTCCTCCTCCTCCTCCTCCACCACCTCCTCCCTCTCTCTTGCCTTCTGCCGCTCCCGGCTTTGTGGGGGCTGGGATAAAAGGGGGGGAGCAGAGCCGGCGGCCAGGCGCGCCCAGCCCCTCGCTCCTCTCTCCGTGCGCGGCGGGGACCGCGGCTCCGCTTCGCTCCGCTGTCAGCGGCACGGCCAGCATCCGGCACCCCGGGGAGCCGTGCAGCACCGCCGGGGCATGCCGGGCCTTGTAGTCCTTCCTTTCCCCCCCCACTTTTGTTTCCCCTCCTTCCTTTCCCCCCCCCCTTTCCACCACCTTTTTTTTTTCTCCTCCCAGTCGCTGCGAAGCGCGCAGGGAGGGGCGCAAATGGGCGCGCAGCCTTTGCGCGCTGCTTTGGGAGAGGGGGGTACTTACGGAGAGGGGGTACTTTGAGGGGGGCGCCCCCGGGGGAGGGTAACCCCCCCCCACCACCCGGGTTGCCTCCCCCTCCCCGAGGTCCCAGTGGGATGCGCGGGGCATTGCTGCCCTCTCCCGGGTTGCACCCGCACTGCGCACCCCCTCCTTAGGGATGCAGGATTTGGGGATACACACACACATCCCCCTCTGCAGCCCCCCGCCCACAATCCGGGGTGCACTTCAGCACCCTCTCCAACTCAGCACCCCCGCGCCCTCACACACCCCCCTGGGGCCAAGTATCCCTCTGGGGCCAAGTATCCCCATGAAGCCAAGTACCCCCATGGAGCCAAGCACCTCCTTTCTTCCTTCCACATCCCCCCACTTTTAACTCTTTTTTTTAAAAAAATCAAAAGCTCTATCTGAGGCCTGGAAGCATCCCTGCTGCTTGCTAGCACTCTGCTCCTCCAATTTCTTTGGGATACAGCACTGTGTCCCCTGTTGGCCACATCCCAGAGGGAATGCCAGGAGGGAAGGTGGTGACCAAGACCCCCTAGGACAGAGGTAGCAGAGCAGGAAGCTGCCCCCCAGCTCCCTCATCACCCCATAACCTCTCCCCCCTGGCTCCATGGAGCATCTCCCCAGCACCACCTCTACCTCGCTGTTAATGTTCCCACAGCCAGGTAGATACAATATAATTAAAGTAGATAATACCAGTGATGTTTGTTATGACATCGTGTTTTTGTGAGTGACGAGTGAAGGGTTAACTCCAGGGAATTGGGAATATTGCTTGGCTGCTAATAACACGTGAGTCATCGATGGAATAACACATGGGTGCAGGGAGAGACACAGCACCTGGCTCCACAGCAGCCCTCTGCCTTCATGGGGCAGCTCGGGGTTGGATGTGTGTTTTTGGATCAACAGGCAGCAAGGAAGGAATCTGGATATGCGCTGGGCACCCCAGTTTCGCTGCTAAAATGGGATGAACTGGTGAGCTGGGGTCAAGCTGAGAGTCGCCTTCCAGCAGGGACCTATTGCAGCTGGAAAGGCACCAGTTCCATCCCCTCCGGGCGCCCCAGCGGGATCAGCGGTGCTGGATTTGGGACTGGCTGGACTCTGCACACCCTGGATAAGGATGGGGCATGGACTGCATCGCTCCTGGGAGCGGAGCAGAGAGGAGGCCTGGGCTCCAGCCCGGTCAGCAGAGGAATCTGCACACGCAGACAGGATCGCTGCAATTGCTGGTGGCTGAGTGAGCAACTTTGCAGGCTTCCTCGTCCCCTCGCCCTGAATGTCAGCTTTGAATTTTCTTGCTATTTTTAGGGACGGTTCAGAAAAAAAAAAAAAAAAACCCACCGAGGAGGATCCCTCCCTTCTCGCCTTGCAGGGCTCTGTGCCCCATGAATATTGCAAGGCTGTGGATCACTGTACCTGTGCGGGGATGGGGGGAGTGGGACAGAGGGATGGGGCAGGGAAAAGAGAGAGGTCATGCAAAAAACATGACATTGCAAGCAGAATGGGTTAGAATGTAAAAGATTTATTAATTTAATCCGAAGCATTAAAAGGTCATGTATTAATCAAAGAGATGCTTAAAACTGTCAAAGTCCTTTGTCAGGTTTGAAGTGCATCTCTATAGTTATCATAAAATATATATATCAGTCTGGCATGGAGCCCTGGGCAGGGCTGGAGGAGGATGAGGAGGAAAATGAGGCACTTCACAGTGGGATGGACACCCCCACCTGCCAGGCTCCCGTGGGTGCCCAGCACCTCCAGGCTGAGTTGGGTGCCTTGTGGGTCACCCCACTTGTCCCCAGGCCGGGGTTTGTCCCCCCTCAAGTCGGGCTGGTGCCCTGCAGTGTTTCTGGGGTTGGGTTTGGGGTCTGGGTTTGGGGTAGAGATGGGGAGATGGGTGTGATGGGGTTGGGAAAGGTGTCCCCCACTTGTCCCCATGGGCACAGGTGGCTCCCAGCCATGGCAGGGGACACTGAGGTGGGTGAGCCGTGTCCATGCCACTCGTGTCACAGCTCCGCGGGTGCTCAGCCCTGCCAGGATCTCTTTGCAGCTGGGGAGGTGGGTGGCTGAGCCGGGTCCCCAGGGCCACCCGGGTCACCCGGGCACCCTGTCCCCTCTCCCAGCCAAGTGCTGTGTCAGCAGCGTTGGCGTGGACTTACGCTACCATCTAGCGGCTGCTTTGCCGAGCCGGGGCCACCGCTGTCCCCGGCTCAGCCCGTGTCCCCGCACCCCACAACCCACCCCCCTCCCCAAACCCGGGGGGGCAAAGCCACCCCCGTGGCCAGGATCACGGTGACCTGCCTGGGTTTGTCGCCTCAAAGCTGGGCTTGGCTTGGCTGGGGGGTGGTGGCAGTTGTCACCCCGAAAGCCACCAGGTCCCCCGTGGTGGGAGCAGGGGGTTTGGGGGCAGCGGGGTGCCGTGGGGGAGACCTGTGGTGCGCGGGGACGGGGGGGCGAGGAGACAGCGAAAGGTGTTGGATGCTTTGCTGGGATACAGGAGCTGCCGTTGTGGGGACCGGGGTCCAGAGACCCCAGTCGGGTTTGGGGGAAGTCCGGCCCCTCCGACGTCTGTGTAGGGTTTGGGCCAGCCAGCCAGATTTTACCTCCATAAATGTAACTGCGGCAGAAGAGTGCCATTTATCCCTGAATTCCAGCCTCGGGCTGCCCCGGAGCAGCAGCAAAACCATCCCAGATTTCTCCCAGTAAAACCCTTTCCGAGCAGCCCCGTGCCCGGCAGAGCAGGGCTCCCGCTGTGCCCCCTCCCCATCGCCTGTGTCTGCGCTGTCACCTGACCCTCCCCACGCCCAAGAAACCTCCGTCCCCAAATCCTGCTGCTCCCCCACTGCTCTCACAGATGCTGCTGTTGTCGGAGCACGGCTCTTCCCAATTATCTGTTGTTTTTCCATGGAAAAAGGTGTCCCCTCCCAGCGACTGGTGCCGAGCTGCTGGACTACTGCAGATAAATCCATCTGTGCCTCAGTTTCCCCTCTGGGGACACAGTCCCTGCAGGCCTGGACCAGCAGGCTCAAGCCCGGTCAAGCCTAAACCCACATTTTTGGCCATTTTCCACTGTTGTCTGGCCATTGCTGCCGCGGAGACGTGGCTCCGATCCACGACCCGGGAGCAATGCGGGCTCTGCCAGTCCCTGGGGAGCCGGGGCCGAGCGGGACAGGGACAAACCCCCGCCCTGCTGTGGGTGGGGATGGCTCCTTCCCGGCCACGAGGGACCCCGGCAGCGTCTCGGGGTCGCGGGGACCCCCGGGGAGGGCGGCAGTGCCAGGGGCGGCAGCGCCGGCCATGCCATCTGCGGCGGGCTCACACCTGCGCCCACCGCGCTTGGCACCGGGTGGGCACTCAGGCTCCAGACCCCCCTGCCGGGAGCCCCCACTGCGGGGCCGGGCTGGCACGGCGCTGGCAGAGCAGCCATCCGAAAAGGGGCTGGGCAGGGCTGGGCACTGTGGGCACGGGGGTCCTGGGGAGCTTCAGGGGGAGCTGGTGATGCTGGATCAACCCTCGGGGGCAGGCAGGGCAGGGAGGGTCGTGCTGAGCTGCTCTGGCTCTTCTCTGAAGATGCTGCAGTTGTGGTGCCTCAGGGACTGACCAGCCAGGAGGGGAAGAGCGCCCCAGCCTTGCCCTCCCCGCCACCACAGCCGTCCTCCCTTCCACCCCCCAGCCCAAACTCTGCAGCAAAAACGAGCCTGCAGCACTTTGGGAGATCCCAGCCTCCCTCCCCACCTCCCCACTGCTCCTGGCTCCAGGGTAGACCCTGCTGGGAGCTGTGAGGGGTGGCCCCGGGAGCAGGGGATGGCCGTGCCCCCCAGCAGTCGTCCCTCCATCCCTGATCGATGCAGCCCAGCATTAACATAAAATCGATGCCCCCTCCTCTGCCCAGCCTGCGGTCACCCCACAGCAAAACCCTTTAACCCCTTAGCCCCTCCTGGGGCACCCACGGAGGGATGGGGGAAGGACAGGATGGGGAGCCTTCTCTTCAACCCTTTCACGCAGATCCCTGAAATTTTGGGCCCCACTCTGTCCCCAAGAGCTTTCGCACTCATGGCACCAAAGGGGAAAATCGGGGACACACTCCGGTGACATGACCACGGTCACACAGGGATTGTGGTGGCAAAACCGCACGGAAAAGCACGTGGCTGAATCCACGTGGATCCCCGGGGCACGGCAGGGTCAGCACAAACCCTGCGCCTCCGCCCTGACCTGCTGCTGCCACCAGGACCGCTGGGGACAAGGGACCTTGGCCGGGGATGTGGAGGGGTGGCATTGCTTCCAGTTGGGAGCTGGACAGAGAAGGGTGGGATCAGCCTCTCTGGACGCACAAGCAAGCAGGAATGGGCAGTAACAAGGCAGGAATGGGCAGTAACAAGGCAGGAATGGGCAGTAACCAGGAGGGAATGGGCAGGTACAGCAGGAACTAGGCAGGAACAGGCAGTTACAAGGCAGGAATGGGCAGGAACCAGGAGAGAATGAACAAGTACCAGACAGGAACAGGCAGGAATGGGCAGGAACAGGGATGGAGTCGGGGGCTCAGCACTCCAGGGTCCATCCAGCAGCATCCCTCAGTCCTGGATGGGATGGGGGTCCCTATGGCCCCCCCGAGCCAGCCCTGCTCTGTGAAAGCTTCAGTTGCAATTAAGTGGGACCTTTAATTACCGGGGATGAGTCACAGATGGACCCTGCCCAGAGGGGGGGACCCCAACCCTGCTTTGTCCCAGTGCTGTGCTGGTGGTTGAACTGGGGTGCTCCCCCTGTCTGGAGGGCTCTGTGTCCCCCAGGGATGTGGAGGGGCAGCATGTGTGTCCCCCTGGGCCTGGGGACAAGGGGCACATGGTGTGGGTGAGACACGTGAGCCCCACACAGCAGGAGGCTGGTTTTGGGGTGCTGGGTGAGCACCAGAGCCTGTTTGTGCCAAATACCAGGGGGTGCTGGTGATGGTGCCAGGCCTGTGGGGTGCCCCTGGCTGTGTCCCCCGGTGTCCAGCCCCAGGCGTGGGGTGGCCAGAGCCGATGGCCACAATCTGGCACGGGGGCTGTGCCCACGGCCGTCTGGTGCCAACCAAATCCTGGCCCCGGCTGGCCCTGCCACGCAATCTGCTCTGCCCCCCCGGCCCCGGGCAGCCTGCCACCCTGCCCAGCCAAGCCTGGCCGGGGGCCTGGCCCTTCCCCAGGGATTTTTCCCCGGGATGGGAAAGGAGGGGGCACATTCAACCCTGCTTTGCTCCACAACCATGTGCCCGGGGGGATCTGCAGCCCCTCTAAGAGGTGGGGTGAAGCAGGAGCTGGGAGATGCCTGGTGATACCCAGGGATGGTGGTGTGTCCCCAAGCTTCTTGGTATGTTCCCCAACCCCTCTGGCACATCCACAATCCCCCCTGGTGTGTTCCCAAACCCCCTGGTATATCCCCAAGGTCTCTGGCATGTCCACAAGCCCCCTGGCATGTCCCCAAACCCCCTGGTATGTCCCCAATGCCTGGTATGTCCCCAAACACATCAGCACGTCCCCATAACCCTCAGTATGTCCCCAAACCCCCCCCGACATGTTTCCCAAACCTCTGGTATGTTCCCAAATCTCCCTGGCATGTCCCCAAACCCACTGGCATTGGCCTCATGCCCCCCTCCCCACCTGCTCAGGGCCTCCCCCCAAACCTGAGCCCCCCCTGGTTGGGGCAGGGGCCAGTCCCCCCTTCCCACCAGTGCTGGGGAATTCATTAACCGGCCACAGCTGGGCCCTGCTGGGGAGGCCAAGCTGCAAGGAGAATTAACCTCTTCCTGCCCAGCCTCCAAGCACAGCCCCCCACCTCTGTCAGAGCTGGCAGGAGGGGACGGTCCCCTCTCAGGGAGTGCTGGGGTGCCATGGGGTGCCCAGTGTGGGGGCAGCTTTGCAAATCCAAATGCTTCCCAATCCAGGCTTTTATTTGCAAGGGAAGTTGGTGTGTCCCCTCCTCACATGGCCTGGAAGGGCAGGGGGGGCTTTCTCTGCTCACCCCCATGGAGGAAGCCCCCCAAACTTGTGTGCCCTGGGGCTGGAAAGGCTGAGGGTTCATCATTCAGTGTTGGCTTGGCAGAACCTGGGAGCCCTCTCTCCATGGGGATGGGTGCCTCCACCCCAAATCTTGTTGTCCTCCCAGCTCTAATCACCTGGCAGCACACCCTGCAGGGTGACTGTCCCCAACTGGGGCAGTCCCTCTCCCTTGGGAGGGGGAGCAGAAGAACCCAGGCTACTCCTCAGCTTGTTAGAAAGCTTTTATTTCTCTCTATTTACAGACTTCATTAAAAAAAATAAACAACAAACCCCTCCCCTTCCCTCCCCACCACCCCCCACCCGTGGCACTGCCCACCCACAGCCCTGCCCCGTGGGTGCAGGGGGAGCTCCTGACCATGGGGCTGGGGCCAAACCTGGGACCCCACCCAGGAATGGGGGAGCCCAGGGGGAAGTGGGACCCCAGGAGCCAGCTGGCACCCCCCTGCAGTGCCACCACATTCACATTGACCCCCAAGTCCCCCTCCTCAATGCCACAGGGGATTGAGCCAAGTTGCCACCGGGCCCCCCACAAGTGCCATGGGGGGTGACCCCTTCCCGTACCCCGCTCCTGCCCTCATGGGCAGGAGGGAACAGCCCCTGGGGCAGAGCTGCCCCCCACCCTGTGTGGGCCCCCACAGACCCCTTGTCCTCCCCCAGGACTCCTTGTACCCCCCACAGGACCCCTGATGCCCCCCAGGACCCCCTGCTCCCTCCCTCCCCAGTGCAAGCAGAGGTTTATGGCTTTCAGGAGCTGGCTCTACTATGAGCAGAGGAGATAAAAAGCGGGGGACGAGCTCCCCCCAGATACCAGGATCCCTTGGAGAGGGTGATGGCTGCTGGAGTGAGGGGTATAAAACTTATAAATTAAAGAAGGTATAAAGGGCAGGGGGAAATTAAGGTGACCTTCCCGGGTCATTGCCAGGATTTGGGGGGCTGAATACCCCCAGGTGCATTCCCAGAGGAGATTGGGGTCTCTGCTGGTGTGGGTCTAGGGGTGTCCGGGGGGTCCCCCACACTCCTCTCCCCCAGGCAAAGCCCTTCTCAGGTTCAAAGCTGGGTGTGAAGGCAACAAGTGGGGATGGGGAAGGGAGGGGCTGAGGGCCTGACTTTGCCTCCTCTCTGAGTCCAACATCCTTGTGCAAAGCCCCATGTCCTGTCTGGGGCACCCTGAGCACCCCCCAACAGACCTTTCGGGGGGGGGCACAGCCAAAGGGAGCAACATCCCCCCTTTAAAAAAGGGGGTGATTCACTCCAAAGCCACCCCAGAGCCTCCAGGGGGTCACTGGTTGTCCCCAGGCTGGTACTGGGGCTCAGTGGCAGTGAAATAGTCCTCGAGGAAGGACTGGAGGTACTCGAAGGTGGGGCGTTCCTCGGGTTCTCGCTTCCAGCACTGCACCATCACCTCGTGCAGGGACGAGGGGCAGTTCCCCGGGCACTGCATGCGGTACCCCCGCTCCACCTGCTCCAGCACCTCCCTGTTGTTCATCCCTGCGTGACAAGGACCCCCCTGCTCAGTGACCAGCACCCCCACGGGACAAGCCAATGGGGAAACTGAGGCATGTCAAGGGCCACAGCGGCATTGCTTAGTGCTGGTCTCTGTGATGGGGAAACTGAGGCACAGGGCAAGCCTTGCCAGGGAGGGTCAGCCCCTGTTTGCAGCCCAGGGGTGCCCACTGACCCGGGGGGGGCCGTACCTGGGTAGGGCACCCGGCCTTTGGTCACCAGCTCGGTCAGGAGGATGCCGAAGGACCAGACGTCCGACTTGATGGTGAACTTCCCAAAAAGTGCAGCCTCTGGAGCTGTCCACTTGATGGGGAACTTGGCACCTGCGAGGGCAGGCAGGTGAGCCCTGGGTGGGGCACCCCACTGCATCCACACCTGGGTACCCCCCACCTGGGCATCCAGATCTGGGGACACCCTACATCTGGGACATCCTGCATCTGGAGTGCCCTGCACTGAGGATGTCCTGAACAGAGGGTACCCTGAAATGGGGTTACTCAGCACTGGGGGTACCAGCACCCATGGAACCCTCTGCCTGGGGCACCCCACATGTGGGGCACCCAGCACCCAAGACATCCTTCACTGGGGACACCCATTCCCTGGGGTACCCATCATCCAAGGTATCCATTACCCAAAACACCCATTCCCTGGGGTACCCATCCCCTGTGGCACCCATTATTTGGGGTGTCCATCATCCAGTCTACCCATCCCCTGGGATACCCATTATTTGTGGTGTCCATCACTCAGAACACCCATTTCCTGGAACACCCATCACCCAGGATACCCATACCCCTGGGGCACCCATTATTTGGGGTGTCCATCACCCAGCCCACCCATCCCTGGGGGTGACCATTTCCAGGCTGAGGGTGGGACACAGCAGGGAGGGGACAGGTCGGGGGTCCCCACCCTGCCGTGCTGTGTACTCATCATCCTCGATGAGGCGAGCGAGGCCGAAGTCAGCGATCTTGCACACCAGGTTGTCCCCCACCAGGATGTTGGCAGCACGCAGATCCCGGTGGATGTAGTTCATCCGCTCGATGTACGCCATGCCCGCTGCGATCTGGGGTGGGGGGAAGCAGTGAGGGACCCCCCAAAACACCCCCATGGGGGCACTCCCACCCCATGCCAGCTCCCCTGTACCTGGGCTGCCATGTCCACCAGCTGGGGCAGCTTCAGGTAGCGACCATCCCCATCCTTCAGGAAGTCCAACAAGCTGCCTGCAGGCAGAGGGAGGATCAGTCAAAGAGCCCCAAAACTCAAGGGTGCCCACAAGAACTGTTCCCAGGCAGGGTGAGGCTTGCAGGAGCGATGGGGAGTTCCATGGGCAGTGTCCCCCTGCTCACCCTGGCTCATGAACTCGGTGACAATGTAGATGGGCTCCTCGGACACCACGGCGTAGAGCTGCACCAGCTTGTCGTGCCGCAGCCGCTTCATGATCTGAGCCTCCTCCAGGAAGGCCTCGGGGGACATTGTCCCCGGCTTCAGCGTCTTCACCGCCACCTTTGTGGTGCCATTCCATGTGCCTGGGGTGGGGACACGGGGTCAGCAAGAGCCCAGGGGACAGCCAGCCCTGGCAGGGCTGGGATGGAGGGGTGTGTGGGTGGATGGTGTGTGGGTGCATGCATGGATGGATGGATGGGTGCACGGATGGAGGAGCAAGGAATCAGGGCAGGGCAAGGAAGGGCCATGACCCCACCATACCCCACCCAGGACAAGGGGTCCCACTCATCCCAAGGCACTCGTGAGCTCACCTCCTGATACCTCACCCCCTTCCCCATCCCTCCACGGGGGATCCTGTGCCAAGCTGCCATCTCCCCCACACCAGTGGGTACCACCTGGCACCCCATGATGCTCCATGCCAGGGCAGGACTGGGCTTCTCCTGCTCACCCCATGCCCCCCTCCCCGGCCGGCTGGGCCAGCCTTACCCATCCACACGTCTCCAAAACATCCCATGCCGAGTTTCCTGTCGAGGGTGATGGATTCCCGCTCTATCTCCCAGGCGTCCTTAGCTAATCCCAGGGTCTGGGGCTTCATAGCAGGGCACGGGCGGGTGAGCAGATGGCACAACCCATCGTTATACTCTGCAGGGGGGTCGGGGGGGCAGGCAGAGGAGGAACAGGAGGAGGAGGAGGAGGAGGAGGAGGAGGAGGAGGGAGGGGATGTGATGGGATGAATGATGAATGGAGCATGCATGCCGAGCGGGGGGAGCACAGGGCGCTGGAGGAAGAGGAGGACGAAGGTGGGACCCCCCAGCCTGGTCTTGTAGTCCCATCTGAAATGGGGGGCTGCTTGCCTGTATGTCATGGGGCATCTTGGGGTACCCATTGTGAGCCCAGAGACATGGGCTATTTCTCTGTGTTGGTGAATTGGCGTGGCTCAGCCTGTCCCGGCAGGCAGGAGCTTTTCCAGGGGGAATGCCAGGCTTGGGGGTACCCCCGTGTCCCCCCCACCGCTCGCCCTGGCTTGCCCGCCAGGCCCTACCCATCCAGACTTCCCCGAACTGCCCATTCCCCAGCTTCTTGAGGAGCTGGAGGGACTCTCGTGGGATCTCCCACACGTCTTTGGTTTTGACCGACAGGTCAGCCAGTTTGGGGGTGCCCTTGTGGCACGGCACGGCCAGGCGGCAGCACAGCCCGGCCGCCCGCTCTGTGGCACCAGGGCAGGGGGACAGGGGTCAGTGTGGGCACAGACCCCCACTGGGACCTCTGCCCACCCCCTGCCAACCTGGGCATCGCCCAGGATCCTGTATCATCCATTCACCCCCCAACATTCATGTACGAAAAAGGGGTGCAGCTCTCTCTGCCTCCCCCTGGGACAGCCCTGCACCCCCTCGGCTGGGCCGGACCGCCAGCCCCCCCAGCTGTGCCCAGGGAGTGGGTGATGCCCACCCACACCTTCTCCAGCAAGGCCAGGTGCTCCCTGCACCCAGGACATGGAAAAGGGGGAGACCCTTGTGGAGTCCCCTAATGCCACCACCAGAACTGCCCACTCCTTACCCAGTTCCACCCAGCTGACCCACCCAGTCTCTCACCAAAAGCTCTCCTGGGCTTTCCCTACCCCTCCCATCACCCACCCACCCCGTGCCCTCCATCCCACCCTACCTATATAGTGCTGGACCAGCTCCTGGACAGTTTCAAACTGGGCACGGGTGGTGATGTAGTACCCCCCACTGTCCAGCTTCCGAATCTTATAGTGCTTCACATGGTCCCCCTTGGCCTCATCCCAGTCCCGGATGGAGAGGGAGTAAGCACCTATGTGGGTGGCACAGGTCAGGGAGGGGCACAGATGTGTGTACAGGGGCACAGGTGTGCACACCCGGTGTCCCCATCCCTGTCCCTGTACCTTTGGTGGTCTCGCTCTCCCGGATGAGGAAGGTGCCCCTGCAGTTGTTGTGGCAGAGGAGCTGCCGCTCCGCATCCTTGCGCCCGATCTTCCCAAAGTACCACCTGCCACGGTGACGGGCTCAGTGATGGGAGGGCACCACCGAGGGGCTCCCATGGGGACCCCACACCAGCACCACGGCGCTGCTGGGGCTCACCGGGACACCCAGGTCACAGGCAGGTGGGGTGGGGGTCTGCCTCCATCCCTGTCCCCCCTACTCACTCTTCAGCCTGGATGGAATCCACGGGGGCCACGTAGTTGCTGGGGATGTAGCCCGTGGCACCCGAGCTCAGCGACCTGGCCTCCCACCAGTCCCCCTCTCTGGGGCAAAGGAACAGAGAGTGAGGAGGAGGAGGGACAGACAGGCAGACCTGACTGTCCTGCAACCCTGACCCTACAGACAGCACCCCCAGACCCCGCTCTCTCCCACCCAGCTCATGACACACGTGGCCCTGGTACCCAGCAAAGGAGAGGAGGCAGAGCTTGGGTCCCCAGCCTGGGTCCTGCAGGCAGTACCCACGCCATGGAGGCACCTTCCTGACATGGCATGGGGGCACTGGGGGTGGCAGGGGACCCGGGGGGGCTCACGTGTTGTTGATGATGTGGAATTTTTCCCCCTTCTGGAATGTCAGGTCATCCTCTGTGCGGGCCTCATAGTCATACAGGGCGATGAAGAGCGTCACCCCCCCGCCTGTGGCACACAGAGGGGACTGTGGTGAGCCCCTGGGTGCTGCCCACACCCTGGCACTGCAGGGTGACTCTGGACCCCCCTCCCCATCACCAGCCCCCCCAGGCTGACCTGTGATGCCCCCGCTCCGCATTTGCAGCGTGTTGGAGGTGAAGACCCCCGGCCCCGCGAAGGATGGAGCCGAGGGCACCGCCGGCCCCTGGAAGTTGTTGAAGTCGGGGATGCAGGTGAAGTTGGCCCCGGGCTGGGTGGGGTCGGGGTCGTACTGGGAGGCGGGGGGCGGCGGGAAACCCGCCTCGCCCCCCGCCTGCCCTTTGCCAGCCCCCTTCTCCTTGCAGGGCACACAGCCCATCCTGGGCACCACCTGTGGGATGGAGGGTCCGTGAGAGGCACCAGGGCGGCTCCAGGAGGAGCAGGGTCCTGCCACCCCCCTGCACAGTGACATGGGGACACCGGGGTCCCAAGGGCGCCGCCACCTCCCCCTGCAGGGAGGGCTGTGCTGCCCGGGGGTCCCTCTGGCACCCAGAGGGGCTCCACTCACTGCGAGGGCTCCTCGGGTCACTTCAGCTGCTCCATGTCACCTCGGGGAGGGGAAGAGGCACCTGTGGGCACCGGGGAAGGTGTCAGGCAGAGGGCAAGAGCCTTGTGTGGACTGAAATACCCCACTAAAGGATGAAATACCCCTGCACAGGCTGAAACACCCCCCTAAGGGATAAAAGACCCCTGCACGGGCTGAAACACCCCCCTAAGGGATAAAATACCCCTGCACAGGCTGCAACACCCCCCTAAGGGATAAAATACCCCTGCACAGGCTGCAACACCCCACTAAGGGATAAAATACCCCTGCACAGGCTGCAATACCCCTGCATGGGCTGGAACACCCCACAAAGGGCTGCAGCGCCCCTGCATGGGATGTTAACACCCCTCCAAGGGCTGAAACACTCCTGCCATGGGCTAAAATACCCCTGCCATGGGCTGGAATACACCACCAGGGGCTGAAATATCCCTTTATACGGTCTGTGACATCCCTGCTGTGGGCTCAAGCAGATCTTCATGGGTTCAAACAGAGCTCCAAGGGCTGAAACACCCCTTCCATGGGCTGAAACACCCTTGCATGGGTTGAATTACCCCTGTATAGGCTGTAACATCCCTAAACAGGATGCAACACCCCTGCCACGGGCTACAACACCCCTGCCATGGGCTATAACACCCTGCATGGACTTCAACACCCCTTGCATGGGCTGTAACACCCCTGCACAAGTTACAACAGCCCTGCATGGCCTGAGGCACCCCTGCATGAGCTGAAACACCCTTGCACGGACTGAAGTATCCCTGCATGGGCTGTAATACCCCTGAATGAGCTAAACCAACCCTGCACAGGCTGCAAACCCCCCTGCCTGAGCTAAAATGATCTGCAACACCCCCACAAAGGCTGCAACACTCCTCCAAGGGCTGCAACACCCCTGCACGGGCTGAAACCACATCCTTGAGTGGGTTTTTCTCTCACTGTGTCCCCACCACACCACTCACGTCCCTTAAAGAGCAGCCGCGTCCCTGGCTGCCCTGAGGCTGGAGGGAGGCAGGGTGGGTGCGGAGAAACCCCCTGAAGGTGTCCCTGTCCCCACACCCTCTGTTCGGTGGGGAGGGGATGTTTAGGGGAGGAAGGTCCCTGCGGTCGGGTCATGCTCTTCCGGCCACACGCGGCATGAAAGTGTCACAGAGAAGGAGGAGGGGGAAATTGGACCTCTCCTGCCATGGCTGCAACGAGACAGTCTGTTCTCAGCTCTGTCACTCCCCTTGGTGCTGAACACTCACGCCAGTCTGCCCAGTTTGCACTGGGCAGAGCCTTCCACTCTGCAGTCTGGCAGAGCTCCAGCTGAGGGCAGAGGGAAGGAGCAGGACGGTGTCCTGTCCCCTGCGCTCCGGGGAGCAGGAGGAGATGAAGGTTTTGGGGTGGATGAGACATTTCAGGCGGGTTTCCCTCATCACGGTCACTGATTCCCTTTCCTCTCTCTCCGTGAGGGTGGAAAGAGCCCAGCTGTCCCCTTCCACCCCTGCTTTCGACACCAGTGGTGTGGCAAGGCCATGGCCGTTGCCGACGGGGCAGCGTTGCCAAATCTGAGAGCGCTCAGATTGGTTGGGGATTTTATTCTTGCCCACAATTAGTGGCTGTTTCAGCTGACGATCATCTCTGGTTCTCACAAACACTGTCCCTTCTGTGTGGGAACCAGCCACCCACCACACTCAGAAACTTCCCATTTTGCCGAATTTCGGTGCTGAGCGTGCAGAGGGGTTGCCAGGGCTGCCAGCAGGGATGGGGCTGGCAAGGAGCATCTTCCAGGCAAACATTACCCCCGGTATCACAGTACCGAGGGTTTAGACGTTGGGCAGCAGCGTTGCACCCACAGTTCCCCTTGATGTGCACCCACAACCCCACGGAGCCGGTCCCAGGGTGGGTCGGAGCCGTCCCCTCGTGCTGTCCGTGGGGAGGGGACGCAGCTGGCGCCGTGTCCGGTGGCTGCGCGCTGGTGTCTGGCTCCAGCTCTCCCAAAAAGGAGCTGCTCAGAGCCCAGGAGCAGATGGCAACTGAGCCCTGCCCACCCCAGCTCCACCGGCACCGGTCCTGGTCCTGCTGCCAGCTCCCGCCCCGCGCTGAGACCCGGCCAACTTGTCACCCCTGTCCTGCAGGGCACGGCTGGGCACAGAGCAGCCGCATCCTTGGCTGCCCATCCATCTGCTTCCCAGCCCCGCAGGACACGGATCGGCCACATCCCCAGCTCCTACACAGGGCACAATGTCCC
The DNA here is from genome assembly GCA_035583185.1 of Anabacerthia variegaticeps. NCBI lineage: Eukaryota > Metazoa > Chordata > Aves > Passeriformes > Furnariidae > Anabacerthia > Anabacerthia variegaticeps. The sequence continues at coordinate 6,172,672 of JAWWEW010000060.1, forward strand.
CTGCACGCACCGGTGTCACCCCTGTGACCCAGGATGTCACCTCCATTCCCTGCCTCAGTTTCCCTCGTGGGAATACCGGTGGTCAGGCTCCGAGGGGATGCAGCTGCATGGAGCAGGGAATGTCACACACCCTGTGCTGCGGGGACAGGACATGGTGGCATTTGCCAGGCTGAGGGTGCCATGACCCCCCCAGGCACAGGGGCAGCTGGCAGGGGAACCCACAGGGCACCTACGCAGTGAGAAGAGGAAGCAGCAGGAGCCCGGCTTGGGGGAGGAGGGGCCACCAAGGGGAACCTCAGGACTGACAGGACCACAGGCCTTGGGGACAGTGGCAGCTGGAGGGGTCAGGAAGGGACCACAGCAGGGCTGCAGCCCCCTGGACACCCTGTGCCCCCCCTGTGCCCTGCCCCACCCCCTTGCCATGCATACCCCCAGCACTCCGGTGTCTCCCACCAAAGGGAGACACCAGGGAAGCGGAACTGAGAGGGCTGCACAGCCCAGCCCGGCGCCCAGAGGGGTTCCTCTGTCACCCCAGGGCTCTGGAGCTTCCTGGTCCCACGGGGAAAACTGAGGCACAAGGAAGCTGCAGTGCAGAAGGGGAAGGTGTCTCCTTTTAGGACACAAGACTCTGAGACATGTCCCCAACCTGTGTCCAGGACCCCACAGACCTGGAGAGGGGATGAGAGGACACATCTGCCTCTCCACCACCTGCTCCTTGTCCTGGCTTGGTGGCAGGGGGTGGCGTGTCCCTGCCCCTTTCATGCTGCCCCCAGCCCCTTCCCTGCTGCCCCCAGCCTCAAGCCCAGCCCTGAGACCTGGAGACAGAGCTCTGCTCCTGCTCCAGTGCTCCCAGTTCACTCAGGGCCTGAGGAGTTCCCTGTGGCTTCCAGTGGGAGCAGGTTCATCAAGGACAAGGGGTGCAAGGAGGGATGACATCCCCTGCGTGCCCAGGAGCAGGGCAGGGCTTGAAGAGGGGCTGCTACCCCCCAAAACCAGCTGTGCTTCGGCCAGGCATGGCCAGTGCTTGGGCAGTATTGTCCCTGTACCAGCCCCAGGAGATGGCAGAGCCATTCCCTGGACTTAAAGAAGAGGGACTCACTGCCTTCCAAAAGTTCTCTGTCCCACAATCCCACCTGCCGGCCAGCAGGGCAGGGGCAGGGGGGCTCTCCTTGCCCCCTGCCCCAGGAGGTGATGCCCAGGAGGGAGGTGACCCCCCTTCCCCAGGCTCCCAGCCCCATCACTGGCTGGGAAAGCAGGATTTCCGCTGGAAGAAGAGCAATTCCCGGATCCAAGGGGCTGCAGGGGCGGAGGGAGGGAGCCGGCCAGGGCTCCAAATACAATGTCCCGGGAGGAGCGGGGTGGGGAGGGAATTGTGCAGGGCAGGAAGCGGCGAGTTCCTGTCTCTCCTTGGGACACACCAAGAACCTGGGACGAGGCAGAGCTGCAGGGAGCGGGGGGAGCACCCACTCCAGGCAGAACCTGAGCCCTCCAGTGTTCCTCCAGCCCCAGACAGGGATTATTGAGCCCCCAGCAAGCGGCCGGAGCGCTGGCTGGGCTGGCACCCCATGGACACCTGCAGGGCCGAGAGGCACAGGTGTGTCCCCCATCTCGGTGTCCCCGGGGTGCCATGACCTGCCCCCTCCTCAGCGCGGGGTGAAGGCACCGTGTGTCCCCGCAGGCTCCCCGACGCCGTGTCACCACCGATTAGTGCCGGGACAGCGAGCAGGAGCCGGTGGGTGCCCCCAGCCCTGCCCACAACACAGCCCCCGCTGACCTGCTGCCCCCCAGCACGGCGAGGACGGGGGTCTCCTCCCACCCTCAGGCATTTCCCGGGGGGACCAGTGAGGGCAGAGCCCAGGCAGGGTCCCCAACAGCCCCGCACGGGGGTCACGGGTCCCTTCATCCCCACAGCTCAGTGCCCGTCCCACCTGGGACCCGCAGCCACCCATACCCGGGGGCATCATCCCTCGGCATCCCCCCAACACACAGCGAGGGGGTTAGGAGACCCTCCACTTTACGGGGGCGAGCCCCCCGCACCGCACCCCGCACCGCATCCCTCCTACCGTCAGCCCTCCTGCTCCGGCTGGCATGGACCCCCCGCTCCCACGCCGCTCCCGACGGGACCCCCGCCCGGGGTGCCACGGCAGCACCCGCTCCCCCCGGCTCTGGGGGCCGGGGTGTCGAGGCTGGGAGCCGTGGGAGAGCAGGAGCGCCCGGCCGTGTGCTTCCCGTGTCTCTTCGGCGGCTCTGGCAGCCGAGCAAGAGCTTCCCCTCCCCTCGCCCCCCCTTCCTCCCCGCGCTCCCAGCGATGGTTCATTGTACCAGCCAGCCCAGCCCCGGCGGCTGCTGGATAGACGGCAGGATCGCCCCCTCGGATCACCTGGATCGCCCCCCGGGTCACCCTCCGGCTCGCTCGCTGGGGACCCGTGGAGGTGGCAGAGCAGGACACACGCTGGCATTGGGGTGTCCCCGGTCCGCAGCAGCACAGGGGGACACTGGCGTGGATGCCCAGGCTGAGATTTATGGGGGGTGGGGGGGGATCAGTCTGTGCCAGGGTGGGGGGCAGCCTGGCATCGCCTCTCCGAGCCCCCCGAGGGGCACAAATCTCACACAGGGGGCTGTGGCCCCGCAAGGGACAGGAACAAGGTGCCTGTCTCATGGCCGGGCACACACAGCAGCCACCCGTCCTGCTGGCACAGGGTCTCTAGGGGCACGGCAGAGCCCACCCTGCCCCGGGACTGCGTCCCAGGGGTGTCCCACATGTCCCCCCAAGATGGGGACCAGCTCTCAGCTGGCTCAAGCCAGTGCTGTGGCCATCGACAGCCCACCAAATGCCAGACTCCTTATTTATCCCTTGTCCAGATAAAGCTGCTGGCAGGATGACCCCAAGATTCGGCATCTGTCACACTAAGCCACAAACCTCAGTGAGCCCTGGAAGAGAGGATGAGTCCCCCAGAATTCTGCCTGAGCCCCCCAACACCCTGTCTGAGCCCCCCAGCACCCTGTCTGAGCCCCCCAGAATTCTGCCAGAGCCCCCAGAATTCTGCCTGAGACTCCCAGCACCCTGTCTGAGCCCCCCCGAATTCTGCCTGAGCCCCTCAACACCCTGTCTGAGCCCCCCAACACCCTGTCTGAGCCCCCCTGGGCTCCCAACCCAGGTCACTGAGGCACCCACCTGCAGAGAGCACCTTTTGGCACCCTCACCCCCAGATCGAGGGTTTCTCGATGGGGTCCCTCACTGTGGGAATGCCCTTTGCAAACCAGGGGTGCAGGGAATCCTCCCCTCCAAAACAGGACCTCCCCGGATGGAAATCACCCCCCAAGCTCCACGAAGCCCCACCCTGCACATCCCCCATCCCCCCCACCCCCTCCCACCACAGGGGACAGGGATATTTTTGGGTGTCCCCCTGCTGCAGTTTCCGGCGTGGGGCTGTGCTACCAGGGGGAAGTGAAGGTGTGCAGGGTGGGCAAGGGGCTCTGGTCATGCTCCAGCCCGGAGCTCCTGTATCCTGGCTCGGCCAGAGTGTTCCCCCACACAGCTGGGCTGGAGAGGGGTCATTCCCCACCTCTCCAGAGCCTTCCTCCTCCTCACCCTGTGGTTAGCCCTTGCAAGGTGACCTCTTTCCTCTGCGACACTGAGTTTGGCCTCGATGTTTCCTGTTCTCACACAGGGGCCAGGGCTGTCAGAGGTCCTGGGTCCCCACCAGCATGGGAACCTGACCCCCAGATTGATGTCACTCTCACCTTGTCATGTCCTGGTTCACCCCGGGAGCACAGCTCCCCTTTGCCCTTAGATTTGGAGGCTTTGGGGGTCTGTGGAACTTGTTGAGGGGGGAATCAGACCCTGCTGGGGATGGAGCCAGCCCTGCCTGTGTCCCTGGGAGGGGACAGGGGACCAGAGGGGCAAGGGCTGCTCACCTGTGAAGCAATGAGCCCCTCCATATTCCCAGGACCCTCCCCAAATCGTGGCCCTGGGTGTTTCTGGATGGCATCAGCCCCACAGAGGACACTCAGGCATGCCTGTCCCCCCACAAGGTGCTGCCACCATGAAAGGGACAGGGCAGATCCTGGGGGGTCAGAGATGCTCAACACCCACTGCCCAGGAGCAGGTTGAACACCCACCCCCCTTCCTGAAGAGTCTGGACAGGGAGTCTGGCAAACCATGGGTAGAGGGGCTTCCATGGGCCCTCCCGTCCCTAGGGGTCACAGCCTGGCATAGGATATCCCCTTGGGCAGGGTGGGGGCCAAGAGGGCTCCCTGTGTGCAGGGTGCAAATGGGGATGGTGGCATTTAAAGCGCCCCCAGGAGTGTCCCCATCTCTTCCCCATCACCTGGGGAGGCTGGAGCTGCAGAGTGAGGGGCACGGGAGCCCCCAAAACCCTGGGAGGCAGATCAGGGGGTGGGGGAAGGTGGATGGATTCCCTCCTCCTGCTCTCCCTTCCAGCCCAGCTGCTGCCCCATGATTCAGTTTCCCTTCTTGTGGTCAGAGAGGCTGAGCAGTGAGCAAGGGGGGAGACGCAGAGCTTGCAGCCTCTGCCTGGGGCCTAAGGGTGCTCAGCCTCTCCCTTTGGGGTTGGCTGTGGGGTTCCCACTTCCACCTGCACCCCAGGGCTGGCTCAGACCCCCAACAAAGAGTTCCCAGTGTCAGGATCTGCCCTGGTAACACCAAACTGCTCACAGCCCTGACCCCGTGCTGTAGGTGCTGCCTCCTGCCCATCACCCTGGCATCGGGGCTGTTTGGCAAAGACCCCGAGGAGGTCTCCCCTTGCACCCCAGGAGGGGACACACAGCCCCAAGCACCCACTGTCCATCCCTCCCATCCAGATGCAGAGGAAGGGACCAACTGTGACCACCCACCCTTAAGGGGAAGGAAGCCTGTTTTGATGAAAACCCAGTTTTACTAATTCATATATTCTGCATTAGGTGGCATGAGGCAGTACTTGGGAAAAGTTCATAGGAAGAAGGTATTTCTGTCTTAAACTGATTTTTCTGCTTTGAGATCTTGGTGATATTACAGTTGCCAGGAGCCCTGGCTGCTTGCAGGAGAGAAGGGCCTGTGACTAACACCCTTTTTACTTTCTCTGCAGGGTATTTTGCATCTTGAGGCTGGGTTTAACCCCTTCAAATATATTTAATAAAGCAGCCAGTGCTTTAACTAATAGGTCAACACCAAGCCTGTCAGAAAGCCTGGTCGACCCCAAGTTGGGGGGTCCCTATGGATCCATCCAGCCTGCACCCCCCAAGTTCTGCTGGAAGCATTTTTGGGGCTCACCCTGCACCTCCCATCCCCTGTAGCACCCGGCATTGCTCCATCTGCCCTGCCAGGACATGCTCTCCCTGCCGAGCACCCTGGGGTGCCCGTTCCCCCGCGAGGCACCACATGATGCTGGTTCCTTCCCTCCTCCAGGGAGGGCCCTGACTTCTGCATTGGCTCCTGCGGGTTTCGCTGCCTCCAGCTCTGGCTTAAAGCTGAGGAGCCGGTGCCAGGCAAGCCGGGGAGGTGAGGATGGGTTTTCTCCGCTGGCTCGTGGCTTCTGCACTCTGTATCATCATCTGGGGTGAGTTTGGACCACTCCACCCCGTGCCTGGGGGATGCCGGGGGTGGGCAGGAGATGGGGGCACCCCAACAGGTCTCCCCAGCCACGCTGCGCTGCAGGGGAGGCTGGAGACTTGGGAAGTGGTTTTGTTTGCTTGTTGGGTCCTAAAATTCGCAGTTCCTCTGAGAGGGAGTTGGGTAGTGTGGCAAAGAGGGCTGGTGGGGATATGCCTTGAGGGCTTGGTGTGGTGAGAGGGTGAAAATAAGGCTAAATTGTGGCTTTAACCCCAAATGTTTAACCCAAGCAGGCAGGAGGGAGGGGACAGGGGTGACAGGGGGACTGTGCACCTGCGGGACTCCCTTTCTGGGTAGCTGTAAACAGGGTTTTGGGGTTGCTAGACCCACTGCTCCCCCCACCCTGGGCACTCTCTGTGCGTGCCCTGACACAGGGTGTGATGGGCACCCATGGGACAGCCTGGGGTGCAGGTGGGGGGCTGCCTGTCCCCACCTCCCCCGGGTTTGGGGTGCAGGGCTGGTCCCAGCTGTCCAGGGCAGGTGGTGTCTGTTGCTCCTGGCGAGGAGGGAGATGCTGACAGAGGGAAGGGCCCGTTCCCAGCGACGGGTGTGTTGGCGTGGGGTTGCACAAGTTGGGAGCCTGCAGGGGAGTTGGGGAGGTCACTGGGAGACACCAGGCAGGACCAGTCAAATCCCTGGCACCCTTCAACCACGCCCTGTGTGTTGGGGACAGCCTGGCTGTGCCCCCCTTGGAAACATCACCCAAAGCCATGGCCACCAGTGCTGGCGGTGACACCAGGACATCACCCCAACATCCATCCCAGGAATTTGGGTTCCCTGGGGGTACCACAGCACAGGGCTCTCTTCAGTGTCACAACAGGTCATGGTGCTGACCCTGGATCTGGCCCTGGGAGGGTGTCAGTGCCTTGGATGTGCCACTGATGGGCTCAGGGAGCTCTTCTGGCCAAGCAGAGAGGCCCCAGACTATATGGAAGGGGGGCACCAGCTCAGGACACCTCCTGACACCACCCTGGTGGGACACACGGCCCCCCTGACCCCTGCCCTTCTCTGCCTTTCAGGACAGGACTATGTGCTCTCCCGCCCACCCCCTCAGTTCGGCTTCATCTACCACGTCCGAGGTAACAGGACCCCACAGCCCCCTTCGCTGGGGGGTCACAGAGGATGCTCAGCACTGGGCAGGACTAGGCTGTCCCAGTGCCAAACTGGGGCATGTTTCCACAGCTGAGTGCCTCTCCCTGTCCCATCACCCATGGGGTCAGTGGCTTGATGGGCTGCAGGCTCTGGGGGGCTCAGGGAGGGATGTCGGGGTGCTGAGGCCTTGGGGCTGACCTGTCTGGGGTGGCTCACAGGGGTCATTAAGCTGCCCTATGCTGAGATTGAGGAGCCCTTCGAAGCCTGGTACAACCTGACGGGGAACAAGAGCCGGATCCAGTATTATGGAGGTAAGAGGTGGGTACCCACCTGCTCCAGCTGTGCCCACCCTGCACTGGCAGGACCCACGTGCCTCAGTTTCCCCTCCCCACTGGCACAGGGCAGGTGATAACCTACCAGCTGGCAGCAGAGAAGCCCTATGGGATGATGTACAAGATCACGCCAGAGACCACCGAGAAGGAGGTGAACACCAGGAAATGCTTCCAGCTGCCCGGCTCCAAGGAGGACGTGGTCAAGGCTCAGAGTGTCTTCCCCAACATGACAGGCTTTAAGGTGGGAAATGTCAGAGCCTGGATCCCACCTGCTGCCCGGAGCACCTGCAGGCTGTGGGAAGGGGTGCAGGGAGATGCTCCTCTCCATCCAGGGGGTGCAGGGACAGGCGAGGACGTGCCCCCACACCCCAGGGCACAGGGAGGGTCACTTCCCCACCCGGATTGGGGCCGGACTCCCCGCTCCTTTCCCAACTCCGGCAGCCGTGTTGGGACGTGCCACATCCCACACAAACGCCGGCGTTTCGGCACGGTTTGGGCAAGTCTCTGCAGGGCTGCTCAGGTGCTGCTGGCCCCCGGCAGGGCTGGGCACAGCACGGGAGCGGTGGGGACAGCGGGCTGTCACCGAGCTGGACATGTGCCTGCAGGGCGAGAGCTCGGGAACAGGCAGGAAAAATCTGGAACCTTTTTGGGAGCCGGGGTGAAGCCAAACCCCATACTAAGGATGCACACAAGAGTGCTCTGCCCAGCGGGGTGTCCCCAAGGCAGTGCTGAGCCAGATGGGGGAGTCTGCCCTGTGTTGCACCCCAAAATCCTTGCCCCAGTCTCCATCCCACACATGGCTATGTGCTCCTGGCCACGGAGCCTCTGGATCCAGATGGAGAGCCTGGTGTGAGCCCTGGGAGCACCACTGAGCCAGATGGGGGGGTCTGCCCTGTGTTGCACCCCCAAATCCTTGCCCCAATCTCCATCCCACACATGGATGTGTGCTCATGGCCACAGAGCCTCTGGACCCAGATGGAGAGCCTGGTGTGTGCACTGGGACCGCTGGGCTGTGCAAAGGGGGCTGGGTGGGGGGTCGGGCACCTGCCGGGCAGGTCTGGGGACCCCTCCCTGATGCCGTGTCCCCCCCAGTTCCTGCGGGAGGAGTATTACCAGGGCCGGTACTGCGCCGTGTGGCAAAATATCACCCGCTGGGCGCAGAAGAAGAACGTCTACACCATGTGGGTCACCAACTCCAGCTGTGGGGTGGCCCCCGTGCACTACGAGATGCGGGGCTACAACACCCTGCTGGGCTCCCACTACGACAAGTACGAGATCGACTACACCGAATTCGACAACAGCTACCCCCCGTCCGTGTTTGACCTCCCTGCGAATGGTGAGCCAGGGAGGGACCCCCTTCCCTGCGCTGCCCGTGGGGCTCGGGCTGATGGTGTGCCCTCCCTGTCCCCAGTGACCAAGTGTGGGGTGCTGCCGGGCAGCGTGGCAGAGCACCGTGTGCTGGCAAACCCCATGGAGGACCTGGTGGGGCAGCACCAGCCCTGGGCACACCAGGTTTTCCACGACTACCGGCGGCGGATGGGGCGGCGATACAGCTCCTCGAGGGAGCTGGAGCACAGGCAGAGCATCTTCGTGCACAACATGAGGTGCGGGCAGGTGGGAAGGGGGTGGCGGTGGTGACTCTCTTTGGGATGCTCCTCCTTGGTGGTGGCAGTGCCAGCTGGTGCTGTCCCCATGGTGGTGGCAGGTTTGTGCACTCCCGGAATCGCGCTGCTCTGTCCTACACACTGGCCCTGAACCACCTGGCCGACCGCACACCCCAGGAACTGGCAGCCCTGCGGGGCCGTCGGCACAGCGGGGACCCCAACAATGGGCAGCCCTTCCCCACCGAGCTCTACACCGGCCTCATCCTGCCCGAGAGCCTCGACTGGCGCATGTATGGTAGGTGTAGGGTTGGGGTGACTCAACCCGGTCCAACCGAGCCCCTCCTGGTCTCTGTCACTGCACTGAGGAGCCTGTGGGGCTGTGCTGCCTCTTGGGGTCCACATCTGCCTGTGGTTCCTGCTCTGCTTGGCAGCTGGATCAAAGCTGGGTTTGAGCTGGGCTCTGTGAGGGTGCTGATGGGCTGCACAGAGATGCCTCATCCCTGGAAAGTCCAAGGCTGGGTTGGACGGGTCTTGGATCAACCTGGGATGGTGGAAGGTGTCCCTGCCCATGGCAGGGGGTGGGACTTTAAGGATGAGCTTTAGGGTCACTTCCAACCCAATCCATTCTGTGATTCAGCTGGGTCAGCACTTCACCTTCATTCAGTCTGGTGCCCCAGGAACAGATGTGACATCTGAAAGCACATCTGGCTTCCCCCATGTCCCCATCAGCTGGGACTGACACCCCCAGAGCCTGCCCCTGCCCAAGGGTGGGAGTCCTTTGCTGGTGCATTCTCCGCCTTTCCTGATTAACACCAAGCCCTGGTTGTGATGCCTCTGGATCTCAACTCCTGCCTCAGTTTCCCTTCCACCTGCCTCCCATCCCTTGGTGCTGATCCAGTTTCTCACACTCTGCCCTGCTGTCCCCAGGTGCTGTCACCCCCGTGAAGGACCAGGCTGTCTGTGGGTCCTGCTGGAGCTTTGCCACCACGGGTGCCATGGAAGGGGCTCTTTTCCTCAAGGTGGGAGCAGGGCTGTGCCCCTTGGGGATGGATGGGGTGCCTGGAGGGTGCCTGTCCCCATCCCCGTGGTGTGTCCCACCCCACAGACCGGCGTGCTGACCCCCCTGTCCCAACAAGTCCTCATCGACTGCTCCTGGGGCTTTGGGAACTACGCCTGTGACGGGGGAGAGGAGTGGAGAGCCTACGAGTGGATCAAGAAACACGGTGGCATTGCCAGCACCGAGTCCTATGGCACCTACAAGGGACAGGTGGGGTGGCTCCATGTCCCTGACAAGGTCCCCAATGTCCTGGGGCTTTAAAGCCACCTGGGTGGGTCAGAGGCACTAACAGGCTTTAGAGGTGTGGATGTCACCTGATCCCCAAGGCCTCAGGCCCCCGTGGTTCAAAGCAGAGTTCAAAGCCAAGCCCCAGGGCTCAGCTGGGCCATTTCATCACCATGTGCCTCAGTTTCTCTTCTTGCAAAACAGGGCCAAGGCTCCTCCACCCGTGGGTGGTGCCATGGGTCACTCCATGCCCCAAAGTGGAGGGATGGAGCAAAGCTGCCTGGGGACAGGGACGTGGCTGCAAGACACAGGCAACAGCCCCCCCAGGCTTTGGGTACAGAGCCAGCTCCCTGTGCTGCATCCTTGAGCAACTGGGAAAACATCCCCACCACCCTGGGCTTGGGGGGCAGTGGGGATGCTGTCCCAGCCTCAATCCCAGATCACTGGGATCCAGGCAGGGTGGGCACAGTGGGGGGACCTGGACACACCTGACACTGTGTGTCCTCTGGGTGTGCAGAACGGTTTGTGCCACTACAACCAGTCTGAGATGCTGGCCAAGATCACAGGCTATGTCAATGTCACCTCGGGCAACATCACAGCTGTCAAAGCTGCCATCTACAAGCACGGCCCTGTGGCTGTCAGCATCGATGCCTCCCACAAGACCTTCTCCTTCTACTCCAATGGCATCTACTACGAGCCCAAGTGCGGTGAGTCGGGTGCCACACAGGGCATGGGAGGAGTTGGGTGCCCAGGGAGTTGTCAGGATGCCCAGTTCCCATCCTTGTGATCAAGGGAGGGGTGGAGGAGACCAGCCCTGCAGCCCTCTGCAGTGTCCTGGGTAGCCCTGGGAGCAGGGATGCTCTCCGGATTGGAATGCCCTCTGGACAGGGATCCTCTCCACACGGGGATGGTCACCAGAAAAGGAATGGTCTCTGGATGGGGATTCTCACTGGACAGAGATGCTCTTAGGTCAGGGATGCTCTCAGGTCAAGGATGCTGTATGGACAGGGATACTTTCCAGACAAGGATACTCACTAGACAGGGATCCTCTCCACACAGGGATGGTCTCCAGATAGGAATGCTTACTAGATGGGGATGCTCTCTGGACAGGGATGGTCTCTGGGCAGGAATGCTCTCCAATGATCCCTCTCCCATGTCATTCCCTGCAGACAACACACCAGGATCATTGGACCATGCGGTGCTGGCCGTGGGCTATGGGGTCCTGCAGGGAGAGACCTACTGGCTCATCAAGAACTCCTGGTCCACCTACTGGGGCAACGATGGTTACATCCTCATGGCCATGAAGGACAACAACTGTGGTGTGGCCACTGAGGCCACCTACCCCATCCTGGCCTGAGCCACCCCTGTTGTGCAGGGACAGCCCTTGGTGACACTCTTGGCACCCAGCCCTGGGTCAGCCCCTTCGGCGGAGCCACCACGCAGCAGGAGGCTGGGGACACGGCAGGACAGGGACATGGGGTGCTGGACATGGGACAGGATGGGGACCCAGCAGTGGGCTTTCCAATAAAGACACTGGAGAAATACTGGATGGCTTCTACAGGAGGGATTCAACTGCTGCCCACCCAGCTGTGCGCCCTGTGCGGCCCCCAGTGACACGTCCTGTGCACATCCCTGTCCCCAGGCTGGTTTTTGTGGTCCTGTGGGACCCCAGGGGCCTCCCAGGGAAGGGACAATCCTGCCTGGCAGAGCCAGCTGGCTCTCACAGCCAGTCCAAGACACCCGGGGTGTGGGGAGCGGCTTCTCCAGCTCCGTCTCTGAGGTGGAGCACAAACAACCCCAGGGATTTCTGCTGAGAGCAGAAATTCCTGGCGTGGGGTGCTGGGGAGGGGGGAAGGCATCCACCCTCTGCCCCACTGCCCGGGTCCCTGTTGTGGCTGCAGGTGGGGATGTCACCGGGGTGTTTGCCAATGTCACCCTTCACCCCCGGGGGCTGCTCCCCTTTGGCACCGTGACCATGGCTCAGCTGGGTGTTCCCAGTTTGGCATCAATCCACCCTGGAGAGCAGGGTCAGTGCATGAGGATACTAAAACAGGGTGGGAAGCTCTCCCTGCCCTGGTCCCGGTGGTCTCCCATCTTTGCTGGCACATCCTTGGGGCAGGATGCACTTCTGCAGTGGTGGGATGTGATGGCAGTGGTGGTTTTTCAGGCTTTTCATAGATTTCAGGTTTTTCATAGATTTTTCAGGCCAGATCAATAGATTTTCTATGCTTTTCTCCAGTATAACATGAATAATTCCTGAATATTCCTGAACATCCTGAATATTCTCCAGTATAACCTGAATATCCCTCCCAGAGAAAAAAATAGATTATTAAAAACCAAAAGTAAAATAAGGTGGAAAAAAACTACAGCTTGCATTTGGATAACATTTTGGAAGACCTGCTTGAGTCAGGCTTGGGATCACAACTTCAGAAGCTGTTCATCACTGTCTGGGACTGACTGGGACCCATCACCCCAGCCAAGGCATTTGGAGGGTCAGTCCTCAGGCACTTCATCTCATGTTTTGCCTTCAGCACTTACGACCTCCCCAGGTCCCTGGGGAGCTGCTGCAGCCCGGGGGCACCAGCCCAGCCCTGAAACCAGAGGTGCAGCCAAATCCAGCCTGACTCGACCCCACAGTGAGCCCTTATCAGCTTTGTTTGGGGCTCGTTGTCACCTTGGGCCAGGGGCCAGCTGGACGTGCTGCAAGCAGGAGGGGTGAAGGCCACTCCACCACGGTGACAGCGCCAAGCTGCTCCCCAGGGCTGTTTTTCCACATTGCTCCTGACATTTCATCTGCATTTTTTCCCCTTTTTCCAGTTAAATCTCCTCTAATTGCAATCCTGGGCTTGGTCTGATGGTGTATCTGTAAGGATGCAGGGGTGCAAACAGCCTTATCTCCCCATGTCCCCTTTGTGGGGACACCTTGGCTGCTGTCCCACCCCAGAGGGGTGCCTGGGTGGGTGTCACTGCACCCCACTGCCCCCAGTAGCTCCTGATGCTCCCCTTGCAAAGCCTGGCTGCAAACTGCCATGCAGGGTGGGAGGGGGCACAGGGACACCCCCAGCACCCATTCCCAAGCCCCCAATCCATCGGGCACCCCCCCGTGCTCCAGGGGTCTGGGTCCCATCCTGCTCCCCCCTCCCCAAGCCCCACAAGGACATGGCATGAGCACCCTCCCTGGTGTGGGTGGGAAAGGCACCCATAGGGGGACAAGGGGGTGCCCGTGGTGGGACAGGGGGGTAACACAAAGCCCCGCCTCCCCCCTGGTCTCATCCCAGCCCAGGGAAGGGGGGGCTGTGCCCTCTGGCTGCCCACAGCTCCCTGCCCACCCACCGGCTGTATTTAAGCACCCGTGGGTGCAGGGCAGCAGCCAGGGCAGGATGGAGGGACTGGCGGGGCTGCTGGTGCTGGGGGCTGCTGTGCTGCTGGGTGAGCACCCACCCTGGCTGGGCTTGGGGTGGGGGGGTGGCTGCTGTGCCCCTGTCACGGGGTGATGCCATCATGCCCCTTGCCCTGGGTGGTCTTGGGCTGCTGGGAGTCTTTGCCCTGGGAAGGCGCTGCTCTGTCCCTGTCCCCATTGCTGGGGCTGTGGAGGGGCAGTGGGCAATGTGGCATATGGGGTTGTATATTTGGGGTGTGGAGGGGGGGCTTTGGGGTGCCCCAGAGCTGGTCACACCCCCAGGGAGACTGGGGATGTGTCGGGGCGACTCTGGGTCAGCCAGAGGGCTGATGGAAGAGTAGGGACCCTCAGTGTCTGCCCTGTCACCAGCACGGGCTCCCCTGGGTCTGTCCCCCTCTCCCGGGGGACAGTGAGCCAAGGACCACCACCACTGCCGGCCCCTGCTGGGGGGAGATGGGAAATGGGAAGTACAAAGGGGTTTGGGGTTTGTTTCTGTTTATCTTGTAGGAGCAGAGTGCAAAGGTCCTCGGGACACACCCACATTTGGGGACATCTACCATGTCACAGGTACCAGTTGGAGATGGGGCACCCCACTGGGATGGTGCCCAAGGGGGTCCTGCACCTCCAGCCACCGGCTCCCCCCCTATATGTCCGAGCAAGGAGGCCCCAATTCCCCCATAAATCCCAGAGCTGGGGTGCTCGATGCTTTGGGGTGATGCTGGGGGTGACCAGGGAGTGATGTTTCAGGACCTGGGGTGCTCCAGAGGCTTGGGGCAGGGGGACAGGGGAAGCCCCTGGGGCTCAGCCCCCTACAGCCCACCCCAGTCCAGCCCCTCTGTGCCCACAGGAGTCATCAACCTGCCCTATGCTGAGATCAGGGAGCCTTTTGAAGCCTGGTACAACCTCACCGGGGGAAAGAGCCGCATCCAGTACTACGGTGGTGGGTGCAGAAAGGGCTCAGACCCCCTGAGCCCTCACCATCCCCTTCCCTCTGCCCCAGCAACTCTGGGAACAACACCAGGAAAGCCCTGCGAGGCATCACCATGCCAGGACCTGGGGGCTTGGCTTGACTTTAGGGTTTTCCCTGTGCCCAGGCCAAGTGGTCACCTACCAGTTTGGCTCCATGGAGCCTTTTGGTGCCAGCTTCAAGGTGACCCCCGAGACCACGGAGACAGAGCTGAACGTCCGCAAGTGCTTCCGCATCGATGGCACTGACAGGGACCTCATCACCCCACAAAGTGTCTTCCCCAGCCTGGAGAACTTCAGGGTGAGCCTGGGCATGGCCCTCCAGGCAAGGGAGGGGACAAGAGACCTCCATGGGTATGGGGTGTCTGGTGGGTTCCCCACTCTGAGGGCAGACCAGCCTTCCCTGGGTGGGAATGGGTAAACTCACAGCCATGGGTGATGGGTTGGGGGGGTTGCATTTGGAGTGGCAGGACTCAGGGTGGGGTGGCATCGCTGCGGGGTGACTCAGGTCTTTGGGAGCTCTTTTGGGGGTGCTGGCGTGGCACCCCCATCCCTGCCATGTGCCCTGTCCCCAGCGGGTGCGGGAGGAGTGGTTCCGAGGGCAGCGCTGCGCCGTGTGGCAGAACATCTCCTACTGGGGGCACAAGAAGAACGTGTACACGCTGCGGGTGGGCAGCTCTGCCCGTGGCCCCGTGCCCCTGCACTACGAGGTGAGGGGCTTCAACAGCCTCCTGGGCTCCCACTACGACAAGTACGAGATCGACTATTCCTCCTTCAGCCACCACTTCCCACCCGACGTCTTCCAACTGCCCGAGGGTGAGTGCCCCTCGGCACCATGGGCTGGTGCTGTCACCTAAACACCCTTAAATTTCGGGGTCTCTGTGGTTCAGGTTGGATATTAGGAAGGAATTCCTCCCTGTGAGGGTGGGCAGTCCCTGGCACAGGTTGGGCAGAGGAGCTGTGGCTGCCCCATCCCTGGAAGTGTCCAAAGCTAGTTTGGAGCAACCTGGTCTGGTGGAGGATGTCCCTGCCCATGGCAGGGGGTGGGATGAGATGTGCTTTAAGATCCTTTCCATCCCAAGCCATTCCAAGATTCCCTGAACTTGATAATTTGGGTGAATTGGTTTGCCTGGGAAAAAAACAGTGAGAGCTGGGGTGATGTGGGTGCTTCCCTGGTGCTCAGGGTGGGATAATGGGTGCTCAGGAGATGGCTCTGGAAGGAGGGGTGGATGCAAATCGCCCCTGCTTATACATGGCAGTATGGGATGGACAGCCCCGATGGTTTTGGGGGTGGCCACACTGTGCCCCCCATCTGAGGGGCTGGGACAGCCCATCCCAGCTGAGGAGGCACCAGCACTGCCCGTGTCTCGTGGCAGGGGTGCAGTGTGAGCAGTGGCCCACGGCCAGCCCCGAGCACCGCATCGTGGCCAACCCCATGCAGGAGTTTGTGGGGAGGGGGCCGGACATGGACCACGTCCACCATCGCCTCTTCCACCACTACAAGGAGCGGTTTGGGAAGAGCTACAGCAGCGAGGAGGAGCACGAGCACCGCAGGCACACCTTCATCCACAACATGAGGTACGGGGGGCCAGGGGTGGGCTGGGGGCTCAGAGGTGGGGTACTCCACTCCCCTCTTGCAGACACGTAGGATGGGACACCAGGGGGGGCTCAGGGATGGGGTGCCCCACTCCCCTCTCACAGACATGCAGTACAGGAGGTCAGGCAATGGGCTGGGGGGCCAGTGATGGGGTCCCCCATTCCTCTCTTCACAGACATGTGGTATAGGGGGACAGGGAAATGGACTGGGAGCTATAGGGACCCACCCTCCTCTCTTCACAGACATGTCATATGGGATGACAAAGCATTGGCTGGGGGGGATCAGGGATGGGGTACCCCACTCCCTTCTCATAGACAGGTGGTACAAGAGGCCATGAGGGTGGGCTGGGGGGCTCAGGGATGGATGGCGTCCCCACTCTCCTCTCACACACCTGCAGTATAGCATGCCAGGGGATGGGCTGGGGGGCTCAGGGATGAATGGAGGGCTCAGGGATGGATGGGGGTCCCCACTCCCCTCTCACACACCTGTAGTATAGGATGCCAGGGGATGGGCTGGGGGGCTCAGGGATGGATGGGGGTCCCCACTCCCCACTGTGCCACAGGTTTGTGCACTCCCGGAATCGTGCCGCTCTGTCCTACACACTGGCCCTGAACCACCTGGCCGACCGCACACCCCAGGAACTGGCAGCCCTGCGGGGCCGTCGGCGCAGTGGGGACCCCAACAATGGGCAACCCTTCCCCACCGAGCTCTACACCGGCCTCATCCTGCCCGAGAGCCTCGACTGGCGGCTCTACGGTGAGGCAGGAGCTGGTGACATGAGGCTGGGGCTCAGCTGTGCACACTGGGGCTCGTGGGGGCACAGCCAGCAGCCCCCACTGCTCTGGTAATAACGTGTCCCCACCGTGCTGTCCCCAGGTGCTGTCACCCCCGTGAAGGACCAGGCTGTCTGTGGGTCCTGCTGGAGCTTTGCTACCACGGGTGCCATGGAAGGGGCTCTTTTCCTCAAGGTGGGAGCGGGGCTGTGCCCCTCGGGGATGGATGGGGTGCCTGGAGGGTGCCTGTCCCCATCCCCGTGGTGTGTCCCACCCCACAGACCGGCGTGCTGACCCCCCTGTCCCAACAAGTCCTCATCGACTGCTCCTGGGGCTTTGGGAACTACGCCTGTGACGGGGGAGAGGAGTGGAGAGCCTATGAGTGGATCAAGAAACACGGTGGCATTGCCAGCACCGAGTCCTACGGGCCCTACCTGGGGCAGGTGAGGGTGGCAGTGCCACTCAGTGAGGGTGCAGTGCCACCCTCTCCCCAATCCTTCCCTCCAGGCTCTCCCAAATCAGCCATCCAAGTCAGCCATCAGCCCTTTGGCAGCAGATGGTTCCACTTTGGATGACCATATGAGCTGCCCCACTCTCTCCTACCTCCTCACCAGAGTGGGTTGGACCACCCCAACCTGCCCCAGCACCCTGGTGTCACCTCAACTTCCCCTTGTCCCCTCTAGAATGGCTACTGCCACTGCAACCAGTCGGAGCTGGTGGCCCCCCTGGCTGGCTATGCCCGTGTAGCACCGGGCAATACTCTGGCCCTGAAGGCTGCACTGGTCAAGCACGGCCCTGTGGCTGTCAACATTGATGCCTCACACAAGTCCTTTGCCTTCTACGCCAATGGTGTCTACGAGGAGCCCCACTGTGGTGAGTCCTGGCCCCTGGAGGCTCCGTGTCCTGCTCCTCATGCTGGGATAGGCAAAAATACTTGTAGGGTGGGATTGAGCTCCATGACTGGGACAGGGAAAAAGGGGGTCACTTCCAGTTCCAAAGGATGGGGATGAGATGGCTTTGTTTCCTTCTGACCTCATCCAGGAAATGAGACATCAGCACTGGACCACGCAGTGCTGGCCGTGGGCTACGGGGTCCTGCATGGCAAGGGCTACTGGCTCATCAAGAACTCCTGGTCCACCTACTGGGGCAACGATGGCTACATCCTCATGGCCATGAAGGACAACAACTGTGGCGTGACCACCGCTGCCTCCTTCCCCATCCTGGCCTGATGCCCTCCCCAGACTCATCCAGATGGATGTGGGGCCCTGGGAGGTGGTTGTGGGGCACAGAGGGGCAGCTCAGCAGGGAGGTGGGAGGATGCTCCCAGCCCTCTGGAGAGGTATAACCATTTTGGCAATAAAATCTGTAGAAGGGATTGTGTGGCGTGCTGGGGTGTGTCCAACCAGCCTCAACCCACCTCCCACCAGCCACAGCCCCTGCTGTGGCTGCTGCTGCAGCCTCTGCGAGATGAGTTTCACTCTGTGCTCAACCCAGTTTGGGTTACATGTGCCTCAACCCCAGGGTTTTCAGTGCCACCCCCAGAAGTGCCAGCACTCCCTTCCCCAGCAGCAGGAGGGAGACTGAATCCTCTCTTGGAAGCTGGGCTTGGCTCAGAATCGAGTTCCCAGCTGGATTCTGCCCCATCCCAGAGCTGCCCCCCACCAGAGAGACACCTGGACCCTCTCCAGGCTCCTCCACCTCCTGGTGACTCAGTTTCCCCACCTGTCTGGGGGGAAGGCAGAGTTCCTGAGGGTCTTCATGGTCCCAAAGGAGTCATTTCCCCCAGAACACCTCAGGGGGATGTTGCCTGGGGATCAGCCAGGCTCAGAGCTGTCCCTCCAGAGCTGTCATGCTCCTTCCATCTCTCCTTGCTCTGGAGCTTCACCCCAAAACTTCATGGCCACATGAAGCCTCACCATAAGCCAAGGGTTTGGAGAGACCAGTGCTGCTCTTGGGGTGTCCAGTGCAGTGTGAAGGTTCATTCTTGGGGTTTGGGCTCCCTGCTGATGTCCAGTCTGGGAATGCAGTCAAGCTGGCAGCTCCAGCAGGCAGCCCAGAGCTCCCAGTGAGAGTTTCCCAGTTTGCCTTCCCAGTCTGAGCCCAGTGAGCAGCTGGGGAAGGGAGACTAGGAGAGGGGGAAAGTCACCCCTGGCTTGTATCTGCATCTGCACAGGCTGTGCCTTCCCCCAGAATGAGGTTTTGGTAGTTGAGAAGTGCCATTCCCCATGGCTACGTCCCAATTTTGTACAGCAAACAGCTGGCAGCACCCAGGGAGCTGCACTTCCATCCCAGCAACGCGAGTGCTCCCAATGGAGGGTGGCAGGTCAACACATTCCCTTGTTTTCTTTCACTTGTTCACCTGCTTATGTGACAATTTGCTGATTGCTAAAGGGGGCCTTTAATCATTCCCAGCAGGGAGGCTGCCTGGAATTCACGTCTGGGAGAGGAATGATCACTGCACAGGAATAATGTGGTTTATTCTGTGGGAGTCCAGGTCTCCAGATCTTTGATTCTCTTGACTGCAGTCAATAAAACATGCTTTGACTTTCAGGGGACCGTGACTTTCAGGCTCCCTTCGGAGAGGTGATGTCCTGAATTTGCTGCTGAACACGCAAGTGGCTTTGAGAGCTGGAGGTTTTGCACCCCCAAGGAAGCATTTAGTGAAATTCTGCATTTGTGGCAGGAGGGACACTGCAGTTCTGAGCGTGGGTAGTTCAGGATGGCTGGGAACTTCAAAACAAAGGTTCTATTCTATTTGAAAAAGGAGAAAATAAGAAAGGACATACCTGAAGGGAGGTTTGCAGAGCCAGCCGTGGATTCTGGCTCCCAGCCCGGCTGAGCTGTGACCTCCAGACTTCCCTGGGCACCCAAACCTCAGAGTGGCTCCAGGTTTTGCAGAGCACAGCAAAGCACAGCCACTCTGAACCCTGCTGTTTATTGGAAGCAAAGCTGGCCTGAAGGTCTGCATTTAAAGTTTCCTTTGGAAGAGGCACCTTGCCTGCAGATCAGCAGGAAACTCCCCAAATTTGATGCCTTGCTGGTGAAATATCAGCTGAGGGCAGGGCGTGAGCACTACCCAGAGAGTGAAAACTGAGAGGATTTGGCACCCACCCCACACACACCCCCCTGAAACCCCCAACTTCTCCTTAGTCTGCAGGGTGAAATCCTTCCAGGTGTCTCCTGAGGTCAGGACTGGTGGGAAATGATCCACAAAGATGCTCAGCAAAGCGTTGTCAGTCATCACCTCCCAGGTGAGGTGTGGCTTCCACCCCAACAATGTCCCTGTCTACGATGGGATGGAGGTGCTGGTGCTCCTCACAGTCCATGTTAAAGACGAGGACACTGTGCTCTCTGCCGGGGTGGAGGAGCCTGGAGGACAGGCAGAGATGTCGCATTCTTCATGGAAAGGCTTGCCAGGCACTGGAAGGGGCTGCCCAGGGAGGTTTGGAGTCCCCGCCCCTGGAGGTGTCCAAGGAACGACTGGACGTGGCTCTCGGTGCTCTGGGCTGGGGGACAAGGTGGGAAATGGGCACAGGGTGGACTGGATGATCTCAGGGGTCCTTTCCAACCTCAGTGATTTTGTGGTTCTGTGCTTGAAGCCCCCTCAGCAGTGACCCCAGCAACTCCCCTGGCTCTTCTCGGATCATCCTTTCTCCTCCTGCCCTGCATCAACTCACCCCTGGCGTGGGGATGGGAACCTTGGGTCAATCCCAGTTCCACACTGGGCTCTGACCCCCCCACTCAGCACCAGCCAGGCCACAGGGAGCGAGCAGAGTTGGAGCTCACCACCCCAAACAGCTCCTGGGAGGAATTCTGTTTCCAGCGAAACGGCCCCTCCGCGGCTGAGAGCATCCAGATCTGCGGGCTCAATCTGTCCACACATCCAGAAATTCAGGGTGGGCTGGGTTTGCCAAGCTAAATTATCCTCCGAGGAAGAGTGGCTGGGATTTCAGCCGGAGTTGGGTTTTCTGCCCTGCCCTCGGCTGTCCTGGATACGGCACTTCCCTCCGGAGGCAGCTGTGCTCCAGCACAGACCTTTGTGCAGCAATGCCAGGTGGCCAGAAAATGTGCTCCAGCCCCAAAATCTGGCTGCCTTTTCCCTGCTGGATGAATTATCTGTGAAAACCTCTCACGGCTCGCACAAAACAAGGTAATTATTCAGCAGGCGGGGGACACGCAGAGCCAGAATATGAAATTATTATCTGTTAGTGATTTACAGGGAACCACAGACGGTGTCAGGGAACAGCAGCTGAATCAAACTTGCCTTGGCAACTTCTTGGCTCTCAAATGCTCCAGACGACCCAGGGGGAGTGATGGAAAGCTCCCAACAACACTCCTACGCCCTGGGGAAGGGGCTCCTGGGGGTCTGGGTCTCTCAGGGCACAACAGGTGGTTCACAGAGGGGAAGGAGGTGTTTTACCTAAAGCCTGAGATTTTTAGGATGGCAAAGACCATGATCCAGGGGAGCCCACATCACTTCTGCTGTCTTACACAGTAGCCAGAGGGTCTGGGGGACACAAATAGTTGTCCCTGCCCACGGCAGGGGGGGTGGAACGAAATGATCTTTAAGATCCCTTGCAGCCCAAACCATTCCATGATGAAATGGTGCATCCAACTGATCTGAACAGCTTTCCAAGCTCTGCAAAGCTGCTTTGCTGCCAGTGCAGCTCTCCTGGAAAATCACCGAGGCAGCGGCTTCCTAAAGGCTCCTTCTCACACTTCCCTCAGTAGCAGCTTTACAAACCCTCTTCCCCAGCCAAGTGTTTTTCCCTTGGCGCCCGGGGCTGCTCTGGCAGGTTTGTTGTTCACGGTCTCAAACCAAACCATTCCCTTTCCTCTCAGCCCGAGGTATTTTGCCACTCTACACATCCCCCCACACACTCTGACTTTTGGGCTTTATTTGGGAGGGCAAGGGGGAATGGATTCAAATTGGCAGAGGGCAGGGTTAGATTGGATATTAGGAAGAAATTCTTTACTCAGAGGGTGGTGAGGCACTGGAAAAGGTTGCCCAGAGAAACTGTGGCTGCCCCATCCCTGGAAGTGTCCAAGGCCGGGTTGGAACAACCTGGGCTAGTGGAAAATGTCCCTGCCCATGGCAGGGGATGCAACGAGATGGTTTTTAAGGTCCCTTCCACCCGAACCATTCCAGGCTTTCCTGTAACAGATCGCAGGCTGCTCCATCCTCCAGGTGCGCTGTCAAACCCCCCAAATCTGGGCAGCCCCAGCCCTCCACCCCCTCCTCATCCCCCAAAACCCTGCCCTGGAGCCCGGCAGCCCCTGAGCAGCGAGGCGGGGTTTGTTCCCAGCCATCCCCCGCCTCTGCCAAGCTCTGCCTCCTGCTTCCCACCGACGGAGATTTCCCAATCACAGCGCGGCATCCAGCACAATGCGACTAATTTCACGAAATTAAGCATTTCTCCTACACACAGCACATTTGCCCGGTGATTAGAACGAGTCCCCGAGGTAGCCAAGCACAGCAGAATCCGGGTTTATTATGCACGCCCACGCAGCCAAGCTAAAAACCCAAGACACTCCCCCGGTCCTTCCTGGGAAAGCCTGAGCAGCTCGGATTTCAGCTTCCAATTGCACCAGCCAGGGTTGGGAATACTCTGTCATCTGGTGCAGCAAAAAAAAAGGAAAAAAAAAAAGGCAAGGGTAGAAGTTTCCCAAAGATTTCAAGGTATCCCTGAAGGCCTGAGAGAGGGAAGGGTGTAGGAGTACAGGAATGTGGGGCAAACGGGGAGCAGATCACACCCCGTGGGTTTATTAACACAACTGTGAGTAGTTACTGCCTTTTGCTCGCTCAGTCTTGGCTTTGGAGTGAATTTTTAACTCCAAAACGCTGTGATTTCCCCCCATTTCTTCGGGCAGGCAGCATCTCTGGGAGTTCTGTGTCACGTTGTCCAAAATGACAACGACTGGATGAAAAAAAGAGAGCATTTAGTGTGTTTGTGTGCAGCGTGACCTCCCCTTGCTGCAGCAACTCGAGTTCCAACCCCCCTCCCGAAAGGAAACGGGGCCAAACCTTCCCCGTGCTCCCATCTGGAGCTGTTCCCAAGCTGCAAACACAGGGAGCTGCAGTTTGCTCTGACCCTGCCCCACGCCAGGGGCAGATCCACCCGTGGAATCCCAGCCTTGGGACTCGGGGATGAGCAGCTGCAGCTGCTGCAGAGGGAGCAAAGGGGGAAGCGAGTTCACGTGGAGGTTTTCCTCTCCCTGCAGACACCACCTCCTGCCTCCTTCTCCCTTCCTCTTCCTCCAATTCTCTTTCTCTCAACCCTCCAGCCACAGTTTTCCCTCTGTCCTGCCCGGGTCTCCTCCTGGTTCTGCTCCCCCTCAAGGTGGAGAAACCTCCTCTTCCTCCTCCCCACACTCCCCTGCTCCCTTTCCTTCCCCCAGCCCTGACCTCCCTTCCTTCCCCCACCTCCAGAGACCTTCCCCTCCCTGCAGCAGCTCCTCATCTCCCCAGCCCAGCCCTAATCCAGCCTCTCCTCCTCCCCAATCCTTCATCCAGCCCTGATTCCTCCCCCAGCCCAGCCATCTCCTTCCACACTCCAGATCCCGATCTCCCTTTCACCCTGACCTGGTTCAGTCCTGCCACCCCCTCCTTTCACCTTTCCCTCAGCCCAGCTCAGCCCCTTCCCAGAATCCCAGAGGCTGGAAAAGATCTCTGGTCCCATCGAGGCCACCCTGTGACCAACCGCCCCCTCATCAACCAGACCAGAGCCCTGAGTGGCATGTCCAGCCTTTCCTTAAATACCTCCAGGGATGGGGACTTGGCCCTGGCCCAGCTCAGACCCTTTCCCTGGCTTAGCCCAGGCCTTTCTCCCAGCCCAGCCCAGTTCAGCCCTCTCCCTTGGCCCTGGATCAGCTCAGTTCTTCCTCCCAGCCCAGCTGAGCCCTTCACCCACTTGGCCTGGCCCTGCTCAGCCCCTTCTCCCAGCCTGGCCCAGCTCAGCTCAGCTCCATCCTGTGGCCCTGGCTTAGTTCAGGTCCTTCTCTCGGCCTTGGTCCAGCCCAACTCAGCCCAGTTCAGCCCTCTCCTATGCCCCAGGTTTAGCTCAGGGCTTTCTCTGAGGCCTGGCCTGGCCCAGCTCAGCCCCTGCCTGTGGCTCTGGCTTAGCTCAGGTCTTTTTCCCCAGCTCAGCCCCTTTTCCTGGCCCAGACCCAATCAACTTAACTCAGCTCAGGCCCTTCCCCTCGCCCTGTCTCAGCTCAGCCCTGGCTTGCCCCTATCCATCTCTGTCCCACGACCTAGCCTAGCCCGGCCCAGTTAAACCCGGCCCGGCCCATTCCCAACTAAGTCCAGCCCAGCCTGGCCCAGTTAAGACCAGCCTTGCCAAACCCAGCCCAGTTAAGCCCAGCCCAGCCTATCCCACTGAAACCCAACCCAGCCCAGCCTGTCCCAGTTAAACCCAGCCCAATTAAACCCAGTTAAACCCAGCCTGGCCCAGTTAAGCCCAGCCCAGTTAAACCCAGCCCGGCTCATCCCCGGCCCCACTTCCGGGTTCCCCCCCCCATCCCGTTCCCACCCGCTCCAAATCTCGCGCGATCTCCCCCGCGCGCGCCGCGTCACGCGGGGCCGGCCGGTTGCATCACCGCGAGGGGGGGCACCCCCTCCCCAATCCCAGTGACGTCACGCCCCCTCCGCCGTGATTGACGGCGCTAAGAACCAATGAGAAGCGGGATATGCGTGAGTGACGCGGCGCGCATCCAATGGGCGTCGCTCGGGGGCGGGGCGGCGCGGCGGGGCGGGGCGGGCCGCGCCTGTCAGCGGGGCGGCGGGATGGCGGCGCTGTACGCCTGCACCAAGTGCCACCAGCGCTTCCCCTTCGAGGCGCTCAGCCAGGGACAGCAGCTCTGCAAGGTCCGCCACGGCGGCTGGCAGCGGGCGGAGGGGGCGTGGGAGTGAGGGGCAGGGCGGGGAGGGGTGGGGAGGGAT
>JAWWEW010000060.1:6204747-6245913 GCA_035583185.1 Anabacerthia variegaticeps
CCCCCAGCTCTCCCAGCCTGGCTCCAGAGCAGAGGGGCTCCAGCCCTCGGAGCATCTCCATGGCCTCCTCTGGACTCACCCCAACAGCTCCATGTCCTCCTGGTGTTGGGGTCCCAGGGCTGGATGCTGCATTCCAGGTGGTTTTTGTCTGAGGTGAAATGTGGATGCTGGTTCTATGCCTGCTCTGTGCCTCTTAATGCCAGCCTGACTTGAATAGCAAAATCTTTAAGCTTGGCATTTGCTTTGCCTAATTTCAGCCATTTAACAGGTGTGGAGTTTAAGGCAGTCAATTTGGTTTCTGTTCCAGTCAATAGAGAGAGGCAGGTGCCTTTGGAACAGCTCCATTTTTGTCCTCTGTCTCTGCTGAAAACAACGGGAGCTCATCAATTCCCTTTAATTAGCAACGTGCATTTTAGGCTGTTCAACATGGAGAGCACATGTGCCCCTGACCTATCCCAAGGGGCTCAGATCCTGAGTTTATTTCTGGAGGAAATGGCTTTTTTTTTCGTTTGGTTGTTTTAATTCTTGATCTGTTTGTGAAAGGAACGAAGCGACTTGTATTTGGCAGTTTTCCTTCCAATTTTGGAGTCTCAGGCTGCTTCCTTAACACAGGGTTAAAGACAGAAACCTTTCATTACTAACTTGTCAACCTTTAAAAAAATACAAAAGAAGAGGGAATAAAAAACCCCCTGCTTCTTTAGGTAGCACCTTGACATATTTGAGGGGGCATTTTGCAGCGACTGGACAGGAAAATACCTGCCTAGTATTTACTTATATTTTATGCCCCCCAGGAGGGGATCCCTGGTAACTCCAAGCCCTCGTTCCCAACTGATGGGTGCTTTGTGGAAGGTCGGTGTCCCTCCTGTCCCTTCTCCCCACTGGGTGGCAGGGCTGGCTCTCACCTTCCCTGCTCCACGATGTGCTGGGCAGCAGGAGCTGCCAAGCAGGGAATTATTCCTGCTGGAGCTGCTCAGGGAAATGTGAGCATCTCCCAGCACTCTTTATCACCTCAGGGCATAGCAGGAGGGAAGCGTGCCTGGGCAAAGGAATGGTGTGTCAAGGGATTGTTTTTAGCCAGAGGGAATCAGTGAGGAAACGTGGTTTTTTTTTCTCTATGAGGGCTGGGGTTTTTTTGATTCCTTTCTCTCCTCCCCAGCATATTTGCACTGAGTGGGAAATTAAAGCTGCTGTTGGTAATGTGCTTGCACACAGGAAGGTGCTGGAGCACCCACCATCATCCTGCACAGCCTGCACTTGGAAAGACTACTCAGGAAGAGTTTTAAAATGGATCCAGCATGCTCAGAGTGCTGCCACATCTCAGTGTGGGCTCTGCTGTCAGCATGTTTTAGCCATGCCAGGCTCTTCCACTGCGGGCTGTCTCCTGCAGCCCCTCAGTCCCGAGTTTTCCTTTGCCAGGCTTTCTCTCCCCATGCCTCGGGGCCATCCTCTGACTCTCAGATCTGGGAAGCTGCCTCTGCTTAGTTCCCCTCTGTAGATCCCCAGCACAGTGGGGGAAAGAGCCTTTCTCCTGCCACATCCTTGCTAACGAGTCCAATCAAAGCAGACTGTGCTTTTAATTAGAACATGGATCATTTCCAGGCGCTAGAGGAGACCCCATGTGAGGTGAGCAGTGGGTACTCTCTGCCTTGGTGGGGGACTGGAAGCTCAGAGGTGGAAACATCCTTGAGAGAGGCAGAATTTTGAGTTCAGACTGTTCCTTCCCCACCCTGCGGCAGCTTAGTGTTGACCTACTCTGGA
Source organism: Anabacerthia variegaticeps (assembly GCA_035583185.1). Taxonomy (NCBI): domain Eukaryota; kingdom Metazoa; phylum Chordata; class Aves; order Passeriformes; family Furnariidae; genus Anabacerthia; species Anabacerthia variegaticeps. The sequence goes on from JAWWEW010000060.1 coordinate 6,206,506, forward strand.
GGCTTTAAAAAAACAAAAGTCAGACTCCAGGTGACCCTGGTGATTTGTCTTTATTTATCTGATAACAGCCAGACCTGAAGTCATCTTCTAGGCTAGGCTTTGTTGTCTCATTACTGTTCAGTTTTTATACAGCCATTTCAGGTGTGTGTGGCTGGGAGTGCACTGCCCTCTCAGCAGCAGGAGACAAAAATCAGCCTTAGGGATGGAACAGAAGGCAGGGAAAAATCAGGTGAGCTCCCTGAGCCTGTGGCTGCAGGTTGTGGTGTCTTATGATCCAGAATATTCCTGCAGCACAGGACTGTGCCTGGCTGCCCGGGTCACTGGGTGTCTCGTAGGGAGATTTGTGATTTACCAGTTTCCAGCTGGTTGCTTATGATTAGAGACTTGGTGGTGTACAGGTGATGTGCTCAGCTAGTTCTGACTTCCTGGAGAGGTTTTCCTGCTCTGAAGTAATGAAGCTTCTGCCTAAATTGCTCTATCGTGGCAGAACCAAAATACAAAGTCCAGCATGTTTTTCACCCCTTTTCCCTGCTAAGGATATTGCTGACTTCAATTTAGCTGTTTCCCTTTGCTCTGTTTGTTGAACTTGGGCGTTATTTGTTTCTCTTTCATGTCCCCTCCTTGCCACAATGTTTGTTTACATTCAGTGGGAAGTTTTGTGGTGCTTCCAAGGACTGCCTGTGAGCAAAGGGAGTTCCAAAGTGATCATAAAGTTTCGGTATTTCTCTGATTGCTGTCTTCAACTCTTTGGTTTGAAAAAGGATCCTGAAGGATCATGAAATGATTCCCATTCTCCTTCTGCCTCAGTGAGAAGGAGGGTTGTGTTGAGAGCCTCTCCCTGTTCTTTGCTGCAGCTTTTCTCCAGACCTCGCCCTGGACTCCCCTGGCACCGACCACTTTGTCATCATTGCCCAGCTGAAGGAGGAAGTGGCTACTTTAAAAAAGATGCTGCACCAGAAGGATCAGATGATTTTGGAGAAGGAGAAGAAGGTACAGCCCTTGGCTCACTTCCCCCCCCAGCAGGCTGACATGTTCTCACAGATCACACTCCAAGACACAGCCTGGCTTTTTATCTTGGAGTGAGCAAGAGCATGTCTGGCTGTTTCCAGGCTGCCTCCTTTCCAAAGCCAAAGAGACTCTCTGGACCCACCCAGGAGATCTCATTTCATAAAGGGTCATTTCCTGACCACTCTCTTGGAGACCTCTGTGTGTGGGCAAGACTGGGAATGAACACACTGCTCCTTGCAGTGCTGCTCTTCCTGCTGCTCTGTGCTGCTCCGTGGCCCAGTTCTGGTCTGGTTGCACTCCCCAGCATGTCTCTGACCTCAGCCAGTCTCACACACCTTGTGCAGAGGTGTTTTCCATGGCAGGGTGCGTCTGGGGTGAGGGCAGGCAGTGCCTCTTCCAGCTCACTTGCTCCTTCCTGGTCTCTGCACAGATCACAGAGCTCAAAGCCGACCTGCAGTACCAGGAGTCGCAGATGAGGGCAAAGATGAACCAGATGGAGAAGACACACAAGGAGGTCATGGAGCAGTTACAGGTGACACATTTTGGTTTAATTTGCTGAGCTGTGCTTTTTCTGGAAGTGACTGAGAACACTCCTGAGCTGTATCCAGGAGGGACTGAGGACACTCCTGATCACAACACCCCACGACCTCCTGCACACATTGCTCTGCTGGCCCTTCTCAGCCCTGTTCTACCCCCTCTGCGCTGCCAGGCAGTGCCACCCCTCCCCAGGTCTGCACTGCGTCCCAGCCTCCATTTACATCATCGTTTCTCTACTTGTGTTGTAAAGTGCCATATTGTCTTCCTTATGGACTAGACAGGAATCGTCAAACTCATTCCACCTATTGCCAAAATGAGGTTTGAACCTATTTCTCCAGCCAGCAGAACCTTTGTCAGCTCCCTGCACCTCTAAATCACCTCCCCGTGATTTGTGTGGCCAGTAATCAGAGAGAACAAAGGAACAATTGGCAGTTCCTTTAGCCCTGTATCTCTCTAATCCAAATAAAGAAGTCCCTGAGCTGGAGGGAACTGGGAGAGCAGGATTTTTGCCACGGCCCGTGGAGACACAGCAGATTATCAGCATGAATAGCCTGAGCCACCAAAGGGATCAGGTCAAAAGGGAAGAAATCAGACACACAAATGAACTTTGCACCCTTTAATTACTCTGGGTATATAAAGATCTAAAGCCCCAGCGATGAGAGATGGGAGGGGATGAGACAAAAGCCTTCTATTGCCCCTGAGGAAAGAGCCCCTCCTCCATCCACACACTCCGGGGAAGTATCCCAGTGGAGGGCAGGTTTTGGAGCCTCCAGCTGCTGTCAGAGTGCTGGTCCCCTTCCAGGCTGAGGCCTGGAATATCTGTGTGTGGTTTGGAAAGGGCTGGATGTGCCTCCTTCTCCCAGTGAGGGTTTCTGTGTGAGGGACTGGTGACAGCCAGAGCCTTGTCCCTCCTCTGTTACTGATCCCGTGTCAGCCCAGAGCCATTCCCATCCCATAGTTTGTGTGGCCTGCACAGGCCAGTGGGTTTTCTCTACTCCAGTTTGGAATGCACAGTTTTCCACTGGCACTTTTTGGGTGCCCTGACAGCCTTGGCTGTGAGGTCAGGGACGGGTGGGAGATCCCCCCCTCTCCTTGCCATGGTTTCCCAAGGCAGAGCACATCAGCTGCATGGGAACAGCATTCCCTGGGCTCCAAGAGGATGTCTGCCCTGAAAGCAGTCTGACACCTTCCCACAGCCTTAAACTTGCTCAGTTCTGAGGGGAAAGGAGCATCAGCTCCAGGAGCAGGTGTGTCCCAGCCATCTGCCTCTCCTGGGGATTTCCATGTTGTGCTCAGCTCGGGCTGGGACTGCCCTGAACTCTGGTGGCTAAATGTTTTCCACTGGTATTGGCCAGGGCTCTGGAAACTTCACTGATTCCAGAATAGAAGCTCAAATCCTCTCTGTGTATTTTAGGTGCTTTGAACTCTTCATATGGTTCATTTTTTGAACAGGCTTTTGGGGTTTATTATTTTATCTTTGTCTTTTCCTGGGGGGTTGGGATGGGAGAGCCCCTTCCAGGTGGTTAAAGGTGAGCTCAGCATCTAACCCCCTTTTCCACCTGTGTGCAGCTCCTGCCCGGGCAGTTCTGGGATCCCAAGAGCTGAGGATGATCCATGCCATTAACCACCCCTTTTCCCTGTTTCCAGGCCAAGAACAGAGAGCTCCTGAAGCAAGCAGCTGCCCTGTCGAAAGGCAAAAAGCCGGAGAAGTCGGGAGCAATAACCTCCCCTTAAAGCCAAGCCCCCAGTCTGGGAGCTTTCCCCAGCATTAGCCAAGGAGTCTGGGAGACCCTCTGCATCCCTGGAAGCCAAAACCTCCGTGTTGTCACTATCCCACTGCCGTGGACTCCATGGGAATTCCTGATGTGTGTTGCCTTCCGACAGCATGCTCGAGCGTGGCCGGTTTCGATCCACAGGGAGAGGTCCCAGCCTTCCTAAATCCCCCCTGAAGTACTGTTTTCTGGGAGAAATCTTTTCCCTAGCCAGTTGCTACCACTGCCAGCCCCTTTCCATGAGCAAACAGGAACCTGCTGCCTTAGGGGCTCCTTGCTGGTTCCCAGCCTGCTGCTGTGAGGGAATTGCTGTGGCCAGTTGTTCCGCAGATAAAACGGGAGCTGCGTGTGGTGGGAGCTGGATTTTTTTTCCTTTTCTTTTTTCCCTTGAACTGTTCCCTCTTCAAAAGGGAGCCGAGAACTCACCAGCCCAACAGATGTTCCTGGAAGGTTGTGCCACTGCTGACAACGGTTGATCCAGTGTTTTGAAGATGCTTCCAAAATGGGGGCTGTGTATTTATCTTGGAAGATTTTTGTGGTTTTGTTTTTGGGTTTTTTCTTCTTTTCTCTGTCAACTTGGCAAACCAAACTGCCTGGTCTTGTGTTTCCTTGTTTTTCTGATGAGAGCTTTTGGGTTGGGAGCCAGAGTGGAATGATACAGCCCCAAACCCATCCTAAATTCCCCCCACCAGTGCCCTGGTTACGTGATGACCTTTGGGGCTTTGATGAATTCTGCAGCTTGGTGTGATCCCTCTTCTCCCCCTTTCCCTGCCCCTTCCAGATGCAGGGGCCAGGTTGGCTCCAGGAAAGCACTTACTCAGGCAGCGACCCGAGCCAGGGAGTGTTTTTTGGGGGCTCTCCAGGAATTTTTCTCACTGCTGATTCCAAACCAGCAGGATCAAAGGGCTATGAGAGTTCCCTGTACCAGGGATGTGCTGCCCCAAACCAGCACGGCCACCACTGACCCTTCCAGCCAGGCCAGCCGGGGTGGGGCCCCCCAGGCACCTCTTTTGGTGGATAAAAGGCACTTGGAGGGGAAACTCCCAGCTGGCAGGAGCTCCTTGGCATCCCAAACTCCGGTCAGGGGGTGGAGAAACATCTCAGGGCTTGGAGACCCCCGAGCAGGGACTGAAGGCAGGTAAGAGAACTCATCCTTTTGCTGCAGGGCGGTCGCTCCGTCAGGGCTTTGATGAAGCTTTTAAATAGAGATTGTGATTAATTTTTTTTTCATCCTTTTGGGTTTTTTTTTGTTTTGTTTTTTTTTTATTTGTTACTAAAGTTGATTTTACTCAAAGGCACTTTTTTGGGATGATGTTGGCTTCTGGCACAGAAGGAGCACGTTTTCATTGGACACTGCCATGTAGTTTTTTCTTCTTTATTTTTTGTTTTTTCTAAGAGACTTCTGACATGAAAACAAGCAAAACCACACGTTGTTACATTTTGCCAAGAGTGTGACAGCAGGAAAAACTCACCCAATTTTATACTTTTTAGAAAATGAGGTGCATTGGTGGGAGTTTTTTTTAACGGGGTGGGAGGGGGGGGCTTTGCTTTTTTTGCTTCCCTCAAGACACAGGAATACAAAGAGGGAGAAGGGCCCTGTAAATAGTGTTCCCTTGGGGTTTTTAATCGTGAGAAATCGCTCCTGCCGTCGCGTAGCTGATTTGTAGCACCAACATCGTTTCTTTGTATGTTTGTAATAACCAGATTTTCAAGGGACGCTTGGATTTGTACAAATGACACCTGTAAAAGTGGTTTAAAAAATCCTCCTCTGTGGCTGATGATTTCTGTTTGCTTTTAAAAAAGGGAAAAAAAAAACCCCAAAACAACCAGAGCACCTTTGCCTGCCTGGAGCTGATTTATCTCCTGCTCCAGAGTTACAGGAAGGACTCGTCGGCATTTTCCCATTGTTTGCTTTGCTCCTACTTTTCTTTCTATCTTTAAACCCTCCCATCAAGCCTGTTGCTAAGGAGCCTCGTTACTTGGTTACATCCAGCTTCCCAGGACCCATCCAGCTGTATCCAAGATTTATTCCCTATTTTCTTCCCCAAACACACAAAGACAGAGCAAGGAAACAATACGGTCTTGGTAGGAAAAAGAAAACATGATGATAAGGGAGTTGTTTCTTTTAAGACATGGATGGAAATGAGGTGAATGAACCTTGTGTGTTGTTTCTAAAGTCTTTCCCTCAGCCACAAATCTGGGGGGAAAATGGAGTGGTTTGGGGGTTTTTTGTGGTTTTTCTTAAGCTTCTCATTTTCCAGCAGAAATTTGATAATGCAAAAGCTCCCCAGGGTTTTCCATTGGGAAATGCCCCCATCCTTGTGGGAGTGTAGTTCAGCACTTCCATCAAATCATGGAATATCCTGAGTTGGAAAGGACCCATAAGGCTCTTTCCATGCTTTCCTTGTGCTGTGGGTGCAGGATCCTGGGCAGAGGAGCAGCACTCCGGGCCAAGGAGCTGCCATGGCGTTGAATGTCTGTTCCCAGGGTGGGAAAAGGCAAACCTTGGCTCTGTTGGAAACACCTCCAGCTCAAAATACAGTTTCTTTATGATTTTTTCAAAGCCTGGACCTGCACACGGAAAATAGCCATTTTCTGGGAAGCATTAATTATGACAACTGCCCAAACAGTTAAATGCAGTGAAGAGAAATAGTTTCTGTGAAATCTTCCTCATGGTGTTATTCTTTCAGTCTCTGTGTTATTCCTCCAGTTGCTTTGGCATCTCATGCCAGAGGCTGATGGTGTGCACTGGACAGGGTTCTCATCCCGTTTTTCATAGAATCATGGACTGGTTTGGGTTGGAAGGGACCTTATACCCCATCCAGTTCCACCCCCTGCCATGGACAGGGTCATTTTCCACCAGCCCAGGTTGCTCCAGCCTGGTCTTGGACACTTCCAGGGATGGGGCAGCCACAGCTTCTCTGCCCAACCTGTGCCAGGGCCTGCCCACCCTCCCAGCCAACAATTCCTTCCCAACATCCATCTAAATCCTCTTAATTCAAAACCATTCCCCATTGTCCCATCACTACCTGCCCAGAGGCTGCTGGGGATACCCGTGGAGAGGGTGATCCTGGCACCTCTTCCCAGCTCCTTATCTGTGCTGAGCACAGCACACACCTGGAACCAGCCCAAGTGTCCTCCTTTACAGCAGGTCAGGAGAGAGCTGGGAGCTGCTCTTCCAAAGGCTGGGCTCCACGTTTGGATCCTCACTCTCCTGTGCTGTTTCCCTTGGGCTGCTCTGTCTTTCCCCTCCCTGGCAGAGCTGCAGGGAGAATTCCAAAGGGATTGCAGGCGATTTCAGCATTTCCCAGCCAGGCCCTGGCTAAGAAATGGCTGCTCCTGCCTCTATCTGCAAGCACATTCCTTCTCTCTCTGTTTTATCCCCTGCTTCTAGAGCAGCTGGAATGTTTGCAGAAGGATATGTCCTTATGTTTTAATGAGTTTGAGGCTGTGGTTCCTTTATTTGAAAGTATTAGGAAAACAGGGCTGTGACAGTAACTGAACACACAAGTATTGCAGACTGATCTCAGCCACCTGCTAGTGATGAAATCAAAGTCAAAAACAAGAATTCCAGGTTTTGGTTAGTGTTTTTCCCTGTTCCACGAGCTGAGGTTTGGCTGCCCCTCACCTGCTTCCAGCAGAAATCACTCCTGAAGATCCAGAAGTTCCAAGAAGTGCTGCCCTGGGGAGCTGGAGGTGGCTGGGTTTTCAGGGCACATGAAAAACCTCTTACAAAGCATTTCCTGAGCTCTGCCAACCAAGAAGATTAGATTTTATTTTTTTAAGTAATTGCTTGAATAAATATCTCCTTTCCAAACTTGCAGGGCCCAGGGCAAGGATCTGAAACTTTAGTATGGAAATGAATATAAACTCTTTTGCAGCCTGACAGAAGAATTGAACCCAGAGCAGGATGGAACCTGCAGCAGAATTAAACCAATTTAACCAGCTGGTAATTACCCACAAACACTCTCCCTTCCATTCCTCCCCAGTTCCTGGGTTTTCTGGGAGTGCTGGCTCAGGCAGCATGACCTGGGAGCCACAGGCTTCAAAATTGTCTTTAAAAAACCCAACACTGAGAATTTTCTAATCCTTTAAAGCTTTAGGGACTTGGTTTTGGTGGCTGAGGCAGGAGAGGAGAGCACAAGGCTTGTTCCAGAGATGAGGGAAGAGAGGAATTGGGATTTTAGGGATGGGAAATGTTCAGTGTTGCTGCTGATCTCGATAAGGGGGTAAAGCTGGCACAGCCAGTGAGATCTACTTCTTTGTCATGGAGCTTTGCCCTTTTCCCATGAGATTTCCATTTGTGTTTCCTTGTTTTGCTGTTGAGAGCTTTTGGGTTGGGAGGCAGAGTGGAATGATACAGCCTCAAACCCATCCTAAATTCCCCCCACCAGTGCCCTGGTTACGTGGTGACCTTTGGGGCTTCGATGATTTGGTGTGATCCCTCTTCTCCCCTTTTCCCTGCCCCAGGATCTCCCTCAGAGTGTTCCCACATGGTCTGTGCTGCTTCCCTTTGTCCTGGGAGTCTGGGCTGCCCAGAAGTGCTGGCTGGTGGAAAAAGGCAGGAGTTGTCCCCAGCCAACCTTGCTCTGAGGTGACACACCTTGAGCAATCGGCCTTCCCTTCCTGTTTAGCTCTCCTGGAGCACCAGACTTGTCCAGTCAGCAGGATGATGACCAGGGCTCTGTCAGTCCCCAAATAATTACCTGCTGTGTGTGTTTCCTGGGATCGGTATTTCTGGAAACAGTGTCTTGGGTTTGTTCTTGAAGAAATTTTGCCTCTCCCTTGCCACCCTTTTCCCATGAATATTGTGACAAGCCTGGCTGGGAATCAGCCAGAGTGGAAAACCCTCCTGCAGTTGTATTTCCTGGAGGAATGAGCACTGCTGAGCAAAAATGTGGACAACAGGAGAGACCTCAAGTGCCTTGGCTGATGAAAGGGCTTGAGCTGGACTTGGTGTGTCCAGGGAAGGGAATGGAGCCGGGGAAGGGGCTGGAGCAGCAGGAGGAGCTGAGGGGGCTCAGCCTGGAGAAAAGGAGGCTCAGGGGAGACCTTCTGGCTCTGGAACTCCCTGACAGGAGGGGGAACCCAAGGGGGGTCAGGCTCTGCTCCCAGGGAACAGGGATAGGAGGAGAGGGAACCTCAAGTTGTGCCAAGAGAGGTTTAAGTTGGATATTGGGAAAATTTCTCCTGGAAAGGGCCATCCAGCCCTGGCGCAGCTGCCCAGGGAGGTTGTGGAGTCACATCCCTGGAAGGATTTAAAAGCCATGTGGATGTGGCACTTGGGGACATGGGTGAGTGGTGGCCTTGGCAGTGCTGGGGGATGGTTGGGCTCGATGGCATTGCCTGTTCCTGGCTCACAGCATGGGAAGGTCCAAGCCTCCAGCAGTGGCAGTGGTGGCCGGACACCTCCCTGTGCCAGGCTGAGGTTGGAGGGGGGAGATGCTCCCAACAGCCTGACCCAGCTGGTCCATGGGCAGGAGCATCAGGAACCACCTGGGGAAAGTGCTGAGGCTGCATCTGACCTGCCTAGGCTGGGCCAGGTGGGCTGACACGGGTGGGGAGCAGGTGGGGCATTCTGTGCTGCTCCAAACTGGAGCTCTGTGCCCACCCTGTGCCCACTGAGCTCGGCCCCTCCCGCCCCTGCTCAGCACACAGGGATAAATATGCTCCTGGCACAGCCCTCCCTGTCTTCTGATGGGATATTTTTGTATTGAATACTTGGCAGCATCTCCAGCTGGATCATCACCTGACACACCCCCCAGCCCTGGGGTCCCCAGGTCCATCTCAGCCTGTCCCCCTCATGGCCAGAGCTTTTTAGAGGGCAGAAAAGGGGCAACAGAAGCAGCCCCTCCCTCTGCTTTGCTTACACCATGTTGCCTTCACTGCTGCAGAGGAAAAGATGGATTTTCCTCTCCAGGCTGACGTGTTCAGCCAGAGCAAACACAGAGCTGTGGCCTCAGGGGGAATCACAGAATCATCATGGAATGGTTTGGGTTGGAAGGGACTTTAAAGGTCACCCCGTTCCACCCCCTGCCATGGGCAGAAACATCTTCCACCAGCCCAGGTTGCTCCAAGCTCCATCCAGCTTGGCCTTGGACACTTCCAGGGATGGGGCAGCCCCAGGGCTGGCTGGGGAGCAGCAGCACCTCAGCTTGTGCCCTGTGTCTGTGGCCAAAGGAGCTGGACTGGGGTGCCAGGGGCTGAAACAGGACCTCCAGCCCCAGGGCAGCACAGGGCCAGGTCCCCCTGAGAGCAGATGCAACAAAACCCCCAAACTGTGCCTCTGAAATGACACAGGTGCTAAAAAAGAAGCAGAAACTTCGGGGTGGCCAGAGCCGCCCAGACCTCACACCCTCGGGTGCAAAACACCCTAAAGAAACACCCTGGTGTTTGCAAAACACCCTAAAAATAGCACGGGGAAGGGGACAAGGACGAGGAGCAGTGAGCAGGGACATGTGAAACTGGGATGTGCTCCCTCCCTGCAGGGGCTGGTGTGGCTGTGCTGGCTGTGGAGCCCTGACACGTTCCCTTTGTTGGCAGGAGCTCAGGCCCTGAGCTGGAGGAGGCTGTTGCCAGGCAAATCCTGAGTTGTTTGTGCAGCAATTCCCATTTGCTGGACTTTGCCATGTTGGGCTGTCAGGCAGCACCAGGTTGGTACCAGTGCTGTGTCTGGGGCAGCTCGTGGCTCTAGGGGTGGTCTTTCCCCTCCTTTTAACCTTTTTTCTTTTTCTTTCCTATTTTTCTTCTTTTTCTTTCCTATTATTCTTCCTTTCATCCTTTTTTTTCTCAAGGCCAGGTTGGATGGGGCTTGGAGCAACCTGGGACAGTGGAAGGTGTCCCTGACCATGGCAAGGGGTGAAATTAGGTGAGCTTTAAGATTCCTTCTAAAACAAATCATTCTGGCATTCTGAGACTCTTTTATTGAGTTTGGTGTTTATCCAAAGGGACAAGAGCTGGCCTGGGACTTTATACAGACTGGGAGGGGGAAGCTGCTCCATTCTTGGGGCTTCTCTGCACAGGGTTAATCAAACTCTTCTGTGGGAGACCCACAGGGAGCAAGGGGGTGGCTGGAGTGGGAACATGGTGATGGCTCACGGCCACACAGAGCCATGGGACAGAGGAGGGATTTTGGGGGTTGTCCTGTGCAGAGCCAGGAGCTGGACTTCATGTCCCTGGTGGGTCCCTTCCGGTTCAGGGTATTTTGTGGCTCCATGACAGGGCAGTTCAGCGATTTTGGACACAGAACAATGCCTGTAAACGTGTGCAGGCTCCTCGTGTGCCATTTCAGAGACTCCTGGAATGGTTTGGGTTGGAAGGGACCTCAAAGCTCATCCAGTCCCACCCCCTGCCATGGGCAGGGACACCTTCCACTAGCCCAGTTTGCTCCAAGCCCTGGCCTTGGACACTTCCAGGGATCCAGGGGCAGCCACAGCTTCCCTGCCCAACCTGTGCCCACCCTCACAGGGAACAATTCCTTCCCAGTATTCCATCTATCACTCTGGCAGTGGGAAGCCATTCCCTGTGTCCTGTCCCTCCCTTCCTTGTCCCAAGTCCCTCTCCAGCTCTCCTGGAGCCCCTTTAGGCACTGGAAGGGGCTCTCAGGTCTCCCTGGAGCCTTCCCTTCTCCAGGTGAACCCCCAGCTCTCCCAGCCTGGCTCCAGAGCAGAGGGGCTCCAGCCCTTGGAGCATCTCTGTGGCCTCCCCTGGACTCTCTCCATCAGCTCCACATCCTTCTTGTGCCGAGCACCCCAGATCCGCTCCCGCTCTGCAGGCGTGGTCTCACCTGAGCGGAGCAGAGCGGGGTCCCCACCCTGTTTCTTTCCCCTTTTCCCGCAGGACACTCCCCAAAACTCCCGGGCGTCCCGAGGGGGCGGCTGCGGGTTGACCTGATCTCTGTGCCTTGGCCACACCCCCGCGCTCTCATTGGCCAGATGAGCTGCGTGTGGTCACGCCCCCGCGCTCCCATTGGTGGAAACAGCCCAGGGGGCGTGTCCTCCCGCCGTGCTATGTACCCGCGGGGTCCGGGAGTCTCTGGGGGTGTCCGGGGGGTTTTTGGGGGTGTTCGGGGGTTTTTGGGGGGTCTCCGGACCGTCCCCACCGCCCATCCCCGCCGCCATGCTCGTGGCCGGCTCGCCCTGTCCCCCCGCGGGGCTGGAGGACCACGGGGGCTGCGGGTCCCGGCGGGGCGGACAGGTAAGGAAGTGCTCCCGAGATGGGGGGGACACGTGGGGGGCACGGAGGGGCTGGGGGTATCCCCTCTGGTCGTGGCTGGTGTCCCTCTCCCGGCTTGGGGAAGGGGACGGGACACGGCGGGATGCAGGAGGCTAAAAGGGGGTAGGGGGTTGAGGGGCATGGTGGGTGCTGGGAGACTCCTGGGGGGACCCTGGAGGGATGGACAGGGAGGTTTTGGTGTCGCCGGTCCCTCCAGGAGCGGGGATGAGTGTGGGAGCCGGGCAGAGCCTGCAGGCGTGGCCAGGGACAAAGGGAAACTGAGGCACGGGTGGTGGTGGGATGTGCCCGTGGGGTTTGGCAGAAGGGCGGGGGGCTCCAGGGGCTCCTCTTCTGCTCCTGCTGCTCTTCCCAGGCTGGTTATGGGATCTCTGATGTCCCCATTAACACACACATCCTGGAAGTGTCTGGCATCCCCCGCGGCTCGTCCAGTGTGGAAAACCGGGGTCCTGGGGTGCCCGTGGAGCTTTGCAGGATCTCCCTGACCCTCCCAGGCAACCAGAGCGTTCTGCAAAGTCAGCCCACCGACATCCTAAGTGTCCTGAAAAGCTGAAAATTGCCTCTATTTGCAAGACAAAAAAAAAAAGTTGCGGTTTTTTTATGTTCTGCTCCTGCGTTCCCCTCCCCAAGGTTTCCCCAGGGATTGCTCTGAAGCTCCGGGGTAGGTGATGGTCCCCCAGCTGTGTCAGTGCGGGATTGTTACTCCTGCGATGGCCTGGAAATGACGGGACAGTGGGTGGGGAGGTTTCCAGGGATTCACGATGCAGGGATCCCATTGCCCTCCTTGCTGGAGTGTGGTGGCAACTGGGTTTGCTCGCCAGGAGGGTCTGGCTGGGTGGGCAGCTCATGCCAAGGGGGGTGCACCCACCCATCAGCTCCGTGTGTAGGAGGGGCCAAGCCCTGGCATTCCTCCTGCCCCCCAGGACCATCCTCCTGCCCCTCAGGACCACTCTCCTGCCCAGTTTTTGGCAGGAGCAGGGCTAGGAGAGGCAAATCCCCTCTTCTGGGTGGCTGGGATGGTGTTTGTTTTATCTCACCTTGTCAGGGATGGTTTTCCCACACCTGACTAAGCACTGGCACCAGTGTGGGGAGAGGGATTTAGTGCTCAGCACACCCATCTTCCCACTCCTGCGGGATTATCTCCTTCCCCTGGGGACCCCCTGCCTACCCTGTGCCCGCTGGAGCCTGGGAGCAGGTTGTGTGCCTGGTGCAGGTCACAGCACCTCCGTGCCTCAGTTTCCCCTCAGTCTGACAGGACAAGGGGAAGGAAACAGCCTCAAGTTGTGCCAGAGGAGGTGGAGATGGGATATTAGGGAAAAATTCTTAATGGGAAGCGTTAAGCCCTGGCACAGCTGCCCAGGAAGGTGGTGGAGTCACCATCCCTGGAGGGATTTGGAAGATGTGTGGATGTGGCACTTGGGGGACATGGGTTAGTGGTGGCCTTGGCAGTGCTGGGGTGATGGCTGGACTCGATGGTCTTAGGGGGCTTTTCCAACCCGAGCTATTCCATGATGTGATTCCCCATCCGTGGAAGCAGGAGGGGACACCTTACCCAGAGGCAGCACAGCGAGGGTTAAACCCCGGCACCCCCGGGATTGCTTAATGCAGCAAAACACGGGGGGGACCATAAAATGCACCTTCAAAGGTCACCCTGAGCTGTCACCGAAGAGCCTCGGGCTGGCTCCCGGCTCCTCTGCTCCTCCTGCTGGGTTGCAATTCCAGCCGGCTGGAATGCTGCTGTCTGCCCCATGGATTTGCCTCGCTGTTGCTGTCCCTTCCCAGGGATCCTGGTGGAGCAGCAGCTCTTTGTCCCCAAACCCTGAGTCAGCAGGGAGCAGCGACGGCAGGAACCCGATCCCTGGAGTACTTCCGTGGTGACTCAGGGCAGGAGCATCCCATGGGAGCCGCTGGATGTGGGCACTCCCGGCTTTGCCCTGCCTGTATCCCGGTATCCCAGTGCCGTATCCCAGTATCCCGGTGCCGTGTCCCACTGCCCAGGCTCGTGGGCAGCGTGTGGCCACAGTGCCAGCTGCTCCCTGTCACCTCCTGCCATCCCACACCCCTCCCCTGCTCCAGGGAGGGTGCCAGGCTGCACCTGCCCCTTCCAGAGGGATTTGGATCACCCCCCTCTGCAGATCCATGGGGGCAGGTTGGCCAGTTCACCCAGTAACTCACTGGGTGCTGTGGGAGCCCAGCTGCCCCTTTCCAGTCCTAAGGAGTGTAGGACAGCACCCTACTCGCCCTGCTGGGGACAATAATTTATTTTTGGGTCCTGAGGGCTGGCAGGGATCCACGTGTGACCCAGTTTCGGCTGGGATAGAGTTTATTTTCCTCTTTTGGTGTATTTGGCTGGGCTGGGGTGTTTGGTTCCCTGGGTGCCCCCAGCAGCACAAGTGGGGTGACCAGTGGGCGCTGCCTGCCCTATGTGGGTCTCCCTGCACCCAGAGCAGAGCAGGGAGCTGGCCGAGGTGTCCCCCAGGATGGGCCGTGGGAGCTTTGTCCTAATGGCACTGCTCCCCCCTGGATGTGCTGAGGGGACCATGGGATGGAGCAGGGTGGTGGTGCTGGGCATCCCAGGGCAAGCTGAGACCCTGCGTGGGCAGATCCAGCCCCTGGGGTGGTGCTGGGATCCCATCCAAGCATCACGATGGAGGTGACTGTGCTTGGGGACAGGTGGCACCTTCGTGGGGCCACCCAGCTCCTGCTGCTGGAGGGCCCTGGGGGATTTCTGCAGGGAAGGGGAAGAAGAGGCTGGTTCTTCACCACCTGGAGAGGGTTCCTGGGCACCTCCTCTGTGGCAGGACCTGTATCCAGAGGGTGGGCTGGGGGAAGCTGCTGAGTGTCCCGTCTGCTGCTCCTGCTGCCACATCTCTCCTGATTTTGTGTCCCCCCGTATTTGGGGCGACCCTGCCCTGGTTCTCCTTCCCCCTCACCTTCTTCCCAGAGCTAGGAGCACTTGAACCCTTTTCCACCCTCATTTCTGGGTTCTCTGTAGGTTTTTGTGGGATTATTTTAGCTCTTGGGGGTGGGTCCTGTGCTCAGCACCTCTGGGTGCTGCTGTGATGCAGGCAGAGGAATTTCCCCAAATTTGCACACTGATGGGTGGGATGCTGTGGTGCAAATGTGGGGTGGGGGAGGACTCAGGCTCTGCTGCATCCCTATGTCACAGTTTTGGGGCTGCCTGGGAGGGGTCCTGGTCCTATTGTGCTCTGGCTGGGGGCTCCTGCTTGTGGCACTGCCCCCATGTACACCCTGAGTGGGGGCAGCCAGCAGAGAGGAGGAAAATCGGTGTTTGGAGAAAACATGCATGGAAAACTTGCTTTTCCCTGGTGAGATGGAGGGGACGGAGCACGGGGGGAGGGGGGGAAGAAAAGACCTATGGACCCTGTAAGGGGGGCTTATTTCTGGATTAAGGGATTTGAGGAGGGGGGACAAAAATTATGATGTTTAGTGACATTTTGTCCCCGGGGCGGGGTCAGCGGGACCCCTGGGCACTGTGTTTGTGCAGGTGATTGCCAGCACAGTGGCCGTGCTGCTCCTGCCCCTCTGCCATCCCCCAGGACTCCCCACAGCCCATTTCCCCCTCTGTTTTCCCATGGAAGGGATAAAACCCGTGTCGGGGGCGGTGTCACCGCCGTCCTGCCCCACGTCCCGGTGTGTCACACGCACCTCCGGGAGCGGAGCAACATCCCTGCCCGGTTTCATCAGGCACTGCTGGCCTGACGTAAGGCTGCGGGGGCGATGGCCAGTGGCCCGAGTGGGGTGGCCTGAGTCACCCCTTCCGGTGACACTCGGTGGCTCCGGTGACTCCAGGCTGCTCCTTCCTCCCCAGGAAACAGGGACCAAAGTCCCCCGGGAGCTGGTGAAGGGCCCCAGCGCCTTCATCCCCCTGGGAGAGGTAAGAGCCATGGGGATGGTTTGGGGCTGGGGGCTCCTTCACCCCTCCCTGCCCTGGCTGGGGGGACAGGGATGGTCTGGGGTTGGGGGCTCCTTCACCCCTCCCTGCCCTGGCTGGGGGGACAGGGAGGATTCCCACACCCCTCCACTGCAATTCTTAGTGGGGGTGGGATGCAGAAAGGAGGATGGGGTGGAGAAGGGTCACCCAGTCTGGGGGTATCCCCCATGGAGGTGGGATGCTGGGGAAGGAGGATGGGGTGGAGAAGGGTCACCCAGTCTGCGGGTTTCCCCCATGGAGGTGGGATGCTGGGGAAGGAGGATGGGGTGGAGAAGGGTCACCCAGTCTGGGGGTATCCCCGTGGCAGTGCCGGGGGGTCATTTTGGAGGATTGTGTTGTGTCACCCTGATGTTTTCCTGCCCCGAGTCCCTGCCCTGCCCGTGCCTCAGTTTCCCCCTCATCCAGACACATCTGGCTTCCCCTTGTGTTGCAAAGGCCCTGCCCACCCCAAAAAAACTCTGCCCTGAAATCCGTGGGGCACCCTCAGCCCTATCTGGGCTCCCACCGTGGCTGTCCCAGATGGTCCCTCCTCGGGCAGAGATATCACCGTGGTGTCGTCACCGCGCTGGGGGGGCCCAGCCCCATCTCCTCCCCTTGAGCTCCAGTGCCCAAATAAACAACCCAACCCACGGGCAGAGCCACACGGGATCCAGCATGGAGACCCCTGGACACTCCCAGCCCCCTGGGAATGGGAATGGGGAGACAGGCACTGGGAGCCCCCGGCGCTGCCCGTTCCGGAGACCGGGCAATTCCAGCGGGGTGAGGATCTGCTGCAATGGGATGGATGCTCCTGGGGGCTGTTTTTTGGGCAGGTCTCCCTTTGGGTTATGGTGGTGGAGGGAGTGGGGGGCTGCAGCTCGCATCCCTTCACTCCCCTGCTCTCCTCATCCCGCAGATCCCGCAGGAAGGAGCCGAGGGCAGCCTGCGCCAGCTCCTCATCGAGGCCTTCGGGTGTGCAGGGAGGGTGGACCACGTCGCCATGGTCATGGGGCTGCACCCCGAGTACCTCAGCAGCTTCTGGAAGACCCAGTACCTCCTGCTGCGCATGGACGGGCCCCTGCCCTACCACAAACGCCACTACATCGCCATCATGGTGAGCAGGGGATGTCTGGGGGCTGTGGGGGGGTCCCAACACTGCTGCTTGGGGGGCAGGAAGGGATTTGGGACCCCAAACAGGAATCCCAATCTGATTTGGGGTTCCAGAAGGCTGGGTGGGGTCCCAGCACTGCTGCAGGAAGGGATTTGGGACCCCACAGATGAATTCCCCTCTGATCTTCGTTCCCAAAGGCTTGGAAGCCCCTTTAAGGTTGGTGCCCACCCAGGGTACCCCAACACCCTCCCTCCAGAGCCCCTGAGGACTGGCATTGATGGGGAGGGGGGCAAACCCCCATGTCTGGACTCATATCCCCAGGGAAAACCCTCCAGGAGCACTGGAGGGAGGGGGTTGTCCCTGTCTTGGCTTCTCCAAGGTTTTGTATCATGGTTGGGGGTCCCCAGCCGGTGCTGGGGGCTGACTCCCCGCTCTCCCACAGGCAGCAGCCCGGCACCAGTGCTCCTACCTGGTGGGAGTGCACATGGGGGAGTTCCTGCAGGTGGGGGGCAACCCAGCCTGGCTGCGGGGGCTGCACTGTGCCCCCCAAAAACTCCGCAACCTCAACGAGATCAACAAGCTGCTGGCACACCGGCCCTGGCTCGTCACCAAGGAGCACATCGAGGTGAGAGCTGCTGCTGGCATGGAACACCCCCAAAACACACTGTTTGGGGGGCCCTGACCCCGGGGGTCACACCCCTCCTTGCACCCACCTACCCAGGTTTAATCCCTTCAGAGGGAGTCAGCAGGGTGGGATCCTGATGGGTCTGAGGCGGGGGGGCACTCCCCAAACACACTCTGGCTCTGGGCTGTGGTGGGGGGGTGGCCTGGGGGGTCTCTCCAACCCTCCCTGTGCCCTGCAGGCTCTGCTGAAGCCAGGGGAGGACAGCTGGTCACTGGCAGAGCTGGTGCAAGCCCTGGTGCTCCTCACCCACTACCACTCGCTCGCCTCCTTCGTCTTTGGCTGTGGCATCAAACCCGAGGAGGACCAGGATGGGGGGAGCGGCTGCTGGACCCCCTCCCCACACAGTGACAGCAGCCCTGCCCCTGAGGACAGCACGGGGGGCTCTGGGGTAAGGGGGCTTTGTTTTGCAGGGTGTGGTGGGGCGCTGGATGCTTTATAGGGCTTCCCCTGGGAATCAGAGGGTTTTGGGTTGGAAGGGACCTGAAAGATCACCCAGTTCCGCATCCCTGCCATGGGCAGGGACAACTCCCATCAGCCCAAGCTGCTCCAAGCCCTCTCCAGTCTGGCCTTGGACACTTCCAGGGATGGGGCAGCCACAGCTTCTCTCCCCAACCTGTGCCAGGGCCTGCCCACCCTCAAATGGAAGGATTTCTCCCCAAAGTCCCATCTGTCCCTGCCCTCTGGCAGTGGGAAGCCATTCCCTGTGTCCTGTCCCTCCACTCCTTGGCCCCAGTCCCTCTCCAGCTCTCCTGGAGCCCCTTTAGGCACTGCAAGGGGCTCTCAGGTCTCCCTGGAGCCTTCTTTTCTCCAGGTGAACCCTCCCAGCTCTCCAGCCTGTCTCCATAGTTGAGGTGCTCCAGCCCTTGGAGCATCTCTGTGGCCTTTTATTGGGAACAGCAGATGCTTTAGAGCTGTGCAGTAGCATCCTCATCCTCTGCAGGGCTTCCCCCTTCTCACAGTCTCAGCTGCTGGAATCTGGGCAGGACAAACCCAGAGGCAAATGCTCTTTCCAGCAGCCCTGATGCTGCTCTGAGTGCCAGCAGAGCTGGTTTTGGGGGCCCCTCTGCTGGACCAGGGGCAGGGTTGACCCTGCCTTGTGCTCCCCCAGGGCAAGGATGCCATGCAGGAGGTGGAGATGCTGATGGAGAGGATGAAGCTGCTGCAGGAAAACCAGCTGGAGGAGGAGGGTGTCACACAGGAGGAGATGGAGACACGCTTTGAGCTGGAGAAGACAGAGAGTTTGCTGGTGCCTCCCTCAGGTGAGGAGGTGCTGGTTGAGGAGGGGGTCCTTGTGGGCCATAGGGGAGGGGGAAGTGCCAGGATCTGCTCAGAGTGGAGCAGGATCAGCCCCCCAGTGCAGGGCTGGCTCTGTCTGGGGTCACTCCACCTCACTCATGGCTCCTGTGGTGGTGCCTTGCAGATATTTTGGACCCCTCCCTGCAGTCCAAGGTCCGCTGCTTCGTGGAGGACCCTGAGTTTGGCTACAAGGACTTCACACGGAGGGGGGAGCAGGCCCCCCCCACCTTCCGTGCCCAGGTGGGTGCTCAGAGGACAGGGGGGAGCTGGGGTGGAGGGGGAATCTCCTGCTTGTCTTGATGTGAGGACAGTGGGGACAATCCTAGAACTATGGATGTAGCAGGTTGGAGCTGAGTGAGCAACCAGATGCTGAGAGTTGGAGGGGAGACCCCACCTCATGTCCCCAGCTTTGGAGGGGACCCCCCTCTTCCCCAGCATCCCTTCCCCCCCAGGATTACACGTGGGAGGACCACGGCTTCTCGCTGATCAACCGCCTGTACCCAGACGTGGGGCAGCTGTTGGATGAGAAGTTCCAGGTGGTTTATAACCTGACCTACAACACCATCGCCATGCACTGTGGGGTGGACACGTCCATGCTGCGCAGGGCCATCTGGAACTACGTCCACTGCGTCTTCGGCATCCGGTGAGACCCCAAAACCTGGCTGGAATTCCTTCTCAGCCTTGGGAAGAGCCCGGGTGAGGGTCCAGTGACTTGGTCTTTGTCAGACTATGTTGCTTGACTAAGGCAAAGTGATGCTGTGGTGGGGCTCGGTTGAGGTCCAGAAGGATCTCAATTAGGACTAAATTCTTTAGTATAAGGGAGGTGCAAAATTGTCTGTTATAAGGGAAGTGAGGTCCTGGCACAGGTTGCTCAGGGAGATATCCCATCCCTGGAAGTGTCCAAGGCCAGGTTAGACTGGGCTTGGAGCAACCTGGGATAGTGGAAGGTGTCCATGCCCATGGCAGGGGTGGGACTGGATGGGCTTTAAGATCCCTTCCAACACCACTACTCCACAATTCTGTGTATGTGGAATAACCCCCCCTCCTCTCTCCCCCAGCTATGATGACTACGACTACGGGGAGGTGAACCAGCTCCTGGAGCGCAACCTCAAGATCTACATCAAGACAGTGGCTTGTTACCCGGAGAAGACGACCAAGCAGATCTACACCCAGTTCTGGAGGCACTTCAAACACTCCGAGAAGGTGCTGCCCCACCCCTTCCCCTGCTGGCAGGGTGTTTGGGGTGCTGGTGCCCCATCCCTGACCCCTCTCTCCCCACAGGTGCACATCAACCTGCTCCTGCTGGAGGCTCGAATGCAGGCAGCTCTGCTCTACGCCCTCAGGGCCGTCACCCGCTACATGACCTGACCTTCCTCCACTCCCTCCTCCTCCTCCTCCTGCCCCACGGGTAGGGGAGAGGCCAGGGGGGAGCTGCTACCCTGTTCCAGTGAACCTGGAATGTTATCTCCCTGCTTGAGGGGAGCTGTGGGAGGGAAGCTGGGGCTTCCCTGTTGCTTGTCCTTGGAAAGGGGATCCCTAAGAGGCTGACAGTGCTGGGGAGACCCCGGAGTGCTGCCCTGGCAGAGCTGGGGGTGCTCCACTGCTCTGTGCCTTTTTGGGGTGAGCCCAAATGAAGCCAAACTGGGGTGTTTGTGGGTGTAGCGCTGGTGTCACACCCCTGTGACATGTCCTGGTGCCAAGGCTGCCACCCCAGAGGACTTGTACCCCAGCTAGAGATGGCCAGAGGGCTTCACTCCTGTTTTTTGGGGTCTTGTCATGCTGCAAGATGCAGCTGCTCGTGGAGGAATCTGCCCAGGCATCGCCTGCCCACCTTTCTGCCCCATCCCCTGCGATGTGGGGTGTGAAGTGCCTTTAACTTGGGTGCCAGGGCAGGAGCAGGGTGAGGATAGAAGTGCCCATGGTGTGTTTTACACCTTCTTGCACCCTTTTCCACCTGCAAGGGGTGACCATGGCTTTACCCAGATGTGCCAGAGCATTCCCAGGGGCGCAGGTCGCCAGGGAGGTGCCCGTTTGGGAAAGCTCCTGTTTGGAACAGGATCCAGGGCCAGCAGCACCACCCCCCTTGGTTTGGCTGTTGAATCATAGTTCCACTTAAGTTATTTCTATGGTTTTTTTGGTGTAGTTACTTCTGACTGGGCATGGAAATGCCCCCTGTGACTTTGCTACAGATCTTGTTGGAAAAAATAAAGTTGTGGGTTTTTTTATTCTCGTTCATTTTCCTTATTCCCTTTCCCTTTGCTCAGCCCAGAGGCTGATCCTGTATGGGATGTATGGGGGGGTCCTGCTGCTCTGGGGGTCTTTGGGAGCATCCCTGGGTTCTCCAAGGGGGAAAAGGAGGAGCCTGAGCACTCCCTATTTGCCCAAGGTGTGTGGGTTTGACTCCAGTCCACTCTCCTTGTGGTGACTGTTCCCAACTTTTCCTGGCTGTAACATCCTCATAGAAAGTCAGGATTTGAGGCATGACACTCATGCCAGTGTGGGTGTTCCACGGGATGCTCTGATGCTGCTCCTGGGATGGAGTTGGAGGGGTGGAGCAGCACTGGGGACACCCCAACCCCGTGATGTGGAGCCCAGCACTTATCAAGGTGTGGGCAGCAGCCCCTGGAAGCTGCTGATAAGATCCCCGAGGAGGGGCCAGCCCTGCAGACCGAGGTGGATCCTGGTGTGCCTGAGGAGCTGGATCCTGGCTCAGGGGCTGTCCAGACCCACTGGACCCACCCTCTGAGCAGGGACATGGAGGGCAGCAGGGCTGGAAGGGGCTCAGTGAGGGTTTTCTGGGGGTTTTATAGGGCAGAGCCTGTACTTGCACTGAGGGAAAGAGGTTTTGTGGCAGCTCAGGGGCACTGGGGAAACTGAGGCAGGAGGTGCCCCAGCTCTGCCCAGTGCCCATGGCTGTGGGCAATTAATCCCCTGTATTTCCCGTGGGGTCACACACTTCCCAGGGGTGAGCAGCTGCCTCTGCCCGGGTCAGCCCAGGCTGCGATGGAGCTGAGCCCCAGTGCTCCCAGTGGAGCGCCAGTGCTCCCAGTGGAGCCCTGCAGTCACCCAGGGCCCCCGGTGAGGGTTTTTTGGGGCAGTGGGTGGGAAGGGACCGGCCCCCCAAGCCGCTGCCTTAGCTCACGGGAACAGAATGTGTCCTGCCTATGGAGCCCAAAATATCCCCCGGCACCCTCCGTGCCCGCTGCCAGCCCTTGCACAACCCACCCCTTGGGGGGCACCAGTGCCAGGAGCCATCCCACGGGGGCTGGGGGCCAGGGACCCTCCAAAACCCTCCCCAAAACCAGCTCCATCCTTAGGGACACAGCGGGAAAGCTTTGGCGGGGGAGGGGTCCATAAACCCCAAGCCCTCCGCAGGTAAAAAGTGCTGTTTGTTTTGGATTTAAGGCGACAATTTCAGGGGCTGGCAGCGGGTCACTGCCTGGCCGCCCTCGATGGGGATAAATCGGGCTTATCCCGGGGGAACTGCGGGCTCTGGGCACCTCCAGTGGCTGCTGGAGGATTCCAGCCCTTGGGAAGCAGCCAGGGAAGGGCTGGGATCCGTTCAAGATATGTCGGGGTGTCACCCCCAGCTCTGCCACAGCCGGGGGGTGAAGGATGCGAGGGGGTCCCCAACACGTGGCGGGGCGATGGAGGGGACAGAGCGGCTGCACAGCCCCATTTACAGCCCAAACCACCCCCGGTCCAGCCCTGGCTCTGGATGGGGGGGCTGAAAAGGGGCGGGTGGGACCAGCCCGAGGCTGCCGGAGCTCGGGGGTCCCCAGTACCCCCCAGTACCTCCCAGTACCCCCCGGTACCCACCAGTGTCCCCTCCCCGCCGCTTTCCCGGAGCGGCAGCGCCGCTCGCTGGGGACCGGCAGGAGTTACGGACCGACCGCATCCCTACTGGGGACCGGCCCCGCATCCCTGCCCCGAACCCTGGAAACACCGAATCCCACAGCGGTTTGGGCTGGGAAGGAATTAAAGCCCGTCTCGTCACACCTCTGCAATGGTTGTGGGGTGTGTGGGGTCGTGCCAGCAGCATCCCCCCTTCCCAGAACACTGAAGGTTTAGGGGTGAGATTTCCCTTTTCGGGGTGCCAAGGGCTAAATCCACCTCCTGGGAATCACCTCAGGCTGCTGTGGGCAACTCCCAAACCCCAAATCCTCATCCCAGCCCTCCCGATAGCACAGCATCCCCCACCCCTGTCACCCCTGACCCCAAACCCTCACCCCAAATGCCCCCATCACCCTCCACCCTAAAGCCCTACAGCCCCCCTCAGCCTCAACCCCAACCTCTCTCACCACCCCATCAGCCCCCACCCCAAACCCCACATCCACCCTTACCCCTTCACCTCAAAACCTCATTCTCCCAGTACTCCCTACCCCTCTCACCCACTGACCCCAAACCCACACCCCGAACCCCACATCCCCCCTTACCCCTTCACCCCAAACACTCACTCCCCCAGCACCCCCCACCCCTGTCACCCCCTGACCCCAAACCCTCAACCCAAACCCCACACCCTCCCTTACTCCTTCACCCCAAAGCCCCACGACTCCGTCACCCTCTGACCCCAAACTCTCACTCCAAACCCCACATCCTCCCTTACCCCTTCACCCCAAAGCCCCACGACCCCTGTCACTCCCTGGCCCCAAACTCTCACCCCAAATCCCACCATTACCCCTTGTCCAAAACCCCGCCATGTCCTCCAACCAAGGGGGCGTGTCCTCCCACAGAGGGGGCGTGTCCTCCAATCAAGGGGGCGTGTCCTCCAATCGAGGGGGCGTGTCCTCCAACCAAGGGGGCGTGTCCTCCCACAGAGGGGGCGCGTCCTCCAATCAAGGGGGCGTGTCCTCCAGCCAAGGGGGCGTGTCCTCACAACAAGGGGGCGTGTCCTCACAACAAGAGGGCGTGCCTTTCATCAGGGGGCGTGCCCTCCTGTTGAATGACATCCCCTCCCGCCAATGGGCGTGTCCTCCTGTTGAATGACGTATCCTCCCACCCAATGGGCGTGTCTCCCGCCGAGTGGGCGTGTCCGCGGTGCCGGACTACACCTCCCGGCATGCCCCGCGGCCCCCGCTGTGGCGGCTTCCGGCGGGGCGGCCCGGGAGCGGCGGCGGCGGCGGCAGGTGAGGGCGGGTCGGGACCGGGCGGCTCCGGGGACATCCCGGGGTATCCCCCGCCATCCCCCCCGGGGGGAAAGGACGGGCCGCGGCCCCCCCGGGCCGGCCCCACCGAGCCCCGAGCGCGGGGCAGCGCTGCGGGGGCAGAGAGGGGCCTGTGTGGGGTGGGGGTGCGTGAGGGGGGTGGTCGCTGAGGGGGCCCGGGGGGGGCTCCTCGGCGCTGCGAGTGCCTCGGTGTGAAACGCACCCCGCAAGCCCGGCCCCGGAGCGGAGTTTCCAGCCCTGTTGCGATTCGGGGACGCTTCGAAGGGCTCGGGTTCGGGACTGCGCTAAACCCCGCTGTTTTCGGCCCTGCTGCCCACCCTGTGCCTCGCCTGGGAGAGTTTCCCCCTCTCCCCAAAGTTCTGTCCCGGGCAGCCCCGCTGGTATTCCTTTGTTTGATCTCCCCCGGCTTAGTGTTGGCTGAAATTTGAACCGTCCCCGCTGTGCTTTCTGGCTTAATTGTTCCTTCCCTGTGTTTGCACGCAGATGAATTATTTACCTCCGTGCCCGGCTGTGGGTTGTGTTTGCCCAGGTGGAGGTAGGTGAGGGCTTGGTGCCTCTCTCTGGGGCTGAGACACCGAGGAAAGAGCGAATCATGTGAGAAGGTGCTTCATTGAGGCTGAAACGACCTGTAAAGCTTCACTTCTCAAAGTTCTGGTTGTTTAAATGTTGCTTCCACGAGCCGAGAAAGAGGGGTGGGAGTCATGGCAAAGTGGAATGGTTTGAGTTGGAAAGGGACCTTAAAGATTATCTAATTCCACCCCTTACCATGGGCAGGGACACCTTCCACTAGCCCAGGTTGCTCCAGCCTGGCCTTGGACACTTCCAGGGATGGGGCAGCCACAGCTTCTCTGCCCAACCTGTGCCAGGGTCTCCCCACCCTCACAGGGAACAATTTCTTCCCAATATCCCACTTAAATCTCTCCCCTTTTAGCTTAAAACCGTTCCCCTATCACTTTCTGCCTGTGTAAAAAGTCATCCTCCCTCTTTTTGATAATCCTGGAAGGCTCCCAGTGAGATCTCCCAGGAGCTTTCCCCTCTCCTTGTACTTGAAAGAACTTGGAACTGGGCCGGGGTGAGTGTTAAACTTGAAGTTTGCCTTTGAAAAAGGGGAACATCAGCAGGTCCTGGGCAGAACCAGGGAAGGGGAGTGATGAAGTTTTCTGTGCTCCACTCTCAGAGGGTGAAGGATGTTCATCTGAGTTAGTTTGATGTGCTGTGGAAGTGTAGAGTGTAATTAGATTCCTCTGCCCGCTATGATTTCCTCACAAATGCCTCTTGCTCTTCAAACAGACCTTTTAAATTAACCCAAATTGCTTTCTAGAGCAGCACCTAAAATTGCAAATTTGCTTGGTTTAAGTTCCTTTTTGAGGAGAGTGCAAAAAAAAGGGGGGGTGGAAATAAAGCCAAAATGAGGCCACTTTTGAGGGACAGTTGGCAGGCACAGTTAAACCAAGCAAAGTTGATGGTTTGGACAGTGATGGCCAAACTTTCCCATTCAAGTAGGTTTAAACTCGTTCTTCCCAACAGTGCTGGAAATGACTGTGCTGTTCTGTCCTAAATCAGGGTGGTTTCAAGTGTGTCAGCGTGTCCTTTCACTCCGTTATCAGATAACATCTCACAGGTTGCTTTGTAAGGAAGGTTTTCCTTCTGGATTACCAAGAAATGAGCTGTGCCTGAGGCACAGAGCATCCTCAGGTCCTGGGAGATGGGGTGGAAATCCTGTTGGGAGCACGGGGCAGTGCCACAAACCAGGGGAATGTGACTGCATCCCTGTTTTCATGCTGCTAGATCAGTGATCTGTGATTATACAGCCCTCTACTTCATTCAATCACTGGTTAATTTGATTTCCAGCTTAATTTGATGACAGTTTTGAGAGCCAAATCGCTTGTATTTAAACAAATGGCTTCTATTTTGATCAAATTTCATTGTGTTTGGCATGTGTTGGGGCATTATATGGATTAAAAATCGCTGAGACTGCGGTTCCTGCAGGTTTATTAGTTGGTGATGAATATTCAGTTACGAGCTGTACAAAACCTGGGGCTGGCAGGGAGTGGGAGAGGAGGGGCTTAGAGAGAAACTGGGCTTTTCTCACTGGTCTCAGTGATGCTGCAAATACCCTTGGGATCATCTGGATCACCCTCAAAACATTCCATTTTTGAGGCAAAACCAGAACTTTGGGCTCCAGGGAGTGTGAGGGAGCTGGTGCTGCTGTTGGGGGCAAAGATGTCACCTCGTTCCTGCTTCCATTAGGGTGGGAGTGGGGTGTGCACAGCAGGGAGATGCTCCCTGTCACTCACAATCACTTCCCTAATTCTGTGTTAGTTGGGATTTTCTGCATGCAGCTGCCACATGGGTTGATTTCTGAGTGTGAGAATGCTTTTGGTTTTTTTTTTGCTGGTGAGTTTGGAGCCCTTGGAAAACTAATGGATGTGAGACTGCAGCAACGCTGGGCCTCGGCTTTGTGTCGAGGGGGGGAAAAAAAGCCCTCTCGGAGATCTATTTTTATCAGTTAATTAGTAGCTCTTGCTGACTTGTCAGTGCTGTGGTGATAACTATTCCCAGTTCTTCCCTGCAGTGGGGTCACTTCAGGCAGGGAATGCAGCAGCCAGCACTCACCCCTTTGGCTGGGGGTTTAACCCCTTCCAAACCGTGCCCCCAAATCCAAGGGCAGATTTCCAGGGGAGGAACCAGCATATATATATTGTGAATCTTCAGCTGAGGTGCTTTAGAAATGGTGATTGTCCTTAATTTTTCCTCTGCCCTGGAGGAGTTGTTGTGTCATGAGGAGCCAGTGTGGAGGTTTGCTGATGGCTGAGCGACTGGCTTGGGATCAGAGGTAAAAGGCTACAGGTTTCCCAATTCTGGCTCTTATCTGCTGGTTCTGAGTGACTCAGGACAATCTAGGGGTGGAAGGTGACCATGCCGAGGGTTTAACCCCTTCCAAACTGTGCCCCCAAATCCAAGGGCAGATCCCAGATGAGGAACTAACATAAAGATACACAGAATGTCGTGAATCTTCAGCAGAGGTGCTTTCCAAATGGTGATTGTCCTTAATTATTCCTCTGCCCTGAAGGAGCAGAGTGTGCAGGTTGCTGTGTTTTGCTGGTGTCTGAGTGACAGGCTTGGGATCCGAGGTAAAAGGCTGCAGATTTCCCAATTCTGGCTCTTATCTGCTGGCTTTGAATGACTCAGGACAACCTGGGGGTGGGAGGTGACCATGCAGAGCCTCTGGCGATGACACACCGGTGTTTTGCTCCTTGCAGATGAGGAATTGCTGTTTTCCTGGTTTCTAAATGACGAAGCCCTTAATCTGAAGGTGCTGTTCCTGTGTTGCTCGTTTTGTTGCGTGTGGTGTCACTCGATTTTGAATCTCAGCAGTGCTGAGATAAGGGAGGTGAGAGGCAGCTCCAGCCTGGTTGTCACTGCCTGAATTTCTTTGTTTGTTGGTGACTCTGCTCTTTTCACTGGGGACGGGATGGGGGAGGGACGACTAATTATCTCCGGAGAGAGGTTTTTAATGCTATTAGCCAAAGGAACAGGCTTCATCTCCCAACTTGAATGAGTTGTGTGAAATAACACAAAGCACCGGTGGCAAAGATATGAAAATTGAGAGCAGTCCAAATGGTTTCTCTCTGCTGAACCCTGGAAATAGATTTATTATTTTTTTTCCCCCAAGTCTTTGGCTGGCAGCAGCTACTGGAGGAGGGGGAGAACGGGTAAACAGATTGTTAACTTTATTCTTTTGTGTTTGTGCTTTTGGAATGCTGATTCCAAAACACAGTTAGGAATCGCTCACCTACCAGCTGCACTGTGAAGTCGTGATGGGCAATTCATTATCAGGGACTAATTAACCACGGCTGCTGAGTGTCATGGGGCAAAACAAGGTGCATACTGATGAGGTCGGTTTGTGCAAGCCTGGCACTTCTCCTGCAGTCGGTGCCTTTTGAAACAGATTTGGGAAAGATCATTGGACTTTGGTACAAGTTTAAGTGCTGTTAGACCTGAGGGTTTGAACCTTTTCACTGCCAGCTCCAGAAAGCTGCTGCTGAAAGCAGCTTTCTTGCTGCCAGTACCTCCCTTGTCTACAAGGTTTTCCTTTAACCAATCCCCAAAAGTGAACCCCTTAATTAGAGCTGTGTTGCCACAGATTTAGTTGTCTAAAATCCAGCAAGATTAATCCCCATCGTTGATTTAAACCAGTCAGCCCCATATGGGCTTCTTTCATCGCCTCACACTTATCAGTGGGAGGAGTGAACCTCTCCTAATGTGCTTTTCTCTCCTCAGTTCTCTCCCTTAGCTTTTAAGGGTGCAAGCAAGAACAAATTTGGCCCTAGTCCTACAGAGAAGCCTTGATTTGTAAACTTGCATCAAAGTTTGGGAGGCACTGGCTGGTTTGGTGTCTGCACAGTGTTTAGTGCCAGGGCAAGCTCAGGGCCCTCCGTGTGCCAACAGGGTGTCTTAGCTTAAAAAGAGGGTATTGCTGGACGTGGCCTTGAGGTTGGGATCACAAGCCATGTCTCAGACATGGATGTAAAGCAGCCATGGAGGTGAAGCTTCCAGAGGCATTTATGGATGGGGGGTAAAGCCAAAGGTCGTTGCCTTGAGAGAATTTGAGCTTTGAACAAAGCGAGTCACTGTGCCAGTTTTCAGGGGACTTTGGCTGCACTCACGTGCCTTTGGAGGTTGTTCCCTTGGCTAATTCTCCTCCTCAAAATCAAATCAGGGTTGTTTGTCACCGGCTGAACTCGCTGGTGCAGGTCAGAGGGATTGGCTATGCCTGCTGGAGGTGGGATTTGATCAATATTATTTCTGTGTTGGCAAGAGCTCCCCTGCAGATGCACAGAAGTGCTGCTGGGGAGGTGTTATCAATCCCTCTCCTCTCCAGAGCTGTCTGAAAGTTTGTGCTGGTTTGCTGCAGTGCCAAGATCCTCAGGAAGTGGGTTTGCAGGTACAGCTGGCACCTGCCAGCCTCCAGGTCCCAGTGCAGGAGAGGCTTCACTGGGATTCTGGGATAGAAGCAGGGTCAGGAGGGTTTGGGCTGGTCTCTGCTGGCTGCCTCAGGTTCTGGGGGAATGCACTTTTAAAGCTGCTCTGCTGCAGTGTTGACAGAGGAAATCTGGATGGATCCACAGAATTCCTGCTCTGTGCTCCTGGATGGAGTGACCTTGTGCTACAGAGGTTCTCTGGATCGGCTGGGACCAAGGAGGAGGATAATTATTACTGAAATAGTGATAAGCTGTCAGATTTGTGCTAGGAAATTTGGGCTGCTGTTATTTGGGGTATTAAGTTTAGCATCTGTTGCAAACCAGGTGTAATTTACAGGTAGGTGGGAAACAGCAGAAGCAGGAAAAGGGATGTTATAGAATCAGAATATGCTGAGTTGGAAGGCACCCATCAGAAGCATTGAGTCCAACTCCTGTTGGGTTTGTTCCCCTGTAAAAAAAAGGTGTTTGTGTGATGCCAGAAGAGAGAACAAATAATTAGAAGCAAAGTCTTCTTCCTGTACGTTTTTTGATCAGCAGCAGGTGAGAAGTGGCACGTTCCCTGTAGGGTCATGGAAGCTTCATTTACCTTGTGCTGAGAGCTAAATTAGTGCTTATATCCTGCTCCTGACTTGCTCTGTAGCCTGTTCCTCCTGCCTGTGGATCAGAGCCAGAGGGGAGCAAGGTCATGGAATTTTTCCTCTTGTAATTCCAAATCAGTTTTTAACATACAGTCCCACACTTATGGACAGAAACCCTGAGATTACAGGTGGGTGTAAACGGGATTTCTCCTGGCTCAGCTGGAGCACCCTCTTAGAGCAGTAGCCACCTTTGGGTGGAATTGTCAGGTGAGCATGTCAGGCTGTTTCCCAGCAGTTTTGGAGTTAGGGATGGCTTTTCTGTACCTCTTTAGAGCAAAGTGAAGGCAGTTAATAGAGGGCAGGCACAGCAGGGAAACTCAGGAAAATCCATACTTGACATGATAGAAAGTGCTGTTTTGCTATTATTGTTCATTTTACTTGTCTTATAAATACAGGATTATTTCCTGACTATGGGGATAAATAGTTTGGGGGGGGGGGGGAGGAAGTTCCTGGACTGGAAACCTTTACTCATGCAGGGACTGCTCAGTTGCTGATACCTGAGATTCCTCTGTCCCTCACTCAGGGAGGCTGTTAATTGGGAGTGTTAAGTATCCAACTTCCTGAGGGTATTGGTGGGCTTACAGAACACACCTGGCAGAAAGCAATGGAACTTCCAGGATGAGTTTATTAACCTGGTCCTGAACGTGTTGCAGTTTGCTCACCTGCAGTGTCTGGTTTCCAGAAACCTGTGTGAGCACATCAGGCTTGGGAAGTGGGAGGAAGGAATGCTCTGAGGCTGCTGCATCCCCAAAATCCATTTGACACTAGTGATTACACTAATCAGTGTTATTCCTCACCCACTTTTAGCTTCCAAAGGAAGCCTTCAATCTGTATGTTAATGACTGGGTTCTCTCTACCCATCAACTATGAGTCCAGGGAAAATAAGGATGTTTGGGTGGACAGGAGACCTGATTTAGCTCCCAGCTATGTTGCTGCTGTGGTGTTTGATGTTAGGCAAGTCACTTTTTCCTTGTTTCATCCTCCTGTCTCTCCTCTCCAAGATTAGTGTTTAGTGAGGGTGTAGTCACCCTCCTGTTCATAGCTGGAGGGACAAATTAATTCATCTGAGCCTTAAGGGCCATAATTAGCAGCCAGGTTCTACTGGTCTAGGTCCCATCCTACTCCGTGTGTAGGTGGGACCTTTAGTGAATGGAATATGAATAACAGGAGGAAGCATTTGAGCAGCAGGGATGTGTTGGGTAAGTCCAGCATCAGGTTCAAGGAGTTGTTTCTTCATTTGCACCTCGTCCTGTATTTTGTGAATGTGTAATTTGAAGTTTGAACTCTGCAGTTTTTTAATTTAAGTGTTTATTCAGGTTTCACGCTGGGCTTTTCTGCCTGTGGATCTTGGGGGTTTTTTCTATTAAGTTCTTTAGCAAGGGAGGATTTTTCAGAGCTTCTCCAGTGAAATAGGAACAAGTTTGCCTTGATTCTGCAGTAAATTCCTGCTGCTCTTGGGAAGTGGGATTTATAAAGCTGCTGTGCTACATTTCAGCATGGAAAAGGAGGTGGGGGAGAAACTCCCAGAAATCTGTTTCTCCTTTAATATGGAATTCTATAGGTGATACTCTTGCATGGAGAGCAGCCACCCTTGCATAAACACTGGATATATTAACATTTCTAACTAGTAAATTTATGGATAATCTCTTCTTTTGGAGGATTTATTCCGATTTGAGAGCATTAGTCTCTGGGAAAATTAAACCTCTTTTAAATCCACTTTGTTCAGAGACCAGGCTGGGGAACTGCTGGTAAGCCCTGCCATCTTCCTCCTGCTTTTCTGCTGCCTTGATTGGAATTGCAGTGCAGGGACACAGCTGGTCCAGAGGCACCAGGGGTTGAGCTTTAGGTGCTTTATCCAGTTGTGGCAAAATGGATTTTGGAGCCCATTTGCTGTTCCTGTAACAGGCGTGTGCAGCTTTGAGCACTGCAAAAACAGGGGAGCCCCTAAACCAACCCCACAGGTAAGAAACATGAAATGCTTGTGGGAGCTGAAATGTCTATATAATGCTGTTTGTTTGCACAATGCAGTTTTGGGGAGGCTGGGGGGTGAAGTATCAGTGCTGCTGTGCCCACTGAGGCGTACCCTTGTTTCAGGTGGCTGATTCATGGCTCTTGTGTATTTAATCATAGTTTCTATAGCAGTGAAACTTTAATGAGAGGGTGGAGTTCACTCTCAGTCCCTGGCAGGTTTGTGGCCGATCCATTCCTGTGTTTTGCTGAGCAGAGCCACTTTTACAGGGGATAATATGGAGGGATATTCTGCGTTTGTGGTGCGTGTAATGAGGACTGAAATAGCCCTTGCTTCTTAATAGCACTGTTATTTTTAATAGTAGAATTATTTTTAATATTATGGCATTGCTTTGGGTTGGTTTGTGTGGTGCTGTGTGGCTGCACTGCTGAGTAAATGCAGAGTAGGATGTGAATGCTCATCTTGCTACCTTTTGATTATCAGTTAAGATAACAGAACTTGTGATTGTAGATGACTTGAGTCCTCCTGTGCTCTCCACAAACCCTTCCCTCAGGGTTTGACATTATCTGTCGGCTCAGAAGTTACTGGGACACTCTTTACAGCTGTGGTTCAGTCCTGTTGTACTGAAAGCTCAAATTCTTTGGTATTTCCAAGGTGACTTTGCTGCAGGAAGCTGTTGGAGCCTTCATTCTTAATGCCAGCAGCAAGGGGTTTGATTTGCATCATCAAGATAATGTGGTGGATAGTGTTCCTGTGTGGATTTAGAGCCACATGTCACCTTGCTCTGGTGTCCTATAAAAATAGAGTGCGTTCCTGAACTTGGAGCAGAACGCTGCTCGTGGAGAAGGGCATTACCTGGTGGATCCCTCAGTGGGATGAGGGTCCTCTGGGATGGCTGATGGTGCTGCTGAGGAGTTGGGCTTCAACAAAACCTTGTCTGAAGGTGGTTTTAGTGGTTGCTGTTGGAAAATGTGACAGCTTGGTGTTTGCCTGCATCGATCACCCACTCTGTTCATCCTTGCCCTAAGTGTGAGCACTTTAAAAGCAAATAAAGCTTGCTTGTCCAAAATTCTGCTTCTGCTGTGGCACATGACTTGTTTGTGACAGCAAGGGCAGCTGAAACAGGAATCTGTTGGGTTTGTATCTGTATTAAAAAGGAGGGGAGCGTGTTCATTTCCAAGAGTGTGTCAGGGAGGTGTTGGCTGAGAACTGTTGTGCTTCACTTTCTGTGCATGAGGCTCACCAGCAGCAGGATGACTTTTGCCCCTGTCCCTGAGGTGAATCATGTATGGGGTGAACCTGCTGTACAAAATCCAGCTCCAAAGCAGTTGGGAATGTGGAGCACGAGGAGCTGGGGTGGTGGATGTCAGCACTGCTCACCTCTGTGGGTGCTCTTTGTGTCTCCCCCTCCATGGGGAATAATTCCTATGTTGTCGTGGGTGTCCCTTGCAGTTGGAAGTCACAGAAGCTTTGCCTCTTACACAGACTCTGCAGGTAAAGTGGAGGTCTTGGTTTACTTGCCTTCTCTGTTACAGTGTTGGAGGCAGAAACACTTTACTCCTTGCTTTTTGGTTGTAGCAGTTCGGGGCATGAGATCATCTAAACCTGGTTCTGTGGAGTTGCAGGCTTGGTTCTTAAATTCAGTGTCCCCACAGGCTCTGTCTTCAAAAAGAATTCCTTGCTGGAAGGCTGTGTTTGTGCTGGCTGATAGGAAAGGAGCTGAGCTGCCCATAATCACTGTCTGGGTTTGAAGTAGCCTTTGTGGGGTGAAATGTTTGCTGCCTTTCAGCAGAGTGCTTGTCAAATAGTTTCATTCAGTGCACTCAGCTTTTTAACAGATGGGACAGATTTTTGTGAGCCTGGGCAACCACAGCAATTGTTTTGCAAGGTGAGACATTTCTGTTTTGACGGGCAGGAGAATTAATAACACTCTGTGATTCATACCAGTGATGAGTCTGGGTTTGGATCAGATTTAGGTTTTTTTTTAAAAAGGATATTAACATTTGTCTTCAAAGAAAGCTGAGCTGAAAGCCAAAAGTTGACAGAACAGTTCCTGAGCTGCACTGATAGGATGGATCTTATGGATAGAGAGCCCAGTACACTTGGGGGACTGGGAGAATTGGTGTTGGGCAATGTGAGAACTACCCCAAGAGTGAGGGAGGGAGGGAGGGTGGGTGGCACCAGGGCAGTGCTGTCTGGGGACATGAGGGCTGTGCCAGCCTGCAGCTTCTGGGAGGGACTGGGAGCCATGGGACACCAGATCTGCCTCAGGTCTGCTGGGGGAATGATTAACCAGGGCAGGAATCCATCCTGTGGATAGCCAGCTCCAAATGGAAGCGTTCTGCAGATGGCCAGACTTGCTAAACAGCACAGGAACCATCAGCAGGGAAGGAGATTTTGGTGTCTGGTGCTTATCGAGCTTGGTGTGCATTGCAGGGCACTGATTTTGTGTCTTGGCAGAGGCAGCTGCACTATCAGTGTGAGGATTCAGCAGTCTCTGGTGCCCAGGCCTCCATTTGCCAGCCCTGTTCCTGCTGTGAATCCAGGGCTACCCGAAATCCCTGCAGACCTGAGGGATTACTGGGCAGGTTGTGCAGGAGCCAGCGAGGCAGGGATCGGTTCCCGTTTCAGCATTTTATTGCCTCCTCTCGGGGCTATCGCTTCCTTTGCAAAGGGCTTGTTTCCTTCCTGCAGCATTGCCCGGAATGGGAGCAGGGTGTGCAAGAAAGTGAAAATCTCTGGTGGTGACTGAGCCATTGCATGTTAAATTTAGTCATCTGGGGACACACGGGGCAGGTGATTAATCAGCTGGATCTCAGGATGTGATGTGCCAGCAGAGAGCCACGGTCCCCAAAAGCCACAGAGAGGCTGTGTGTTTTAGCAGATTGCAGTTTAATTGGCCTAGGAGTGAGTTTGAGCTGTTTTTGTGGCTGGAGAATTGCTGGTTTATGTTGTGATCCCTTAACAAAACAGCTCTGCCATCAGGCTTTGTGTCTGAGCAGCACAAAGGCTGTGCTGGAAGCAGAGTGGTGTCTGTGCGTGCCTGGTGTGTCCATCTGCGCTGGCTGAGGGAGAGCTGGAATTTGGAAGTGCTTTTAATTGTGTGGGGGGAGCAGGTGGCTTTTCATCTCAGTGAATTGTTTATTCCGGTCTACATTGGGGCAGGGTTTTGTTGCTGTTTGTTGTTCCAAGAAAAGGGGAGGAATGAGGGGCAGAAAGGGTGGAACTGGTTGAACTGGAATTCCTGGGTTGTGCTTGGCCTTGGGTCATGATCAGCAAGGTCCTGCTCACTTCAAAACCTGGGGCTGGCACATCCTGGTGCCTTGGGATCTGTTGGTGCTTCAGGTGTTCTGATGCTTCAGGTAGCTCAGAAATAATCTTATTTATAAGAGGAAACTGTTCTGTTACATACTCTGAGGATATGTAGGATAGACAGTCGTGGCTTGGTGATTGAACTGGCTCAGTATGGAGAGATGAGAGTGGCATCTTCCCTAGAGTGGGTAGGATCTGATGATTCCAGCCTGTTTGGTGCTGGGAAGCCTGACTTGATGCCTTCCAAACCCAGTCCTACCCCTTCCCCGTAAGGACAGGCTGTGGAGCCCTATTTGGGGCTGCAGCTGTGTAAACACCCCAAACTGCTCAACAGGTCCTGTGTGTTCACTGCCTTCCCTTATTCTGCAACAACTGCCTGTGGGCCATGTGACAAACAAATTGAGGAACTGAGCTGGATTCAAACCAGCTGCTTCTGCACCAGGCTGGTTTTGAGCAGGGTCAGCTGCTCCATGAGATCCCTGGTGCCAGGAGAGGAGGGCAGGCAGAGCCTGTGGAGCCACAGCTTTAATTAGGTTGTGCACAGGGGTATTTTGGGGTTCCAGTGCAGTTCCTGTGGCTGTGCCTCCATCCCCTCACCCAGTGCCTGCCCCTGAATCGCTCCCTCCAGGAAGTTTCCAGGTTGAGCTGTTTCTCCAGTTTCGTTTTCAGGCCACACTGACCCCAAAGAGCTGTGAGGCTGTAGGTGTGGAAAGGTCGTGCTGAGCTCCCTGGGGACAGCAGGGTTGGTACTGGGGGGCTTTTAGGCCTGTTAATTTTGGTGGGAAGCCTCTTCTTTCCATTGGCTCCCACAGATCATAGAATGGCCTGCCTTGGAAGGGATTTTCAAGATCGTCTCATTCCAACCCTGCTTCCGTGGGCAGGGACACCTTCCAGCAGACCAGGTTGCTTTTTCCTGGTACAAAGCTGATTTTTATCCCAAATACACCACTAAGACATCAGGGAAGTTCTGATTCTTTGTGGTGGGTTCTCTGCTCTCTGCTGGAAATAAAGCAATTTGAGACGCCATTAATGACTTCTGTGGTAAAAGCTACTCAAAGCTTGATTCTGCAGCAGGATAGTTAATACCAGACCTAACACAGGGCTGAAAGGAAGCCATAATGATGGGGAGGGCAGTTGAAACCAGTCTTTCCATTCCTGCTGGCTGCTGAAACTGGGATGGAGATAGAATTGCGTTATGGCTGAGTGGTCTGAGCTCCCTGTTCCATGGGCTGCCTTTTCCCTGGAGCTCCCTGCCCCATCTAGAGGATCATAAGAGGCTGTAGAGAGGTGCAGGTACAAGTTCCAGCAAATAAATTTACAGTTACTTAAATTCTTGAGAACTGGCAGAGCTCCTGGAGCTTTCTACATGTCATTCCTGGCTGTTGGGATGGGAGGATGCAAACCTGTGGGCTGAAGTCCCTCTGAAAGCGGCTGTAGTTTGTGTTGGGTGCTGTGTGGGTGTTTCACAGCTCCTGTGCTCCAGGGAAGCTGTTGTGTATCTAAACACTGATTTTTGTGGGCACCTCTTTGTGAATTGAAGTGTTCCTCAGATGAAGTCATTTAGGAAATCTCTATTTATAGGCAAACCTCAAAGCTGACTGATAAACACCCTCTGTGGCCTTCAGATGAGTGACATCATCTATCCAACTTGGAGTTGTAGCAGAGGGGAAGGATACCTCTCAGTCCTGGCATCATTAATTTACTGAGCAAAGCTGGGTCAGATTGGATCAAGCTTCTGTTCCTTTTCACAACAAAACTATTCCTCAGTGCCATTTTTATTGCAGACCCAAGTTTCCCTTCGCTAAACTTATCACTGTAGGTCGGTGTCCTCTGCACAAACACTTCATTTGGCCATTGTACAATGAGCTGTGCAGGTTTCTAACACCTGGGGCTACCTTTGAAGTCTTAAAAACCTTGCAAAGCGTTTTGTGTTCCATTTATATGGCTCAGCATGGATTTAGGTCTCACCAGTGTTAACGTTTTTCCTTCTTATGCCTTTTCCACATTACATTTTGTGAGTGATGACATTCTCCTTCAGTTTTGCTCCTTTTCATCTGATATAGTTAACTCCCTTCCCAGAAACCTTGCTAAGGATGTGCTGGGAGTGCTGGTGTAGGTGGAGGGAGTGGGGGTACATTTGTAACCATTCCTGGTGCTGGCACCTATTGAAAGGTCCTGTTTGCTGAGCAAACCAGCAGTTCCTGGCTGGCTGATAACTGTGCTGGGGAGTTGGGGGGGTCACAAAATGAACCTGCTCTGATGTCCAAGGACACAGAACAGAAAGGCTGAGTCTGGTGGACAAGGGAGGTCACCAAAAAGTCCCAGCTCACAGTTCAACCTGCTTATATTTTTAGGATTTTTCCCCCTTTTTTCCTGGATTTTGAGGTTCTTTCTCATACTGGACTTGTATTATATCACTTTGTGAGGTGTATATAATTCTTGATAGCTTTGAGATGGATTGATTCAGGTGATCTGACAAAGCACCCATGTGTGATGGTTCCTGAGCAGGGCTGGGATTTACCTGCAGTGCTCCTGTCTTGTGGAGGATCCTCTGCTTGTGAACCAGGTTTTCACTGCCAGGTCTGCAGAGCCAGTGACCTTCCACTTAGTACAGCCCATCCAAAGCATTTCCTCAGTTTCTGTGCCTTGGGAATGTTTGAGACTCTTGATGTTTTCTTCTTCCATGTCCTCTCTGCTGTTGCTGTTGAAATGCTTTGCCTGGTTTGATTTGCAGTTTTCCCTCGTTGCCTTTCTGGCCCAGGTCAGCTCGTCTGCCTGCAGGGCATGAGAAGAGATTTGCTGCTTCTGTGGGGTGTTTTTTTAGCCATTGTTACTGTAGAAGGTCCTTTTGTGGCTGCGAAGCAGCAGTGATAGTTTTGTTGAGCTCTTGATGGAACTAAACATGTTGACTGGGAAATGTCATCTCTAAATGAGAGTGAGAGAGAGCTGAAACGTTCCTTTTCTTGGGGGAGTTCCAGAGGATCACTGCTTTTAGGATTATCCCATCTAAGCTTTAATTTGAGATTATTTGGAGGAGTGTATCAGACCAAGACCTCCCACAGATCTGAAAGGTGAGTGACCATGTGCTGAGCAACTTGGGCTAGTGGAAGGTGTCCCTTCCCATGGCAGGAGGCTGGAGTTGTATGATCTTTTAAGATCCCTTTCAACCCAACCCATTCTGTGTGTGGATGGTGTTGATCCCTATCCAGAAGCATTTGGAAGAGCACTAGGAAAGGCACAGCTTTCCCCTGAGATTAAAATCAACTCAGGGCCTGTTAGGTTTAGGTCAGATGGCTGCACTAAGCACTGTCCTCAGGCAAACACTGTTGCTGCTTCATAAACTTTAGGTACAAATTATTTTATTTTTTTTGTTTAAGGAAATGTTCTTGTTCAGGAACTTTATGGCCTTATTTTCACAGTGGGATGCCTCGCTGCCTGCACTTTGTTATAAAGACTTTGCCAGATCAGTAGTGGGAATTAATTTCTCTGTTTTCCCAGTTATGGCCAGGGCACCTTTTTATTAAAGCTGGAGCTTTAAGAGTAATACATTGCCTGGGGAGAGTTTCTTTAAGGAAATTTGACATCTTAATTAGAAGTAATCAGAAATCATGCTAGTGAGACTGTGAAGGAAAAATTAAGGCTACAGCTGATTTACAAACTACCTGAATTGCTTGGCAAAATCTGCCTCAAAAGGTGAAATTGAAGGCTCCTGTAGATTCAGTGATGTAATTTCCATTCAGAAAGAGCTTTAATTTCAAATAGCTGAGCTGCGCCCAGTTAAAAGGTGTTGATTCTAATAAGTTGATAAAGACACTGACACAGCAGAGATTTCCCACGTCTCACGTTTTTACAAGTGGGAAATTTGCATTGCCTTCCAGTGTGGAATTTGATTAGAGGTGCCTGCTTTGTGCTGGAATGTGCAGTGGGCAAAACGTGGGTTTTAATCAGGTTTCACATATCCTGTGGTCTTTGTGTCCCAGGAAGCAGCTGGGCAAGGTCCTTTCTGATAGATCCATGTGGAAGCACTGCAAATTCAGCTTTGCTGCTGCTGAATTTTTGGGAGTTCAGGTGAGCTTTCTAACAAGTTCATTTTAGTGCTTTCATGGTGGTTAAGCTCGTTCTTATCACTTCTCAAAAAGAAACACTTTTCAAACTGGCTCTGCAGCAGCTGAGACCAAAAGTGGCCTCGTTTTGGGGAGGAAATGGTGGTTGCAAATGAAGTCATGTATCGAGTCAAGAGTTACAGGGCCGTGACCACAGCACTGCTTCGTTTTCATTGAAAGTCTGACAAAAATGGAAACCACAAAATGAAGGCAAAGATGGTTTGAATCTTACCCAAGGAGCCAG
This sequence comes from Anabacerthia variegaticeps, assembly GCA_035583185.1. Lineage (NCBI taxonomy): Eukaryota > Metazoa > Chordata > Aves > Passeriformes > Furnariidae > Anabacerthia > Anabacerthia variegaticeps. The sequence goes on from JAWWEW010000060.1 coordinate 6,245,497, forward strand.
AGGTAAATAAATAACCCTGTTATTTTGTGCCTTTTGCGTGTGTGTTACAAACACAGATTATGTACAGCCAACATATGTGCAACCCACAGTCCTCAGCTTCTCCTCTAATGGTGGGTCTGGCGTGGAGGTTTTGGTTTGAGTTCATCCAAACCAGCTCATTCTGATCCTTCAGGGCAGGCAGGAACAAGCAAAGGACTGGGCTCATGCTTTTCAGTGGCTTTCATCAGGTTAAAATCAGAGAATCCCAAAATGGTTTGGGTTGGAAAGGACCTTAAAGCTCATCCAGTTCCACCCCCTGCCATGGGCAGGGACACCTCCCACCAGCCCAGTTTGCTCCAAGCCCATCCAGCCTGGCCTGGGACACTTCCAGGGATCCAGGGGCAGCCACAGCTTCTCTGCCCACCCTGTGCCAGGGCC
>JAWWEW010000060.1:6246013-6293245 GCA_035583185.1 Anabacerthia variegaticeps
TCCCCAGTCCCTCTCCAGCTCTCCTGGAGCCCCTTTAGGCACTGGAAGGGGCTCTCAGGTCTCCCTGGAGCCTTCTCCAGGTGAACCCTCCCAGCTCTCCCAGCCTGGCTCCAGTTCCCTTATCAACATCATGGCTCCAGGATTTTGTTCACAAGATGCAGGTGTGCTTGGAAGGTCCTGTTGGGTTCCCAAGGCTTATTTTGCTATTTCAAAAGCTTCTTTGAAACCAGTAAAGCCTTTTTGCTGAATCAGTGTCGAGACCTGATGAATGTGCTGATTCTTTCTGATCAACCTTTGTGACAGAGGTATGAGATTCCTCACTGGTTTCTGTACAAACTAGAAAACTAATTGTTAAAACCTGAGGGGAAATGTAACTTCATATGTACTGTTGTCTGCTTTGCAGTTTTGGGACTTCAGACACTATCCCACACTTTGAGGCTGCTGCAGTTTCTTCCCGAGTCACTAATCCTCTCATTTATCTATGTCTGTGGTTCTGTACAGATAGAGCTGGTTGGAGGGTTTTTTTGAGTAAATCAGAATTCCCTGTGAGGTGTGGTACCAGAATGAACTGTTGCATGAACAGGTATGTGCAGATCACCGAGGAATTTTAATTTCTGACAAGCCCTATTGTCCTGAAATCAGTTGTGCAGAAAGACACGAGGGAAATGTGCCAATTCCAGAGCTGAAACCAGTGTGGTGCTGCTGGGGCTGGGATTTCACAGGGGCTGCAAGCTGACCTCAGTTGCTTTTGGAAGAGAAACCTTCTGCAGCCCTGTTTTTTCCCTTAAAAAAACCCCGTGGAATTCATTTTTTTTGTGGCAACACAAGCTGGAAGAAATCTGGCTGAAAAACCCTTTTATTGGTGACCTGCATTTTGGGTGGTTTAAGGCAATCAGGCTGACTTTTGTGGGGGTTGAATCTTAGTTGCTCAATGTTTAATGTGTTGTTTTATAACCTTTAGGGGGGGAAAAAAGCATCTCAAGTCTTCCTGTTCTTAACAATCACAGTTCTGAGGAATAGGGACCACACTCCTGGATGTTTTCCCTTTGCTCTAATATAACCCTCTCTAAAAGGTGAATTGGACTGGAGGCATTTCCCCACCTCCTCTGTGCTTCCAATTACTGCACTAATTAATTTATACAGACCTTGTGCTTGGGCTGTGGTCGGGTTTGCAGAGGCTCAGCTGGTGTTTTTGTAGCTAACTGGGGATGCCCTGGTGGCTCCAGAAGCAATAATGTCATCCTAATATGGATTTACATAGTCAAGAATCCAGTTTGTCATCTTGTGCTTTTTGGAAAGAGAGAGAAATAGAAAATACAGCTCAGATTTTGGGCAGTTGAGCTCTGCACTTCAAATACTCATTATTTTTTGCTTTGCTGAAGCAGGTGCTGGTGGAGCTGGTTCCTTTTCTTAAGTCCTGCTGTGCAAAAATGAGTTGGGTCCTGGATAACTGGGATCTTCTGTGGAAAGTGCTTTACAAAGACATCAGTTCCTTTCCTTTTCTCCTTTTGGTGTGCCCAGACTTTTCTGGGTAACAGCAAAATGTGGGAATTGCCTTCTGCAGTGTGAGAATTCATTAACATGTTTGGAGGGTTTGTATGTATTGGTCTCCTGGATGTCTAGAAGTTCTTTAATATATCAAGCAGCTGATGAAGGAATAACCATGCCTTGCTACCTCCCTTTGGATGCTCCACGGTAATAACAGCATCTGTCCTCTGCACCAATGGGCCATTCTGCTTTAATTTTACCCTCTGCTTTTATCAGGGAGATAATTTTGGTCGAGGCAGCTGCTTCAAGGACAGCGAGGAGAGAAGCTGGTTTGCTCTGTTCCTGCTGCAGGTTTTTTTTCTCTGCGTGCATCCACACCTCCAGAGCAGTTGATCAGCTGCCAAAAGGTCTGGGGGCGAATTAGAGGTGTTTTCCATACTGATAACTGAATGGAAATAGCATTTGTCACTGGGGGCTGGCACAGAAACTGTGCTGTTGTTCATGCTTTCCTATGGGCTGCTGGCTTTTTGTTCCAGGTTGGGTCAATATGGCTCTGAAACACCTGGGAGAGGCTGGAGAGGCTCTTTCAGACTTTGTGTGGTCTGGTTCAAGTAGAAATGTGGAAAAGCTCGCTGTGCTTGGCTTGTTAAAGGAATAAAGTGGCCAGGTGCTACTGTGGAGTCCAATGTAAGGTGAACGTTTCTAGGAAATGGAATATTGCAAGTCTTAATTTGGTTTTGAATTGCAAAAGAAGTCAATCCCCTCTTGAAGAAGGATGGAAACTGAGGCACAGCGAAAGGGCCTTGTCCAGGGTCCAACATCCACCACCCCTGGAGGTGTCCAAGGAGCGACTGGACGTGGCACTCAGTGTTTTGGGCTGGGTGACAAGGTGGGGATGAGGCACAGCCTGGACTCGATCTTGGCTGTCTGTTCCAGCCTAAACGATTCAGTGCTGGTCAGAAGCAGAGCTCTGGGTGATGGGGCTCTGGCCTCCCACTCCAACGTTCTGCACAGCATTTCTATGAGTATTTTTAAGGTTTCCTTTGCATAATTGTGGGGAAAACCCGCTCGCCTTCCCCATGGCGCAGCCCCGCAGGATGCAGCTCCCTTCCCTTCCCAGTTCCTCCCTGGTAATGTTATATTACTGTGCCACCCACAGGCAGCTACTGAGCTGCTGGAAAATATTTGCTGCTTGCATGGGGAGCCAGTTATCAAATGTTAAATCTGTGACAAAAAGCCACTGGTTTCGTGCATGGTGATATCAACTCTGTTGAGGTTTCTCAATCCTCATTATTCCAGTTTTCTATTTGAACTGCGTGTAGAGTTGTTATAACATTGTCTGATTTTTTTTTTTTTCCACTTCTTCCACAAAACCTTGTGCTAACCAGCTGCTCTGTTCCTGCTCAAAGCTGTTGCTTCCCAACAAGTGAGGAAATGCCTGAAGTGTCGGGATCCTTGGGAAGAGAGAGAAACTGCTGCGCTGTTAATTACTGGTGCACCCCATTAATTGACCTGTTGCCAGATTGGGCTGTGAGAACGACTGGCTTTAATCTGTGTGGTTTTATTGAGGGGGAATATTGTGATTTCCCTCCATCTGACCTCTCCACTGCTCCGTGTGTGATTAGTGCAGAACAAACTGGGTCAGCCGAGGCTGCTCGGAGGATTTTGAAACGAGCGTTTGTAGCAAATGATGTTCAAACCATGTAACTGAAGGACATGAGCAAACCAAGATTTTTAGGTGGAGCTGGTTTGGTTTTAAGTGAAGGCAGGAAAACACATGAGATTTTTGGCATCTACTGACCTGAAGAAGGGCTTGTGCATCTTTTCCCCTCTGTACTGCTCGTTCCAACAAGAGGTTAATTATACTTTCACACCTTGTCTTGTGTTCTGTGGTAGTGCATTTGCCGTGGTTGATCTGTTTAGTTTTTTAAGGACTTCCCTTGTAATATTTAAGCTCCAGTCTGTGCCCTCATGATGAAATCTGCCCCTTGGGAGAACCCTTTGGTGCTGTTTTGTTGCTCTGTTTTACAGAACAGAATTTTAATATTGTTTACCACGCTCTTAATCTCATGCCTGGCAGATAAAATGAGTTTCTTTAGCCCTTCCCCTGGGGGACCTCATGGGGCTTCATGGCCAACAGACCCATGGCATTAGGTGGAGTTATCTCAGCTTTGCAAAAATCCGCTCCTCTGCCTTCCTGGAATGAGTAATTGATTGGGGAGACAAGAAAATGGTGAATTGATTTTTATTTTTTAGGCTGCATTTATACAAAGGGATGGGCAGCCAGATCTGTGGGGCTGGTTTGTGAGTCTGGGTGCAGATGGGCAGAGTCCTGATGGTCTGGCCCAGCCATTCCAGTGGGGTCTGGCAAGACAGGGAAGGCTCAGAATGTTCCCTGTGTGATGAAGAGGAGGCTGCTCAGTGCCTGGCCTCCATCTCCCAGCTGGCTTTATTTCTGATGTCCACTTTTTCCTGTCAGAATGCTGAGCTCTCCCAGGCAGCATCAGTCCCTCCCTGGGCTCCTGCCAGCTGCTCCAATGGGAACCTGCTCAGGATTTGGCTTTGTGGGTGCTGGTGTAGTAATGGCATTTTAAAATAGCGTAAAGCAAAGGGCTGAACTGGCATAATGAATTACAGTATTAAATTTGTTTATTGGCTGCCAGTAGCACCATATCAGGTCAAAATTAAATACCTTCTAGGAGCTGTCAGGTGAGCTTGTTTAATTTCATGGGTCACGGTCTGTATTAACACAAGTCCTTGTTCTTGTGTGTGTGTTAACCCTTCCCTCTCCCTCCAACTGATGGATGTAGCTCCAGACCCTTAGAAGAGCATCCTTTCTCTCCCCTACGTGCCTTTTTTTTCCAAGACAGCCTCAGGTTTTGTGTCTCATTACAGTAAAAGCCCTGTAGTAGCTGCCCAGCTGCTGTCGGGTCCCTCTCTGGATGGTGATTTAGAGCTGAGCCAGCATGGAAAGGGCCTTTCCATGCCTAAGGCAACCCTGCTGGCAGCCACTGTGGAGAAGTAATGTGCCACTTCTGCTTGGAAGAGTTGTCAGTTTTCTAGTTCAGTTGGGAAAAACAACCAACATTGGCTCGGGTTTTAGCTGGACTTTTGGAAACATCCCATAGTGTTTTGAAGGAAGCTGCTCCTGTTGCTGGAGGAGATGAGCAGTGAGGACAGAGGGGTCCAGATAATGAGCTTCACTCTGGAGCGAGCTGAATGCCTAATATTCCAGAGGTCTGGAGAAGGGTCACTGAAAATGAGTCCGTGAGGAAGGGGGGAAGCAGGTAATTGGTAAAGCTCATGGATGTGGATTGCCTGAGGCTGGAAAGACAGTGGCACCTTGGTGTGCAGCTCCATGGTGACAGTGAGGTCCTGTCCTTCCCAACCCACTCTGGACGTGCCCTGTGTGCATCTGGGTCAGCTTTCACAGTTCCCAGGGAGGCTGGATCAGCGCTGAGGCAAGGAATGGGTGGGAAGACACAGGAGGAGGTCCAAGGTCTGGAATTGGGCTGGTTTGTGTTCCTGTGGGATGCACCACCCTGGGGAGGATGCGACAGAGCTGAGCACATGGGCAGAGCTGGGAAAGACAAAACTCCCTGTGCAGCAAGGAGTGTGTTAAGGCTGAGGAAACAGGGTGGAAAACTGTGGAAAACACTCCAGCATGGCCGCGAAGCAGTGATTTTCCTATTGTGTGTGGATTAGCGGCCCAGCTGGAAAAAAGCCATCACCTTGCTGCCGGGAGTTCAGAGCCGGGTCAATGGAACAGGGATATATTCTTGGAGTGGTACAAAGAGCTGCGGGAAAAACTGGGGAGTGTTTGAAGTCCCAAGGCAGACAAAGGCCGTGGTTCTGCTGCTGCGATGGGAGAGCAGGAGGGGCTGGGAGAGTCCGGAGCTGTGCCGGGAACTCTTGGAAACACAGGAATTTCACACAGCTGTCAGGCCCGGGGAATGTGTGAGCACTCGGAGCACATGAATATTCAGAGTGTGGCATGTGTCATGCTAGAGGAAATGCAAAATCCAAGTTTTCTCAGGGTTATGTATCTGGGAAACCTCTGATCCTACAGGGGATTAAAGCGAATTCCTGTTCTGCAGGGCAGGTCATCTCAAACCAGCTTCCCAATTAGCCAGCCCTCGTTAAGGCTGGCAGCAGGATCTGCACTGCCTAATCCACTCCTTTGGTGAGAAAGTGCCTGTTCCTTGGAGCTGTGTGTTCCTGCTTTGGCAGCCTGTGGCAATGCTCTGGGAGCCTGGACTTTGCTCCTTCTTCCTCCAACCTGGCATCTTTTTTCTTTTTTTTCCAGTGTTCCTTTTGTGCTTGTTCTATTAATAACCAGATATTGTGGATTTAGTGTTTTGCTCAGAAGGATCCTCCCAGCACAGACTGAGGTGCTTCCAGCCATGCTGTCAGGCAGTGACAGATGTCCTTGGGTACAGTGAGTGTCCAGCATCGATGGGGCTGCCAGGATTAGTATTCCAGGCACAAATGTGCCCCTTGGAATATGCAAACCTCAGCCCAGCCTGTGCAGGAATGCCCTTGAAAGGCAAATTAAACCCAGCTCCCTGGTGGCTCTGGGGGAGTGGGAGTGCTCCGTCATCCACGCTGAGGTTTGAGTAAGCTTTGAGGTGGCTGATTTTTTGTTTCTCTTCTGCTTTCCCTTCCCAGAAGGGTTTGCTGAAAGGGCAGGAAGGGATGATGGATCTTCTGCCTTCAGTGGGGAGCATTCCCTGACAGGAGGATGGAGCCAGGTGGGAGTCAGGCTCTGCTCCCAGGGAACAAGTGACAGCAGAAACGGCCTCAAATTGTGCCAGGGGAGGCTTAGATTGGATATTAAGGAAAATTTATTCACCAAAAGGGTTGTCAAGCCCTGGAAGGGGCTGCCCAGGGCAGTGGTGGAGTCACTATCCCTGGAAGTGTTCAGAAACATGTGGATGTGGCACCTGGGGACATGGGTTAATGGTGATCATGGCAGAGCTGACAGAACAGTTGGACTTGATAGTCTCAGAGGGCTTTTCCAGCCTTCATGACTCTGTGACTCATTTGTTTGAGTGCCTGCAAATGGTGTCCTTGATGCAGTATGTGGAGATACTAAAGCAAGAATCCAAAATGCATGTGAAAGTTAAATTTCATTTTAACAGTGTTCATGGATGAAGCTCTAGGGATTCTGGAGGTGTTTCCCAAGTGGCTCGTGTCAGTCTGCCTCTGGAATCAAGATCATCTGATGTTCCTGACTGATTTTGCTGCCCAGAAGCCCTTCTCTTCAATAGCCTGTTTAATGCTGTGATGACCAACAGTGTTTTGAGAGCCTAATGGTGTTTCACCCCATCCAAGACCATCTCTGTGATGGTACTGGAGCTGCAGCAGAGAGCAGCACCCTGGGGCGTGGTTGTCTCATCCAGAGAAGTGTTTCCACCCACACATCTGAGCAAAGCAGAGCTGAAAAGCCCCTCTGGGCAGAGCTCGCAGGGATGGGGTGGTGGGGCTGTCTGTGCTGACACGGCAGCCCCGGGATGCTCTGATGCTCTTTAGAAGCTGAGCACGTGCTGCACACTCAGCAGGCTGTCACATGAGGATGATCCAGATGAGCTGATGTTGAATTAGAGCCACCAAACTGCACTTTGCTGCCGGGAGAGAAGGTGGTGAGCTGGCCTGGGTTTGGTAGGGAAGAGTTAGGCTGAAAGGGGTTATGGATAAAGCCTGGCTTTGACTCCTCTGCACTGGAAACAACCTGATGTTGTAGTTCTTCCCCAGTTACCCCGTGCTGTGCCTGCTGATGTGTCCAGTTGTGGTTGTCTTAGTCTGAGCTGCAAGATTTTTGGGGCAGAACCTCCCTTTTCTCTAAAGCTTTCAGCCCGTTTTCAGTGTGCTATGGAATATGTCAGAACCAAGACACATCGTGATTTCCCCAAACTTAGTTCCTCTTGCACTTCATTTCAGAGCTTTCTCCAGAGAAAAGCTGGCTTTGCTACCAAAAATCTGGTTCCTCTTTTTTGTCCTCTTCCCCCCCAGTATGTTCAGAAGTGCCTTGATGCTGTGACATCTGAAATACTTCCTGTGCCTGTGCTGTGCTGCCTTTGCTAGATAAGCAATAGCTGTTCCCTTTTACAGCAGGCACATCCCTTCCTGAAGAGGCAGATGTGGAATGTTTTCCCTGGGAACAAATATTTGCTGCTTTGTAATTACACCACCTTAATTTGCCTTCTCTTTCCTTTCCAACGCAGCGTGTGTGTGATTAGAGGCTACTGATGTCTTCAAAGAGGAGTGATGATGCCACACTCCTGTTCCTGGTTTGGGGCAGGATTTCTGCTCTAAGTTCCCTCCACGCTGGTTTTGTGTAGGCTGGGCAGAGCTGATAGAGAAATGAAACTAAATCTAAGCCTTTGGTCACACTTGGAATTGTAATTTGTGTGTTGATTTTTGTTTCCTGTTTTTGCAGGAATTGCTCAGGAAGATAGTGTGCAAGAGGAATGGAAGAGAACGCTGGTGAGTGCTCCTGGATGTTTTATCTCAGGTTATGGACCTGTTCTTTGTTCCCTGGTTAAAGAATTTTAAACTTGGTGCCTTCAAGTGTAGAAGGTGATTAGAAAACAATCTAGTTTGGCAGATGCATCAGTTGCACGTGCACTGTGGTATGGACCAGATCTGACTGAAGTTGTCTTGTACATCTGGAAGATCTTTTTTTGGAGTCTCCCATCTGTGAAACCTGGAGTACAAGTCTCTTGTCTATCCCAAGCCCTTGAAAACAAGTGACATCTCCTTTGTTAAAAGGGAATAGTCTAAAGCAGTGAGCTGGTTTGAACAAGCCATAAAAGAGGATCAGTTCATGTTGTTCAAGTTCTTTTTCTGTATTTATTTCTTTAGGCTGTTCTGTCTTGCAACAGATACAGGATTTTTTTAATGAAAATTTGGCTTTAAAGCTCTCGCTTTAGGCACTGTGTACTGCTTGCCCTGAGGCAAGTAAACTCATCCCTGGTAGGTTTAACTGATGGAAGGATATGGCTGTAACTAAAACTCACAGATTTTTGGCTTAGAGATTGCCTTGAATAGCTCTCCCATCTGTTTGCCTAAAATGGCTACAAAAAAAATGAGTTAAATGGCCATTTTTTCCTTACCATTGACATGAGATCTGCATGAAAGCTCTTGCCTGCACCATGGAAAACCAGTTTGTGAAGCATATTGACCTCACATCTTCTGGACTGTGGTGTTGCAGTTGGTGACTTCTACCTCATAAATATTATTTCTAGATGATTCTGTGCAGTCAGGTGATGCCATCCTGAAAACCCTGGGAATGGATGTGCTTGTCAGCAGGGCAGTGTGTTTGGTGGGGCAGGTGAAGGCCAGTTTTTAGCTTCTCACAGAGCTTGTCTAGTGGAGCCCAGTGGCCTGGTTGGACCAGCTGAGAGTTCCTGCGTAATAACATGGTGTGCTTGCAGGCCTGGTGGCAAGAACTGCTGCTGGGCCCTCTAATTGCCAGCCTGGAAGGTGAACACTTAATCTGTGGTGCTTTGCTTGGGGCAAACTAACCCCAAATGATGACTTTTGGAGGGTGAAGTGAGTGTGGCACCAGCAGCTGATGCTGAGCAGGGACTGTGGAGGTGGTAGCTCCTGCTCGACCCTGGGACAGAGCACAAGCAGAGCAGGACCAGTTTCCACCTCTCCATCCTGAGCTTTTGGGATGGCTTTGAGCAACATCAAGGCCAGGCTGGACAGAGCATGGAGCAGCCTGGTCTACTGAAAGGTATCCCTGCCCATGGCAAGGGGTGGAACTGGATCATTTTCAAGGTCGCCTTCCAACCCAGAGCAGTCTGTGATTCTCTGAACACTGAGCTCTGCTTATCCCCCAGCTCTCAGCCTGTGCTGGGGCTGCCAGCAGCCAGCTGTGTTCACATCACAAAGCTTTCTCTCCCATTTGATGTGCAGCTGAACCCCATTTTTTGGGTAGATCAGTGAGACACAGGGCTGGAGCCTGTTGAGGTTACTGAGAGCTTTGACTCCTAATTTGAGCAGTGCTGGTGGCCTGGGATGTGAAAAGCTTCATGTTCTGTTTGCATATTGCCAACCTAAGTAAAACTGCCTCCCCTTTCCCTCTGAACAGCTTGAGCTGTGCCAGTTTAGGATGGAGTATCTGCACTGGATCTTTGCATGCACAGACACCCCACACAGCTGGTTGTGAAGCTTTACATGTTGCCTCCTTAGTGCTGAGAGCCAAGAGCTCCATATTAAAGGCAGAATAAGCAGATGGGTCTTCTGTTATAATTTCCTTAAAATTCCTTTGCTTTTAAGGACTCTCATTCTCCAAGTGCTGCTAAGCTCAGGACTCCAGGGTTGATCCCGGAGATGAGGTAAGGCAGAGCTGAAGTCCATGCCCTTTGTTCCCTCCAAGCCTGGTGCTTTGGATGTATTGCTGTCCTTCCCTGGTTGGATATTAACTGCACTCAAATGCTGCATGGCTGGGGCTTGTTTGAGCTGGTGTGCTTGGAATGGCCACTGGGAATGCACAGGGAAGCATAAATCCTTTAGAGCTGTCAGGCTTCACTAGCCATGGCTGGGTGGGGGAGGCCTTGGCTGGCTGCCCTGGCTAATTAAAAATGAAATTTGCTGTTGTCTTCAGATTTTTAATTCATGCTCATCCCCGAGGACGAGTGGAAGCAAGGTCTGCAGGCAGCTGCAGTGAAGTTTCAGAGCTTGTCTATACATGGTTTTTTAGAACAGGTGTGCAGCTTAAAATGTGTTCTCAGCCCTACCCTGGGCTGGTTTTTAAGTATAGAGAAGAATAAACAGAAAATTCAGGCCCTGAGCAAGTGAGTGTAGGTTAAGTTGCCACATATGGCAATGACCTTAACAAGAAGGAGGGTGGGTTTAGTTTGGATATTGGGAAGAAATGCTTCCCTGCGAGGGCCCTGGCACAGGGACCCTCGTCCCTGGAAGTGCCCAAGGCCTGGTTGGATGGGGCTTGGAGCAACCTGGGCTGGTGGAAGGTGTCCCTGCCTGTGGCAGAGAGATGGAAAAGGATGATCTTTAAGGTCTCTTCCAACTCAGACCATTCTGGAATTCTGTGATCCCATGTCAGGTCTCTGCAGTGCTGCCCCCGAGGAGTCAGCAGAGCCAGGGCAGGTGGGAGGATAGAGATTTGGGAGAGGAATAAATGAAATCTAAATATACACACACTGCCAGGCCAAGTTTCCTCAAGGTCCCACCTACACAAGGGATCTGTTGAAGGGAAATGTCACTGGAATACCTTTCCCCTCTTCAGATCCTTCCTGTGGTGCGGGTGAAGGAGCACACTATTTTTGGAGCCTCTTTCCGCTGTTCCATCTGCCCAGCCCCCCTCCCAAAAACCACTCACCTTACCATGATCTGAGCTAGGCCTGGACCTCTTTCTTAATCGAGGGATTGTGTTCTATCTAGCATTTCTTCTGCCTGTAAACCTGTGAGATCTTAAAAAGCAAAATATGGAAGAAGTGGGAGCTTTGTGCTTGGCAGGGCAAGGCTCACCTCGTGCCCGTGGTTCCTTGAAAGCTCTGCTGCTGTGTTGGATCGACCTAAAGTGGGAGCAGACCTGCAGTTCACTTGCCCAGTAATGAGCAGTCATTAATGAGCAGCTCCAGAGGGAGCATGGGGTGCCTTTTCATGGGAAGTGTTTGCTGTTGGGTCCTTTGACCTGCTGTACTTTGGTGCTCTGTTGACAGTTTCTGCCCGTGCTTACACACTTCCTCTGCAGGTATTGGGATATGAACCTTTTGGTAATGTCCCTAAAAGGTTTAAATCTCTGTAGGACAACTGTGAAGCATTTTGGGAAATTAGGGAAGTAGTCTTTGCACACACAGGCTTTTTTAGAAAGCACTTGAAACACTAAGTTTGTGGATGCTTTAAAAATCTTCTGCACTTACTGCTTTGTTCCAGGCTGACTTTCATCCCCTTTATCTCCTGCTGTGCTACTTTTTTTCCCAATTCTTTTCCTACTAAAAATAGGAAATACTCTTCAAGTCCTTCACCTTTGTGCAAACAAAGAAGTAATTTGTTTTAGCATCTGAGCTGACTCCTGGGCTGCATGCCTCAGAAGGAAACCAGTGTGATACGAATCTGCTGCTTCTGGAGACTTGGACTCCAAATATAGTCTGAGTAGGGGAAAGGGCTGGAAATGGGAGTACTTAGTTCTTCTGCCACCAGCTCTGCTTCTTTTTCCTAGCAGGATGCCTGGCTGGCTACCCAGTTCCCATTTTTATCCCCAAAAATCAGATCTCAGAGGTTCAAAATCATTATGGGAACCACAGAATCACGGAATGGTTTGGGTTGGAAGGGACCTTAAATCCTATCCAGTTCCACTCCCTGCTATGGGTAGACACCTTCCACTAGCCCAGGTTGCTCCAAGCCCTGTCCAACCTTGGAGACTTCCAGGGATGGAGCAGCCACAGCTTCTCTCTAGGTTTTGTTGTTTGCATTTGCTGAAGAACTTGAATGACAGAGCGGCCTCTGATTTGGGGGTTCTTCAAATTGCTGCTGCTGCTCAGGACTGTCTGGTGGGAACCCCCTCTTAATGCTTGAGTTTGAACTGGAAATCATCTGCTGCCTTTAAATATTCAGCAGCATTTAGGGAAAACTTGTCAAATGGGCAGTTTGATGTTGAATTCAAGTGTTTTGAGGCCGTGGGTCTCAGCTTAAGCCGGGCTGCTGGAGCTGGGTTTGATGTGCAGTCAGAGCACTGCAGTGTTGAGCTTCACTGTCACCCAGCTCAGGTCTGCTGGAGAACAGTCGCTCTTAAGTATCCACTGGAAATCTCTTTGTAATGTCTATTCCAGAATAAAAGAACAGGTTTTTCTTCCAGGGAGACTCAGTGGCTGTGATTTCCCTCCCAGATCCTGGATGTTGTGTGTACATGTGATCCAGCCCCTGAGCCAAAGTGGCCAAAGTGCCTGAGATCAGCCCTTTAATTACAGTTGATGTGTGCTAATCTGCAATCAAGGCAGAAAGGCAAATTCCTACTGTTCCTTAGGCAGATTTAAAGGGAGGGAGTGATGGAGACCGTTTGACTTCTAAACAAGGTGTAGCACAGAGCACTTGCCTACCTGCATGAAAGCATTATTGTAAATAAGTGGAGTGCACTTGACAAGCTAGCAAAATACTTCGGGACATTATCCTGACAGCCTTTTGTTCTTAAATTTGCTCTAGTTCTTCGTGTAATTAATGGGCTGAGTGCTGTCAGGGTGCTTGGGGCACTCTATGGGATGTCAGCGCTGGTTTTATTCCTGCTGCATTTGCAAGTGGTTCAGCTTAGCCATCCATCTCTACTCGGCGTGGCATTTTATACCCAATAATTTCCCCCCTGAACAACTTGAGGAGGTGTCTGAACTCCTGCTGCCTTTCCCTCCTGAGCTACAAGGCAAATGTTTTACAGAGATTACTTGCTGACTTGCCAGAGACCTCGTAATTCTGTGACACCCCATTTGGAGTGACTTTTGGAGCTGTTGTGGTGAACGCACGTGCAGTTTGTGCCCATATCTCTGCCTGGGGGAAAGCAGAGGTTAATTCTGCTGGTTTTGTGGTTTCCTGGCTCAGCTGTGGATTGCTGGGATGGAGGTGCTTTGGCCTCCAGGCTGGTTCAAGCAAGATAGTGGCAAAGGCTGATGTTGAGTGAGAAATGATGTGTTTGCTGGAGTGTTTTGTGATTGCATTGAATGATCTTGTTCCTTGTGTGAAGAGATAAGACCTTGTAGGACACGCAGTCAGTCCTTGGGGTAATTCAGGGCGACTCCCTGTGAAACAATGAGTGTGGAGCTCCTGTGGCTCAGTAAGTAGGACATGGAGCAGCAGGGGGACAGGTTTCCAGAGTTCCTAGTTTTCATTTTCAACTTGTTGGACCTTAAATTCACCTTGCTCCTGGAACATTGCCTGTAAATGCTGTCCAGGGATTTTAATAGCTGATTTTATTGGGGCTGGGGGTAGAAGAGGAGCCTGCCTGGAAGCAGAGGCAAGTGGGTTTAGTATAAATGAAGTGATTTTTGTTATTACTGTTCCTTCTTCAGTTTGTCCAGACTGAGTGGCAAACCTGGCCTTTTAAAAACAAAATACTGAATGTTCTCATTACCTTGCTGCCTTTGTGAGCTGTAAATGGTGTTAGCTGAGCTGTTGGCTGGACAAAGCTGCTCCCAGGCCCTGGGGCTGGTGCTGAACTGCAGTCCCAGTGTGAACACTTGGATGTTGTCACTGCTGATGTCACCGATTTATCTGTTTGGTTCTCATTTGTCCTGGAAGGGAGCCTGGCCCTGATTGCTGAAGGTGTCTTTTGTCCCCTGAAACACAAACCAGCGATCTGGGGTGGCTTTTTTTTACAGGCTGGACCCATCCAGCTGTGATGGGACAAGTGATAACTGTGACTTGCTTAGGGAGAATGTTGTTCTTAAACACAGCCTAGGTTTGTCTTGCTTTGTTAAGCAGAGATTTTAAGATCTTACTCTCTGGGTTATGATAAATTTGTATTCCCTTGCACATGAAAAATACCATTTATAGGAGTTGCTAAATTCCCCTTGCAGATCTGCTCAGGCTGTGCAGGTTCTGAGCTGAGTTTTGCAGATTTTGGCTCTGCAGTGGATTCTCGTGCCTACTAAAGCCTGTCTTAAGGCAGTGTGAGCTAAAGCTTTGTATTTTGGTGTAACCCACGTGTATGATTTCCTTATCATAGAGTCATTTAGGTTGGAAAAGCCCTCTGAGATTATGGAATCCAACCATTCCCCCAGCACTACCAAGGCCACCACTGACCCACGTCCCCAAGTGCCACATCCACGTGGCTTTAACTCCCTCCAGGGATGTGACTCCTCCACTGCCCCGGGCGGCTGTGCCAGGGCTGCACAGAAGAAATGTTCCCAATATCCAGTCTAAACTTCCTCTGCTGCAATTGATGCTGTTCCCTCTCCTGTTGTCCCCTGGGAGCAGAACCCGACTCCCCGCCCCAGATCCCCGCTCCTGTCAGGGGGTTGCAGAGCCAGAAGGTCCCCCCTGAGCCTCTTTTTCTGCAGGCTGAGCCCCCCCAGCTCCCCCGGCCCCTTCCCTGGACCCCTCCGACCGCTCCGTGTCCCACGTTGTGTCCCGTTCCGCTCTGTGGCCGCCAGAGGGCGCTCGGGACCGGCCCGAAGGGGACAAAGGGACCGGGACGGGACGAGCCGGGGTGGCCTCGCCCTGCCCCAATTACGGGGGACACCGTCGGGAAATCCCTGCCTGCGACGGTGGGCAGGTCCTGGCACAGGGTGGGCAGAGGAGGTGTGGCTGCCCCTGGATCCCTGGAAGTGTCCAAGGCCAGGTTGGAGCGACCTGGGCTAGTGGAAGGTGTCCCTGCCCATGGCAGGGGGTGGAACATGATGATGTCTAAGGGCCTTTCCAACCCAAACCGCTCTGAGATTCTATAAAACACATTTCTGTAGGATGTTCCCCTGCAAGAGCAGGGCTCTGAAGTCCTCCCTCTGTTTTAGGAGGGAGGAAGGAAGAGAAACTGTGACGGTGCGGTAAAGTGGCCTGGACATTAGGACCAGAGGGAATAGCCTGGAGCTGTGTCAGGGCAGGGTCAGGGGGGATCTCAGCCCTTCTTCCCCCAGAGGGTGGTGGGCACTGCCCAGGCTCCCCAGGGCAGTGGGCACGGCCCCAAGGCTGCCAGAGCTGCAGGAGGGTTGGATGATGCTCTGGGGCACAGGGGGTGACTCTTGGGGCTGGTCCTGGGCAGGGCTGAGGGTTGGGCTGGGTGATCCTTGGGGGTCCCTCCCAGCTCAGCATATCCTGGGATTCTGTGACTTCCCTAGGCAGTGCAGCAGGGTCTGATTCAGCACCACGTCCAGCTTAGTGCCAGCATAATAAGGCTGACCTAACTGGTGCAACACATCCACACCAAAGCCTCCCCCTGCACTCGAAAAGGGGGGATTTAATAACATTCTGTGCTCCCTGTAAGAATCCAGTAGAAAGTCACATCCCGGTTCCTGTTCCCCACGCTCCCCCGCGGGCTCGGAAGCAGCTCTGTACTGTTTGCTTTGTGTGCTTTCCCTTTCCTTCCCCAGCCCGGCTGCACCAAGGGACTCGTTTCCAAGGTTTCCAAGGCGAGGTGAGCAGCGAGTCATGGCTTGGCAAGGAAAAGCACTCCTGGAGGCTCCGTGGTGATCCCGGCAAATCGACACCCTCTCCCCGGGAAGGCAAAATTAGGCTGAGATCTGAGCCCGACCCTTCATCTTTGAGAGGACTATACCCGACTGACCTCTGTCGTGATTTTTGTTGAAATTCAACCAAAACGATGAAAAAACTGCCTTCCCCCCCTCCAGCCCTTTGATCTTAACATTAAATCTTGGAAACTTCAGTGATTAGGAAAGTAAACACGGTCCCTTCCTGCAGGGAAGGCAGGATTTGTTCTGCCCAGGCGCTGGGCATTGCAGGGGTTAAGTTACATTTTGCTTTGGGGGAGGAAAGGAAAATCTCTCCAAGTAATTAACTGAAGATGCTGACGCTAATGAAGGGGCTTTCAAGGCTGGGACTGGTAGGGGGTGATGGGAATCCCCTGTTGAATCAATGACATTACGGCCTTAGGAGCGATTCCACAATTATTAGGCTGAAATGATGTTGAACATGAAGTTAATCCTGTTATCTCTCAGATATTGAGCAAACTGCGTGCTCTGGATAGCTCTGTAATGGGATTAGAGGAGTCAGTGTGGCACCCTTGGCACTCCCTGTCTGTTCAGGGCTTTTTCTTATTTTCCTGGTCAGGATGAAGTGTTGGTCAGGCTTCCTGGAGTTAATTTTGGGAGGTGGTGTTTGGGGCTGTGTTGTCCAGCTCTTTTTTAAAAAATTAGTTTTATAATGAGCACCCTGTTGCCTCCTGAAGCCATTCACTGCTGCACTGCAAAGATCCCTTGAGCCCATCCCTAAATAAATGTTTAGGAAAAGAACTGAAGAACAAGGACAAGTTTAAAAGGAGACTTCCCTGCGTCACACCTTCCTGGCATCAAGGATCTGCTGTTGAGTGAGTTCCTGTGACTGAGACACAGTTCTGGGCCATCATATTTGCAGAGAATATTCAGCTCTGGTTTCAGAGTCCCATTTTGCCTGTGGTGATTGTTCCAAACAAAAGTAGCTGGTGGGGGTTTTTAAAAGGGATTATCTTGAGCTTGTTTTTAAGCAGTCAGAAAAATTACAACTTAACCAGTGTCAGGAAAACCCAGGAACCAAAATGATCATGTAGGGAGGAGAGAAGAACCATAATGCATGTTCAGTCACTGGCTGGTGGTCATTACAGATGGGATTGCTCTCCTGTTGGGCACAGACCTCCAGGTTTTAGTGGCCTGACTTCCAGGCAGGGTTTGGATGAGCTGGAACAGCAACTTTCTCGCTGCCAGGTCAAAGCTACAACAGTACAAAACACAGTGACTTAAGACAACCACATCTGGTGGAGAGGTGAAGCCCCCACACCCCAGTGAGGACTAAAATTTGGGTTTCGAAATCTTGGAAAACGTGTTTTTTTCTGTGCTCAATTACCACTAAACCAGGTCTCCTGCTTTCAGCATCACTATAGAAGTGATTTCTACAACACCCACTAAATGAGCAGATGTTTTTGGTGCCAAACCAGAAATTTCCATAAATATGGGAAAGTTCCATATTAAATGGTCAGTCAGCTTTTAGTGTCCAAGCTTTGGCTCTCTTTTTGTTAAAGACTGATCTCGTTAAAAACTGCAGATCTTTTTGTGAAGTTTTATTATTATTATTTTTCTACTCCCTTGAGGAAGCTGAGAATTGTTTTAGAAGCTCCCAGGAGCTCATTTCCAGCAGAAATGGGTTTTGGGGTTGTTAATGACTGTGTCTGGGCTGCCTTAAGGAAGGCAGTGAGAGGACATGGTTGTAGCCAAGGGGCCACCTGGGATTTTGGCCCAGTTTGGCTGCCCAGGGGCCAGCCAGCCCTGCTGTTGATAAGGTGATGGATTTAAATGGCATTGTTGCAACCTGTCATTCCAGGGAGCTTGAGGGAAGCCCTGGGATCATTCTCACACCAAGGGAGTTAGTGCCTTCCATGAGCTTTTTGAGATGGGAATCCAGCACTTGAAAATGCTTCAAAGCCTGTCCCTGATGGTCTGTGGTGTCTCTGCTGGGCTGTGCTCACACCTCTTGCTGGCAGAAATAGATCTGGTTTAAGTTACTGTGTTCAGCTCTGGTCTCCACAGTGTAAGGAAGACAAGGAGCTACTGGAGAGGTCCAGCAGAGTCCACAAAGATGATGAAGGGTCTGGAGCATCTTTTGTGATGAGGAGAGACTGTGGGAGCTGGGCCTGGTTAGTCTGGAGAGAAGACTGAGAGGGGATCTCATCAATGAGCAACCTGGTGCAGAGGGAGATATAGAGAGGTTGGGACTAGATGATCCTTAAGGTCCATTCCAACCCCTAAACATTCTGTGATCCTGTGAAATATCTCCAAGGGGTATCAGAGGATGGTGCCAAACTCTGTCCAGTGGTGCCCAGTGACAGGACAAGGAGCAATGGCCCTGAACTAAAACACAAATTCCACCTCAACATGAGGAAGAACCTCTTTCCATGGAGGGGGCAGAGCCTGGAACAGCTGCCCAGGGAGGGTGTGGAGTGTCCCTCTCTGGAGACATTCCAAACCCACCTGGATGTGTTCCTGTGTCACCTGCTCCAGCTGACTGGATGGTCTCCAGAGGGCCCTTCCAACTGTAAATATTCTGTGATTCTGTGAATTTAACCCCACTGTGCAGCCCCACATCCAGTCCTGCCAAGTGGGACGAGAGGGAAGCATTATTTGAGGGTCTCAGAAGTGGTTTTTTGGCCACTGCTTTGGTGTGGTGCTGCTTGGTCCTAAGTAACATCACTGCTGGTGCTCTCCAGATGCAAGAGGAAAAGGGAACGAGGTGAAATTACGTGAAATGAGGAATCTGGGAACGTGTGGAGGGTTGTGACTGCAAGAGGGGGGAGCAGCTCAGGGAGAAACTGCTTCCTCCAAGGTTAGATCAGCTGTACCTTCAGAGCTGTTGGTGTTATCTCATCTCTTGACATTTCCTTTAATTATACCAAACGACCTTGACACCGTAAACAATTCCCATGGCATTGTCTCTGCACTTGTGTGAGTCAGAGTGATGCATAAACAGCGCTTGGTTTGGGGGACCCGGTTCTGGGTGGCCTGGGACACAGCTGTCACATCTGATTTTGGTGCCCTGTTCTGGGGTGGCTCTTCCTGCTCGGGGCTGCCGCCGTCTTGTTTTCCCAAGAAAACAGGAGCATCTGGGCTGGGATTTCAGGACCAGCCTAAGGGGGTGCTTTCATTTTGCTCTTTCAGCTCCTTTGTGCCTCCATAAAAGTTCCAGAGGAAGGGGCTGTTTCACAACACAACCCCTTTAATCACATTAACAACAATCTTTTACTCATGTTTCAATATTCAGCCTTGCTGCTGCTCGGAGACACCTCAGGGGTTGAGCAAGAGTCAATATTTGAGGAGTTGAGGTTCACTCACTGTCTTGCTGATGGTTCTTGTCTGGGTGTGACCCACAGTCTGGCCGTGCCACTGTTTAGGGTGGCCCGTGGTAGATCTATGAAACATTACTTGGCCACATGCACTTCCTAAGCGTTATCTTGTTCCCGAAATAGAGAATAAAGCCTGTATCAACATGAGTCACAAAGTTGATAAACTGGAATGGTTCCTCTTGGAGTTGTCTTCGTGTATTGGGCAAATATTTATCCTCATTGTTTCCAAAGGCATATTTGTGCAATAGAAGGAGGTCAGACCTGTAATTACCTGTTAGATTTACTCTGGCAGAAATGGCTTGTAAAAACACAGTACGTTTGAAAGGAAGCTTTTAAACCTTCTCTGTGTGTATGAACCTGAGGCTGTGGTTTAAAATTTCAGATTTTATGAGAGTTTTCAGTTGCGAGGGTACAAAAAGTATTTTTCTCGCTGAATTTAAGTGCCTCAACCCGAATCATCTGCAGTGTCTTTTAATTCCTGAACCGTGGCAGGGAATTTGGGTTTCTCTTCCAACTGTATCTGCTGGAGATGATCAGAAGCCGAGGTTGTGTGCCAGACTTGCCTTGCATTTTAATCAGGAGCTTCTAGTCTGGTCAATAATTAAAGCCGAGCAGGTGCGGTGGGGAAGTTGGGTGTTCCCCAAAAACTAAACCAAGGCGCTTTTGTTGGTCTCCCTGGGCAGAGCCAAGCGAGTGAGGGGTGGTGGGATGCCCTGGCACTGCCTGGCTCGTGCAGTAATTTGGAAAAAATGTATCTTCAGACTGGAGAGCTGTAGGTGTTGAAGGGTAATTTGAATTATTGGTGTGGTGTGGCTGCGGGGAGTCTGGTGGGGCGGCAGAGCAAAGATGTTTTGCTGCAGTTTCAGCTTTGGGTACGGAGAGCGAATGCACTCGCTGAGATTTTTGTGAAATGTTAAAAAGAGGAAATGACTTTTACAGAGAAATCTTGCTGCCTTTCTGTTCAGTTAGTGTGTGGGCAGAGGGACTTGAAGCTAATTTCTTGAGGTAAGAAATTTCTTAGAGGTAAGAAGAGAAATTTGGGATCGTGAGTGTTTTGGTGGATCAGAGCCTGTGGACCTTGACCCACACATTGCAGACTAACTTAGAGAGTTATAGTGCTACCCCTCACAGGGTTAATTTCAATTTAATCTGATTTTAGAGGTTTAATATTTACTGATATTCTTGCTGTTAACCTGCAGTCTCCAGTGCTGGGCTTAACAAGAGTTTGTCCCATTGGTTTTATAGGTGGCACAGATGGACTTACCTCTGCTGAAAGACTCGATTATTTTGGATAATGTCTGCATAAAGCTGTAAAATCTGGTGAGCTGGGTGTGTCCTATAAGGCAGTTTGTGGTGGCCTCTCTGTGTGCTGTGCTGGGCCAGCCCTAAAAGCATGTGCTGGGCAGTGCTTTGGAAGGAAGGGAATATGTTTTTAATTTGTGCAAAGCCCTGCTAGTTTGGTCATTCTTCATCTCCATGTTTTGCAACAGGAAGCCTCAGGTGATGTCAGTTTGTAGGTTCTTCTCTGAGCATCTGAGTTTTTGCTGCAGGAGAGGGTTAAACAGGAGTTAAGCTAAAATGCCATTCCTGTTTCTTCTCTAAACAATGCAATAATTAATGTAGTTTTCTCCTGCGTGTTTTTGCTTAATGTGCTCCTAATAATATAGTTGGAAGTGGCAGATGGGTATCCTGCCCCCGAGTGCTTCACTGCTGGGAATTCACCAGTGCTTTGCTGGAATGTCTCCTGTATCTGTGCTTCCTTTGGCTTCTAACCAGAGTTTCTCTGAATGCTGCTTCAAGGTGCTCCAAAAAGTCGTTTGTCAGCTTTGGAGGTTCCCTTGCCTGGAGATGGCAAAGCCATGAATCACCGTGGTGATGGAGTTAAGTTAGCCAAGATGTGACTGAATCTTTAATTCTGTCAGGGTTGCATTCCTTAGCATTCCCTCCCTAGTAAACAAGAAAATACGTGGCCTGTGTTGTAATTGCAATGAATGGTGAGGAGGCATCAATGTTTCCAGTACTGGCTGCAATCTGCTTCCATTGGAAGTTGTGCTTCCACTGGAAATCAAGGCTGGGGGATATTTTGGTCTTAAACTCCTCTGGGCCTGAAGACCAGTTTAATTAACAGGTTTTTTTAGCCTGTTCCTTGTGAGAGTGAAACAATTCCTTGTGTTCCAGCCACTTGCTGTGACCATGGGGCTTTCCAGGAGCACGGCCTCACCTTCCCAAAGGTGGGGCTGGAAGTGCTGTCACTCAGCTCCTTGGGGAGCAGCACTCTTCCTCCAGCTGTGCTCCATCCTGGCCAACATCTGGGCTGCTGTGGGACATGGGTTGCTCACTTTCCCCACCACCAGCACGTGGATGGTGGTTCTTGGATCTGCTGCCCTTTGCTGTCTGGGATGGAGCACCGTGCTGACTAACTGGTGGGGACAAGGAGACTGGAATGCTCTGGGAAATAGGAGTTTCCCCTCTTGGAAATGTCACAGGAAGCGTGGAGGAAATCATGTGCTGTAGGAGCAGTTACCTCACATTTGTGTCTCATCCACGCCAGCGCCCTTTCCATCAGAGTCTGAACAATGTGGTGCCAGCTCCCTTTATAAATAACCCATATTCCACTTCCACACCAGCTTTTCATTCCACAGGAGGAGAAAGGAAGAGCGTCACGTTGTGTTGGTTTGTGCCCTTTCAGAGTGGCTGCCCCGCTCCCCCTGCTCAGTGATTCCACATGCTCTGTGTCACAGCAAAGCCCAGAAATGGTCACTTCCAGAACCACCCAGAGCTGGGACACATATAAATATATAATATTTCTTTATTCTTATTCTTGTCCTGCCAAGGCTGAACACAAAACTTGTGGTGAAACCAAGCTGATCAGAGGGAGGGAGCAGCTCTGCTGTGAGGGAAGGTTGAGAGAATTGTGATTGTTCAGCCTGGAGAAGAGAAGGCTCCAGGGTGACCTGATTGTGGCCTTTCAATGCCTGAAGGGAGCCCACAGGAGAGAGGGAGAGACACTATTTACAAAGGCCTGGAGTGACAGGACAAGGGGGAATGGCTTCACACTGACAAAAGATGGGGTTAAATGGGATGTTGGGAAGAAATTCCTCCCTTTGATAGTGGTGAGGGGCTGGAATGGATTTCCCAGAGAAGCTGTGGCTGTCACATCCCCACAAGTGTCCATGGCAAGGTTGGACGAGGCTTGGAGCAACGTGGGCTGGTGGAAGGTGTCCCTGCCCATGGCAGGGAGATGGAAAAGGATGAGCTTTAAGGTCCCTTCACACCCAAACCATTCCATGATTCCATGAAAGGCATCCAGAGTCGTCGTGCTGCCACTTTTCCCTCTCCCTGCCAGCCCTCCTGTGTGAGGCTTCCAGGTGGGTGCAAGGACAGAGCCTCAAACACCCTGTAGCTCCTGCTGACTCTGAAGGGAAACGCCCAGTGCCACTGGTTTTAAATAGCCAGCTCCATG
The DNA here is from genome assembly GCA_035583185.1 of Anabacerthia variegaticeps. Lineage (NCBI taxonomy): Eukaryota > Metazoa > Chordata > Aves > Passeriformes > Furnariidae > Anabacerthia > Anabacerthia variegaticeps. Next base: position 6,268,462 of record JAWWEW010000060.1, read on the forward strand.
TGCAGGGATGGGGTAATGCTGGAGTGCTTTTTCATGTTCCTGTGGCTGAATCATGGAGAACCAGGGTCTGAGTCACCACACGTGAATGCAGCGTTTCATGTTGGGGTAAACCCAAAAGGGAGCAACACCGGCTTTATTAGAGGAGTTAATATTGGGCTCATTATGGGTTTCATTAGATTTTCAAGTGAAACAATCCAGGAGAGTTCCTTTTACAGTGTATATAAACAGATTATTAGCATGGGAATGCCAGGGGTTTAATGGGATGCTGGGCTGGATGGAGAGGAAATGAAACTTCAGCTGTACCCCAAGGTTTGGGTGTTTATTGCCTGTCTTGTTTTGTTTTAGCCGTCTGACTCTCCTGAAATCCCATAAAACTTTCATATAACCAGCATTTTTTGGTTACTATATTTTTGAAGAAAATGCTGAAAGGACTCTCAGCTGTTTCCCTTTTTGCTTTCCTTTAGAAAGCTCTTTCCTATTCCAAGCTTTTTCTCTTATAAAAGCCTTCACTTGTCCCTGAGGAACAAAAGATTTGCTCTGGTTTTTTCTGAGGTGCAGCATTCTTGGGATTTGGGGTGTTCATTGCCCACAATGGAGATCAAAAGTGCTTGGAAGGGTGGCTGTGGCTGAGCAGACAGCACCGCAGCACAGAGATGGCCATGGTGGGAGGTGGAGAGGAGCAACACTCCCAGGAATGTCCGTATTCCCTGTGGGAGGGAGGACAGTGCTATTTGCCATCCGCCTCCACGGGTCTGCTGATCTCCTGCTCCTCCACCTGCTGTCCAGGGGATGGGGGATGTCCTCAGCAGCAGGATTGAGGACGAGGAGATGCACAAGTGTGTCCTCCTTCCTCCTGTGTTTTTACAGCTCAGCTTTGGAAGAGGAGTGGATTTGCAAGATGCCTGTTGAGATATTTAGCATGTTAGCGGAGGAACCAAGAGCACCAGGTCTCCCAGGTGTGTTTGTGGCACAGGTGAGGTGTTAGTGGATCTCAGAGCTACCCCGTGAACTGTTCTGGGGGGTGTTCCTGCAGTGCTGTCTCCCCCATCCATGGGGCTGGAATGGTGATCCTGCAGTGTTTGTGCTGGGCAATGAGCACCATCGACTGTTCCCACCTGCACCAGCCCAAATCAGCAGTCTTGGGTCTTGTGGTTTCCCAGAATAGAAGGTTTTCCCATTGGGATTGCTCCCTGGGTAGTGTTCAGTGATATTGAAGTCCTGCTCCTGCTGCCCAGACAAGGACAGGGATACCAAGGGCTGCAGCAAATCCTGGCGTGGGTAAAGCTGCCTTTTCCTACAGTGGGAAAGAGCCAACCTGGATGTGTCACATGGGGTGAATCAGGTTTCTGATTTTAATCCCTTTTATCCTGCAGCAAGTTCCTGTGTATTTTTGAAAATTTCTTTTCCTTTTTCTCTTAAAATTAAGCTTCTGGATGTTTAAAGGTTTTCCTGCTCCTCTGTGGTGAGTGGACAGAGGAATGAGTTGTAAATTCACAGAAGTCCTAACCTAAAATTAAAGAATCCAAGTGGACAGACTTAAGCTCTGGAGATCTTTGTTATTGTGATGAAAATGTTGGAGGGGATGTTTGTTATGTTAACCATCAACCTGTGACACACGAATAGAAAACAAACTCTTACTTTCCTTTGTTAAATTTAAATTTTCCTTTGTTAAATTTAAATTAAACAAGAAGACACACTGCAGTGCTTCCTGGTAGCTCTAGTCTAGGGGAATTGCTCTGAAACTGTATTTTTATTATCCATCTGGCAAGATGCATATCAGCTCAGGCACTTTGAAATTCCCTTTGCTCTGGGATAGTGCAGCTCCCGCAGCACTTAAAGCACCGGCTGTGTCATCCCTGACTGCCTTGGTTTGTATTTACAGGGCTCAGGTAGGGTGTTACCTCTTTGATCCCATTTTGGGAGGTGAAACCCCTTGGTTGCTGGATTCTCCAAGCCCTTCCTTAAGGAAAACACCCCGCTCTCCTCGCTCCCAGCTTTTCTCTCTTCTTACTAAACTCCAGCGAGGGGTGTTGATAATTTGGATTATGCAGCTAAGTGGCTGGAGCGTGGCTGGCTGTCTCCTCCCCTTCCTGAGCTTCGGCCCTAGCTAGCTCGGCTCTGGAATGACAGGCATTCCTGCGTGAAGGGAGCTGGCACAGACACCTATTTATGAGACTGGAGTGCCTGGCCATGGGGTCTGGGGAGAGCCGGACCTGTGTCAGACCATCGGACACCGGAGCCGTGGCCTGAGCGCTGGAGCTGCCTCTCTCACCAGGCTCTTTCCCAGCCCAAAGCGTGGATTTATCATTTTAAAGGATTGAAGTGCTCCCAGGGTAGTTTTCCTCCCTTTCTCTCTCTCCCCTCCCGCCTCTTCCCGGAGAGCTGCTCAGGACAGGATCCCATGGGGCAGCCGCACTTCTCCAGACCGGTCAATCCAGCTGCTCCCGGTGAGTAATGGAGGGAATTCGGGGCAGGATTGCAGGTGAAACGGGGGAGTTGGGAGGAGTGGAATGTGGGGCTTGTGTAACCTGTGCCCGGCTGGGGAGAGAAATCAGAGAAATAACTCCATTTCCTGCCATTCCCCTGCCCGTGTCACATGCAACACGTTCTCGGATCCTGATGGGCTCCAAAGCCGTTGTTTTTAGGGATAGCCTCTGTCTGCCATGGATTCAGGGACACCACCTTTGCAAAGCACTTGGACAGCAGTAAAATTCACCTGCGTGGGGCAGGAGCTAGCCCTGATAGTGATCCCGGACCAAAGCCACCCAGAATTGCCTCCTTGGGTGTGATGTCACCCAGTTTTGGGGCACCTGTAGCAGCTTTGGGGGGGAGAAGGGCTTGGCAACCACCTCCCTGCTTGTTTTCCCTCTCCACTGTGAGGTATCTCAGTAACAGCCAGCCTGGAGCAAACACAGCTGTGTTAAGCCCTGGAAGCAGCTCCACTTCCCGGACACTGCGTGTGGGTCAGTGTCATTCCAGGTCTGTTATTCTGGGTGCTGATCCTGGCCCTGAGGAGACTTTCCCCATCCTGCTGTTCCCTGTTCTCTCATCCCCACTTGCCGTCACCTGGCTGGGCTGAGTTGTTCACTCTTATCTGTGGTGTGAGATATTGATTATTAGGGAAACACTCAACATTGACACACACGGAGCTCCCTCAGATACACATTATTTTTTCATTCTTTTGCACTTCTATAACTTTGAACCTACCAAGTGTTTTCAGGGCTCTGATCAAACCAGTGATTCTCTTCCCCACCTCCAGTTCACCCCAGCTAGTCTTGTTCAGGAGCTGCTAAAAATAAAGTGAGTGGAAGGGAGAAATAAAACTTCAGTTGTCTTTGTACTGACAGTGGAGATTAACAGCATCTTCTCCTTGGATTTATTTGCTGTTAGGAGCCAGCCTGGCCAGTCTTGGGCTTTTCTCTGATCAAGCACCAGTAACAGTGGTAATTTCCAGGGGAGTGGGCTCTTGGTGGAATGACATTGTGCTTTGCCAGCAGACCTGGTGTTTTCTCAACTGGTCATTTGCTCTCTGAAGTCTTTTTTTCATGGCACAGCTCCCACAGTTCCCACTGATTAAATGGTGAGCGTGAGGACGTGGTTCTTGCATTAACTGCGGCAGGATGCTGTTAAAAAGAGTCCTGTGAAGATTATGGTGATTAGAAAAGTACAAAACACAGGGAAGCCGAGGGCTGGGACTGTTTGGGGCTGTTTTGTGACCACAACCTTTTATTGCTTTAAGGTCAGGATTCACGTCTTCCCTGGACCATTCAGGAAATGCACATCAAGTTTTTAAAGCTGTTATAGGAAGCTTAGAAACATTTGCCCAATGGATACTTTAACAGCATCTCCTTCAAAAGAGCCTTTGTTTGCTTTTTGAGTTGTAGCTGTTTGCTTGGAAGCTTTTGGGATTCTTAACTGCTCTGCTGGACACAACAGAGGGGAAAAGGAGGGAGCTGGGTTGTTCTCCAGGCTGTGCATCCACATGGTCAGCAACAGGAGGGTTTGTGTCTCAGGGCTGTGCAGGTCCTGCTGCAGCTGTAGGTCCTGGGGTATTCCAGGTGTGTTAGGAGCAGCCACATTCCCAGCAAAACTTCCTGATGCATCTTCTGGGCTCATGTGATAGCACAACTTCAGGGAGGTGTGTTCCTTAGGGAAACAGAGGTGGTTAAGCAGAGTTGCTGCCTTGGCACTGAAGTGCCTCATTTGCCTGAAGACAGAGATGCCTGGTGAGGTTCTTTATGAGCAGAAACTCGTGGGATTTGTGGAAATCCTGTGGTAACTCCTATGAGAAGAGATGGATCAGATTCTGGAGGAACTGTAGCTTGCAGATGGAAGGAATCTGGCCCAAGCTCATGACTTAGATGCTGTGCAAAATATGGATGTTTTCTCATTTCCTTTGTGAGGATGTCTCCTAATGAAGTTGGAATTTACAGCTCAGAAAAGGACTGGGGCAAAGAGCCCATTGTAGTGCAGGCAGGGTGAGACCCATCCTCTTTTGGAGTTTGACCTGAATGTCTGCAGAGATGTTTTGGGGAGAAGAGCAGCTTGTTCTCAGTCTTTTCCTAACAGCTCCATTCTGCAGCCCTGTCTTGGGGCTCACAGACCCTTCACCCTAAAAGGGTTTTGCCATTTTCCTCATGAACTCTGGAAATCAGCAATTTCCCTCCCAGGCATATACTAGTATAATATGAGTTGTCATCTTCTGGGATTCAGTTCTTTGATTTATTCACAGCCTTCAGCCTTGCTTTGTTGGGGGTCTCTAACTCAGATCCTGAAGTAATGGTGTTAAAAACAAAATAAAACTTCCCCATAGCCAGGCTGGCTTTTGAGGGTGTGTGGCCTGAGTTAAAACAGTTTAAAAACTCACGGGGATTAATTCTGCACTAGATCCAGGTTGGTTTGAATTCTTTAACACTGTGCATCAGAGGTGCCACTATTTCATATAACTGTTGCAGGTATTTTCCACATGAGAGATGATCCTTAAAGAAATAAATGCTTTTTGGTTATTCCTGTTGGTCCCTGAAGTCTCTGCTGTGCCTTTTTCCAGGCTGGCAGTGTTTTGCTCTACAAAATGGGGTTTTGGGGCTGGATCCCTGAAGATGGGAATTAACTTCTTGCTCATTGGTGGCTTTTCCTCCCTGGACTGTGGTGTGACCATTAAACCATGACATTTATAGGTGGGTGATCCTGCTGGGAGCTGCCTCCTGTGGTGTCCTGTGTGTGTGGCCATGGTGTGACCACGTGTGGTGTCTTTAATTGACCCCACGGATCCTGGCTGTGCCTGTTTGACCCACTGAGAGCAGCGGTGGAAGTGAAAGCTTCTCCCTTTTTATTGGGAATGGCAACCCCAAGCCTGGCAGGAGCTTTGGGAACAGGTGACACATCACCAGCTGTGACTCTCCAGCTCCTTCCACTGAAATGGTTTCTCTGGGAAACAACTAGGGTAGCTCAGCACCACAAGGGGAGGAAGAGCTTTCTTCCACCTGCAGTTTAACTGCAAGATTTAAGTGTAAATGTGCTTTGAGGGAGGGTTGGAAGGACCAGCTGGCCAGGCAAACTGACGGGGAATTGCATCCCGAGCTGCTTGGCACTGCTGGAGCTTCCTGCCTTCTTGTGTGTCCAGGCTCTGCCAACTTTGTGACGTTTCCCGAGATTATTTCAGTCTAAACATTTTGGGTTAACACAAATGTGCTGTTTAAACAGCTCAAATTCACCTGCTTGTTTGGATGGAATGGGATTAGGGCAGTGCAAGTGTTTGGGAGAGTGGATCTGAAATGGCAGGTTGGGAAGCAGCTGGATCCTGGGATCTGAGTGCTTCAGGAGCCTGGGGTGACCTGCTGAAGATGCAGCAGATACTTAATTCCAGATTTTTCCTCACCCAGGACTCTGCTGGAACATCATGCTGGTGTCAGGGTGGGCTTTGTGGGGCTCTCCCTGCTCCAGGGTTGCTTTTCCAAAGTGTGTGCTGTCACTACTTGCAGAGAGGTTAAACAAGGTCGTGCTTTGGCACGGGGGCACCTTAGGGACCTGCCAGTTGGGGAGCTCTTGACCTTCTAATGAGGACACTGCTGGCTTCACCCAGGCCTGTGTGACCTCATTTAACCTTTTCCACGTGTTTAAAGCAGGTTTTCCAGCCTGGCACCGCAGTGAGGGTGAGACTGGTCTTGTGGACACAGCCTTGGCGCTGAGCAAGGGCTGGGTTGGGTGAGGGCATCCTGATGCTTCCCACCCTTCCCTCAGAGTCCCATTCCTCTCTTTTTGCCTAGTTTCTTTCCCCAGGCTCTGCACTGTGGTTCCTTCCTGGATTCCCAGTGCATGAATCGGAGAAGGAGAGGTTCCCCCTTGCATTGCAAAGCAGCTTAAGGACCCTCCTGCACCTTGTAGAGCAGAGCAGGAGGAGGCACAGCCTCAGCAAGGTGAATCCTCTGCCTTCACAGTGAAGAAATATCCTCTCTGCACCATTTCCTGGAGGTTTGAGCTGGACATGGGCCGTGCATTGAAGGAAAGGCCCTTTTTGGAGGGGGTGTGAGCGCTATCTAACGTGAACAATCACTGAACAATGAGGTTATTTGAATACAGATCAGTAAATCTCACCTACAGCTGCCGACCCACCCGCTCGTTAGCTCTGAGTGTCATAATTGCTTCACAACAGACGACTTTAAATGTCTATCTCCGTGTGTAATTAGGGATGGGAAAAGGAAGAGTGATGGGCAAGGGTAGGACGGGCTCTCCTGTCAGCAGAACAACTGGACAGAACCAATCCCAGCAGGGTCTGAAGAGGGAATTGGTTCCCTGGCATCTCGGGGTGTTCAGTAACGTGTCAAGTTTTATTCCACACAGAGCAAAAAAGTATGGTGGGAATGATTTGGGCAGTTCAATGCTCTGAAGGAATCCATGGTGTGCCTGTGTCTCCCTCTTGCCTGGCTGTTTTCAGACACAGAACTGGTTATAAACCAACAAATCCACATGTTCTCGTGTTGTACAACAGCAACAGGAGCAGTTGTAGCATAGCAGAGGAGCAGGAGCCCAGCGATCCCCTCTCCATGTGAAGGTCCTTGTGAAACCTCCCCGTGTTCACCTGCCCGGTTGCAATTCTGGCACTGAAAGCTCCACCCCGGGATGGTATTTGCTTTGACAGCCAGACCTGGGCTGCAGGAGCTGCTGGAAGAGGTTCTGCCTGGAGTAAAATCGCTTGTGGGCTCTCCCCACCCTGCCTGCTTCGAGCTGCTCCTGCTCTGGGGGTATCGTGTGTCTCCTGCAGTTTCGGCTCATCCTTTCGTGGCCGAGGGGACCGTGGTGGGGGAATGCTTGTTGTTCTCCCTCTAATTGGAAATGGAGACATCCCAACGTGCTGAGGGCTCTTCATTAATCCCTGGACCTGAGGGTTGAGTTTACTTTTAATAACTTCCTTTGCTTAGTGCAGCACTCTGACACCTTGGGTGGCAGCGGCACATAAGTGACATACATTCCTCAGAGCAGTTCAGGGAAGGGCAAGATGTGAAGTGACTGCCTTCAGCACCGTTCTGCTTGGAAAGGTGAGGGAAGTGCCTTTGGTGGCACTTGGGAGTCACATTCAGTGCACAGCCTGTGCCTGGCAAGCGCTCGTGCCTGCCTGGTGAAGTTTGGGAACGCTCCGTTGAACACAGTGAATACTGTTTGTTAAAATTACATGTACGACTCCAGGGCTAATGCTCTGGTCTCTGAAGAAAGTGCCTCTAAACATCCAGACAATTCCTCTGAGGTCTCTGGAAATGCTTTTTCTTTTTGGCCCCCATTTCCATCCACCCCCCCTCCCTTCCATCCCTGCAGAAAATCACGGATCGGTGCTGACATCGTGTGTGTTATTTTCCACCCAATTTCTCTTCTGTTATGAAGCCAGAGTTGGGTTGTTTTTTTTATTTAAAAGCAGCTCAGATACCGAATTAATCTTGCTTTTTCAAATAAATGGTGGCTGGCAGCAGCTTCTGACTGGTTCAGAGTGAGAGACTTTGTTATGGGGCTGATTTAAACAAAAATACAACCAGAAACCCAACAGAACAACCATCAAACCCCACTCTGTGAAATCTGGAGTTCCACAAATGAGAGGAGGAACCTGGAAGGGTCAGAATTTTGGGTAGAGTCTGGACTGGCCACAGTTAGCTTTGAAAAGGCTTTTCCAGGCAGATTAGCATAGTGGCACTTCCATGGCACTTCCTTGCCCTTCCAGGCTCTCCACAGCATGGAGTGCTGGGCTGGCTTTCCTTCCTCTGTCACTTGGTTAAGACTGTGCTGCTCACAATGATCGAGGTCCTTCTGCTGAAATACTCTCTGGTTTCCCTCTGTTGTTCCTCTCTTCCCTATTTTTTCAGTGATGTTGCATTTCATGCGTGCTCAGACTGAAATATTGGGGTCCATCTCTCTTGCAGCCTGTCCCCAGCCCAGCAGCCCATGGCTGTGGCTCCCTCCCTGTGCTTGTCCCTTCCTGGGATCGGAGATCTCCTGCTGGGAAGCACTGCAGGGTTGCAGTTAGAACTCCAGCAAACAACTCATTTTTTCCTGTTTGTTATTTTTCCCCCTGTCCTGAACATGCTCTTCCCAGTGTTGACAGGAATCTGCTTTTTCACATCTGCTCCTGTATCCTCAGTGGATATTTGTAGGATACAGCAGATACATTATTAGCTCTTCATCCTATGTGCAAAATAGCTTTCCCCTAAAATTCCTTTCCTAATCTCTTACCCTCAGGAGATGGGATTCTTGGCTGAACTTTCCACGTTACCTATGAGGCTTTGTCTGCTCTGCAGGCAGGTCCTGCGGGCTTGTCTGAAGTTGACTGAAAGGTCTGTTGTGTTCCTGGAGGGCTCTCAAGCTCCACAACATCTGATTTAGAGGCTCCAAAACAAGGCACACGAGTGCAATTTGTACCAGGACAGCCCAGCCTGCCATGTGTGATGTTGGGCAGGGCTGGGGGAGATGTCTCTTTTTTCCATAGTTGTTTTTTCCATGGAGCTCTGCAATGGATCTCTGGTGTTGCTGCCTCTAGAAGCAGAGGGATTGTGGCTCTGTAAATCCTGCCACGAGCAGGCACCAGCTGCCTTCACTTAGCCCATGTGCACTGATTCATTTTGTTGCAGGCAGCGCTGGGTTGTGCTGATTGTAAATGTTCCCTCATGTTCCATCAAATACCCCCAGAACAGCAACAGCAGGATTGTCAGTCCCCACATGAGTGTTTCGTGCTCTGAACTTCTTAGAGTTGGGAGTTGTGGCTTTTTGTGTGTGTGTCCCTTCCCACCTCTGTGTCCGTCTCGTGCTGTTCTCCAGGGACTCTGGGGCAGTAGGTGGAGCAGGGCCTGTATTGTGTCGCTTTCCTGTGGAGTTGTTGCTCTTGGCCAGCTTTGCTGCTCTTATTTATAGTGGGAAAATCAGAGAGGCACATCCAGCTGCTGGAATGGGTCTGGTGATTTTGGGGTGCGCAGACGGTCGTGGGTGTCGGCTTGGTGGGCTGTGGAAGGTGTTTGTGTCCAGCTGAAGACAAGGAAATGCTGCAAAGTGGTTTGTGTTCCTGGGCAAAGCTGTGATGCTGCACAATTAAACTACTCTGTGGCTGAGGGAGCTGGGGGGGCTCAGCCTGGAGAAAAGGAGGCTCAGGGGGGACCTTCTGGCTCTGCAACCCCCTGATAGGAGGGGGATTTGGGTTGGGGAGTCAGGCTCTGCTCCCAGGGAACAGGGACAGGAGGAGAGGGAACGGCCTCAAACTGTGCCACGGGAGGGTCAGGCTGGACATCAGGAGGAATTTCTTCATGGAAAGGGTGATCAGACATTGGAAGGGGCTGCCCTGAGAGGTTTGGAGTCCCCAACCCTGGAGGTGTCCAAGGAACAACTGGATGTGGCTCTCAGCGCTCTGGGCTGGAGGACAAGGTGGTGTTGAATCACAGCTTGGACTTAATGGTCTCAGAAGTCTTTTCCAACCTCATTGATTCTGGAATTCTGTAATCCTTGTCTTGGGAAGCCCCTTACCAGCTTCCTGTTGTCCTGTTAATGTTGAGAGCCCTTCTCCTGTCTCCCCAAGCTGATGGGAGGGTTCTGTGGAGCCATGGATGGAGTCTTGCTCCCTTTTTTCCCTGACTCTGCTGCAGTTTCCCAGTGTGGGGTGGGCTGGTGGGAGGTGGCAGCTGTGACCTGCAGCACAGAGCTAATTCTTTATTCTTTTCCTTTTTCTTTCTGTGCAGCCGAGGAGGTGGATCACGCCCCAGGTGATGCCGGCATGGGGGTAGATGTTTTGGAATCAGGTGACACCACACCCCCTACAAAGAGGAAAAGCAAGTTCTCAAGCTTTGGCAAGATCTTCAAACCCTGGAAGTGGAGGAAAAAGAAAAGCAGCGACAAATTTAAGGAGACTTCAGAAGGTAAAGTGACAAGGGCTGGGTGGGCGTCCCTTCCTCCGCAGGGAAACCTGCCATGAGCCATCTGGCCACTGAGGAGGGCTTGCTGTCAGCAGCCTGAGTGCTGGCATGTGTAAGAACCAAAATGTGACTTTGGTGATGGGCTGGCACCTGCAGTCTCTTCACAAACACCTTGCCACGGAGCTGTTGTTGTTAGACAAATAAATTCCTTTCTTGCAAGGAACCTCCCCGAGCAGCTGTGGGGAGGGAGGGTTCGCTCCACGATCGCCAATGTAGTGTGAAGTGCAGGCCTGAACGTGCAGTGCCTCCTCTTAATCCATGTGAAATTTGAAGCCCTTTTATTTCCTCCAGAGGATCTCTTTAAAAAAAAAAAAATTAAATTATCATCTTGAACTTCTAGCTTGCCCTGTTTTCTGAGTGCCTTTTTTCAATTTAATATCAGTTTTAGAACGAAAGATTTCTATGCGAAAGCCAAGAGAGGAGCTGGTAAAAAGAGGGGTTCTATTGGAAGAGCCTGAGCAGGGTGAGTCTGCAAACGAAATTCTCCTGTCTGTGTCTGTGTAGCTGATCTTCCTCTGGCCAAACCTCACCCTTGGGAGACAAATTGAAGGGCTCTTTGCTGTGGTTCCTCTCTGCTTTACCCTTTTCAATGCTTTCTCTGCTCTGGTTTTCACACACTGATTTTTCACAGCCTGCTCGGGGAGGAAGATGTTGCTGAGGAAGCTCAGTGCCTGTCTTGGACACATTCCTCCAGCAGGGAGGGAGGGCTGTGCTGTGGGTCACTTCCCATCCTGTCCCTCCCTACCTGTCCTGCTCCAAATCACTTCTCCTGTCCTTCAAATCTCTGCTATCACTCACCAACTCCAGCTGTTCCAGTCACATTCCCAACTGCACTGGGGCAGAGGTGCTGACCCCAGTTGGGAAAACAGTCAAAAATGGATGAATTTTGAGCTGCATTTCCTCCAAAAGATGCTTCTTGGTGTGATATCATAGTCACCACTGAGCTTATTAAAACTTGCCCTGCTTTAATCTTAAGCCTAAGAAGTCTGATCCCCTTTTGTGTCATCCCTGATGTCTCCCAGTTGGATCATGCTGCCAAAATAAGTTCTCAGATCACCATGGTGTCACCTGGCTGTGAGTTGGGTGGTGTTGTGGGTCTGAGGGAGGGGCAGGAAGGTGTAGGGGGCCAGCACCCCACCTGTCTGGGTGGGATCATGATCCTTGGCTCGGGGTGTAATTGCACCTCAAGAGACTCACTGCAGAGACAGCCTTGGCCTGGTGCAAGTCTCATTCTAAGAAAGCTGTAAAGTGGAAGAGTGGAGGTGAAAAAATGGCTTTCAGACCAAACAACAGAAAACAAAACTGAGAGAAAGAGTCTTAACACAGCTCTGCTGTAATGATGCCTCTACACCCCCGAGGGTGTCAGTGCAGCTCTGGAGGAGCAGATCACTGGGTGCAGAAGGGTGTGAGGTCACAGGATGAAACTGGAAGAGAGATCAAAGGCTTTGGGCACCAAACCTCCAGCTGGGGATGGCAGAGGAGAGCGAGATCTTCCACGCTGTAAGGGTGGAACAGAAGCCTGGCTTAGGGGAGGAATTATTTTCTTCTTTGAGTCATCTGCTCTGACTTTAGAAGCAGAAGATGGGTGTAATGTGGCCAAAGTGCAAACCCCGGGCACGAGGGAGCAGTGGGTGCTGGCAGGAGGGGTAGATTAGAGACGCATTATCTAAATCCCTCCTGGGAGTTTAAGACACTTGAGCGGTCATAAGACGTGAGGGTGGGTTATTGTGTTTGCTTGCACTTCTAAAACCTGCTTGCACAAGGTCAGTTAGTTTTCTTAGGGGGGGGAAAATGCTGGAAACCCTTTGAGATGAGGAGGTAGGGAAGGAGGTGTGGTGGTGAAGCTGGGAGAGGAGGCCCTGCTGTTCCCTGGGCTGGGGGTCAGCAGATTATGGGATCCACATTGTGGGTATCAGGCTCAGAGTAAGGAAAAGAGGATGACATTGGATCTCTTGACCTTGAAGGAGGTCCGTGGAGCTGAAGGTGGGAGTGAGGTGGTGTGAGAGTCCATTGGGAGCTACCAGGGAAGGGCTGGTAGAGTTCAGTGGTAAGGAAAGCTGGATCTTACTCTCTGCCTCCCTTGCTGAAAACTTTGGATAACCAGAGGCAGTTGCTGCTATAAAAATCCCTGTCTCATCCCTTGAGTTTCAGCCCTGTCTGGGGAGGAAACTCCCTCTTGTTGCTGTCTGTGCTTCCTGCATTTCAGGGAAGGGCAGTGAGTGAGTGAGGCAGCACTGTCTGCCAGCTCCTCCCAGGAACCAAGGCTGTTCCTTGTGGAAAAGAGATCCTGGGGAGCTTTTGAGTCTGTGGCAGCTTTACTCTCAGCTGCTGAATAACACCAGGTTGGGAAAGGGGAGGTAATACTTGGGGGAAGAGGAAAGGTGAAGAAGGCAATGGAATAAATGACCAAAAATCAGAGTAGCAGAGTGTGCTGGGGCCTGGCATCTGTGAGGCTTTGATGCCATGCACTGCACTTGGTTCAGAGAGGGTAGACTGAAATGCTAAAGATTTGTAATCAAATTGATGATGTATCAAGGCTTTGTTGAGTTAGAAAGCAGTCAAAATGGATAATGTCCCATTAGAATGGATGCTGTCTGATACTGGGAATAATATCATCAAGAGTTTGTCCTGTCAGGGCAATTACAGGGAATGGTTGAGTATTTCCTCATGGGGTTTTAAGTGGTCTCATAATCATGGGCTGGAAAGAGGAACTGTTTCCAATAGAGGTCTTGCTTCTGACATTGAGAAACTCCATGGTAGAATCTTTAAAGCAGAAATAGTCAGGATGAACTACATCAGTTTCTGGAGCTGTATTATTACATCTGATTAAAACCAAGATGAAGTGAAGAAATCTGTTTTGCTCACGTGCATCGATTTTTGTGGCCAATTCAGGATAGAAACAGAAGGAAAACAGAGGTGCTTCCACTAATTTTAAGACTACCCAAATCCATTATTGCATGTGCAGTAGATGCCTTGGCTCGTGTTGGAATCTATTGCAGCAGAGAACTCGTGGCTGCCCTGTGGTGGGGGGTGGATACAAAAGCTGCTGGACTATTTTGACTGCAGCTACAACTTCCCTGGGCTATGACAAAGTGCTGGGCACACCAGTCTGAAGGGCAAGACAGGAAGAAGACAAGCCTTTGATGGGATCCAGAGCTGTACTATTGACTTGCTGACAATGAAACCAAGGGCTCCCATCTCCAGCTGGTTGGTTGCTGTGCTCTCCTGTGAAAAATGGGACTGAAGACCAGCAGTTTCAGAAGCCGGAAAGAAGTTGGTGTGGCTCCCTGGTGGTTCAATCAGCTCAGCCAGCTCTTCCCTCTCCTGCCTTCTGAGTGTTTTGTCTTTGCTTCTCTCCCCTCCCACCCCCTTGCAGATGGTGAAGAGCCAGACAAGCTGAACCCCCCTGCACTGAAGAATGGCCACACAGTCCCCATCGGTGGGCCCGGGGTCTGTGACCCACCCAGCCAGGAGGAAGAGGCCACAAAGCCCTCCAGCCTTAGGAAGCCTGTTCCAGCAGAGGAACCAAAAAAGAGGCAAGGTAAGAAACCAGATGTGTGCAAAATCGGGACTTCAGATTGTCCCAGCACCAGCTTTGAATTCTCATCTGATTGTTTCCCCTCTCCAGTCCCTTAAACTGTTTCCCTTTGCAGGCTCCTCCAGCAGCCACTCTGGGCCTGAACTGGAACCACCTCAGGAGCCACATGTTCCCAGACAGCCTCTCCTTCCTCCAAAAAGACCTCCCTCCACTTCCCAGGAGGCAAACGAAGTGCAGGCGAAGGATCCCACGCCTGCCAGCAGCACTGCAAGAACTGCCCCCTCCACCACAGCCCCCACTGCAGCAAAGACAGTCAATCCCACAGTTGCCCCTTCCCCAGCCCCCAGGACTCTGCTTCCCACTCCTGCCAGTGCCAACACTACTGCTCCCACCAGTACAGCCAGCACAGCTCCTGCCAAACAGCCTCCTGTCCCTCCTCCCAAACCTGTCAACAGAAATAGCAACTCACTAATAGGTAAGTGACCCCAGCAGCTGGTTTTTGTACCCTGGGATATCCTGGAGCTGCTGCTCCAAGTCTCTCTTCCCTTCATAACGGAAGATTTTTAGTTGCATCATGAATGTCTGACCATTCTTCCTGAAAACAGTCCAGTTTGGACTCAGATCTGCCAGTGTTTAGCCAGAACACACGTGTGCTGGGAACAGTGTAATTACTGGAGTCCTCTGCCATGAGCCATCCAATCTGTTCCCAACAGCTACCTGCAGGAAGGAATCCCTGCCTGTTTCTTCTCTGTCAGCTCTAAGGCAGTGTCTGAATGTTGATGCTTTGCTGAGGGTTGGGATTCAGCCAGGGTTGGGGGACGGTGGATGAGATTTTGCTTTGCGAGACTGTGGTCAGTGACAATTCCTGCTTTCAGCTGGTCTTGGGGAAAAAAAGCCCAACAAACTAACCTAAAAAATGCACATCAGACCAAAAAATGTCTGTCATGGCTGTCACTGCAGGGCCATGTGGTTTCCACTTGGTGCAGAGAGGCCAGGAGCTGGAAGGGATAATTCAGGCTTCCCTGATTATACTCAGGCACCTCCCCTAAGGTCTGTGGCTGGGATAGTGCCATATTAGTCTTGTCATTAAGTCTTGTCCCATGGATAAATCAGCTCAACTGTAATTCGAGCTGAATCTTCCCACTCAGAGAATTAAATGTCTTTATCTCTGTAACTTTTCTAAGCAGAAGGTTTGGGGAATGTTTCTTAAAGCTGGTTTAGTCTCTGCTCTCTGTGGGAATTCTTGTGGGTCTTAAAGATGCACCACAGAGTTGGGATGACTTCCATGCAGTCTGTTTGTGTCTCAGACAGTTCTCTCACAGAGACATGCTAATCTTTGGATACAGGGGCTCACTCAGATCAGAAGGGAGGCTCCTGGGGAGATCAATCCAACAGGTTTGCACTGTTACCACAGAAACTGGAGGCGTTACCCAGGTGTGGTTTGGAAGGCAGTGGTGGATGTGCAAGTTGCCATCTGAAGTAGCCCAAGCCACTGCTTTGTGTGAGCTGGTGGCTCTGCTCTGCTCTGGGCTCACCTTGTCCTGGCAGGTTTTGCAAGTGACCTTGATATGGTGTTAAACACTCCCATGTGCCAGACCAGCTTGATTAGCCTGGCCATGCCCGAGCACTCCATGAAATACCTTCTTGTTTTCTTTAAGCTGCTTGCACACATTGCAGATGGCATTTGAAACGCCCCAGCGCTAATTGCAGGAGGTACTTGTGGAACAAAGAATGTGGCTGGAGACGGGAGTGTATCCAACATCTGTTCGGAGCCATCCTGCCTCTTCCCAACAGCACTGAGGTGTGAGGGAAGGGAGAAGGAGAGCAGAGAATTCTCTTTTGAGTCCTGGGTGAGAAGGTGGTGGAGGAGGAGGCTCCCACGGGACTCTGGTCTGGTGGGATGGAGCTGGAGCTGCAGCGTTGCTGTATGAGCCGTGTGTTGTTGCTGATGAACAGCAGGAGTGGAATTGGCTTTGTGAGCTCCCCACGGGTCTTTGGTGTGTGCTCTGACTGGGCGTGTGTCCTTTTGTGCTGCTTTGGTAGCCTGAGGCAGGGGAGGGTGTTCCTGTGCAGGTCACCCCTTTGTCCCTCCCGGAGATGCTCATTCTCTGAGCGGTTCTGCTGTCTGCAGCAGCTGGAAATAAGGCTAAAGAAACACTTCTGGGGAGAGGGGATTTAATCGGCAGCAGCTTGAACAAACAAGCAAGGAACAGGGTGCCATCCTGCTGTCCCAGAGTTTGGCAGCAGCCCCAGGGCTTGGTGCTCCTGGCTGGGTTAAGGAGCCACAGGCAGCACAGCCTGTGCACTGGCTCTGTTGCACTGCCTGCTCCAAGCAGCTCCCAGCCCCTTTCTGTCTCTTCCTTCTGCCAGCTCCTCACTCCCTTTCAAATTCTGTCCTTCCCCGGAGATGGCTGGAGCCCGGTCCTGCCAGGCTTGGAGACACCGGAGTCCCCTGGGCTGGAGCTGAGGGCACTCGGTGTTTTGCACAATCTGGCCCTTAATCTACAAGGGGAAAGTCTGAAAATGCTAAACATCCCAAAAATGTGCCCACCTCTCTCTAGCTATGCGGCCTTATCTCTGGAAACACTCCTGCTCGCAGCACCCTCTCGTGGCTCCTCCCGGCTCCGTGCTGGGCACACGATGTGTCACTGCCACCCGCTCCAGAGGAACGAGCAGCAAGTCTCATTCACTCCAGGCAAAGCCTTTCCAAGCCCCAAAAGCCGTGGATGTGTGGATGGTAAAGGCTGCAAACTCGTAAAGCAAGAGCAGTCTTCACTAGCAACTTCTTCCCTAGGAATGGACGGGGTTTGGGGAACCTGAGGTTGCCCACTGCAGGCATTTTCTGTGTCTCCCTTTTTCCCTCTCTCCATCACACAGCAGATATGTAGACTCGAGGGTTTTAGGTATTTAGGGAAGTTTTGCTAGTTATTTTGTAGTTTATATGGGAAAGGAATGGAGCTCAGAGGGAATAGAGCAGAATCTCACCCTGAGGAGCTGCTGGCAGCAGGGTGTTCCTGGGCTGGGTCTGATGGGTGAATGGGTGGGGAGAGCACATTGCTGTCTGCAGCTCTGCTGACTTTTGCCTTTGAGCAAAAGGTAGGACTTTTGAGACTTTTTGAGACTGCCCTAAAACTTCTTTAATGTGCAGGGGAGCTGTTAAAACAACTGCAGCCTGGGGTGTCCTGGATGTGTCAGATTCCTTTGTTGCTGTAACTACAGCCATAAAGTGCCCACATACCTGCATTGTGGGCGAGCTCAGTGTGCTGTCACTTGAGGGTTGATGCCACTCCTCTCTCTCCAAAGCAGCAGGATCTCTCCCATCCTGCTTGTTTTTGGCTGCTCTCCCATGTCTTACCTTTGCTGCAGGAAGGACAAACTAGAGCCTTGCAACCTGGTTATTTCTGGCACAGCGTTCCAGTAAAAGGCAGCAGAGTCTGCTTAGTCCAAGGCTCTGCATTGCCCGTGCTTATTCCACACTGCTGAAGGGTATCTGGAAAATTCCCTGTTAAACATCGTGGCTTTTGTGGTTTTTATTTCCAGCTGAACTTTCCCAAGCAATGAACAGTGGTACCGCCTTGTCCAAGCCTTCCCCTCCTCTCCCCCCGAAGAGAGGCCTCCTGCCCAACAGCACGTCAGAGGTTGTCCCCTCCAAGCCCCCCAACGACAGGACGGGGACAGCGACTCGCCCGGCACCCGTCCCACTGCACATGACCTCGGCTCACCCACCGCCCTCTCCCTCCCCACCCCTGCCCACACACGTGCCCCCTGAGCCCCCACGTATGCCCCTGCCCACCCCCACACCCACCCTGGACCCCCCGCGCTCCCTGGACCTGCCCAACGAGACTCCTCCTCCTCCTGAAGAGTTCAGGACCGTGGAGGTGTCCAAGAGGACGGCGGAGCAAAGCTTTGGTGACCCCCACGTGCTGCCTCGCCTGCCCCAGCTCCCGCTGCACATCCGCATCCAGCAGGCTCTGAACAGCCCTCTGCCCGTCACGCCCCCTCCCGAGGGGTCCCACAGGGCCCACTCCCTGCTCTTTGAGAACGACGGGTTTGGGGATGACAACGGCACCCTGGGCAGGACGAGGTCCCTTCCTGTCACCATCGAGATGCTCAAAGTGTGAGTACCCCCTGTACATGTGCTGGTTCTCCCGGCTCCTGTGGTGGTGAGGAGGGCTCTGGGCAGGGCTGGTGTCTCTGCTGAAACCACCTTCCTTCCCTGTTGGCCAAATCTGTTTCAGGCTCTTAAGGGCCAGAACAACTTCCCAGTGAAACCACTCCTGGTTCTGGGATTTTATTGCTCACAAAGGGAAATGGGTTCCAGACTGCAAACACAGGCTGATGCCAGGAATCCAAGCTTGGCCGGGCTTTCATTGCACCAAGACAAAACAAGGTCCTGGATTCCATCCACTTGTGGCCTTCCTTAGCCTTTCATTTTGCAGAACTGGAGTGGGAAAAGGGCTGTCTTGTTATAGCAGAGCTGAACCTGCAAGACCCAAAGTAGTGGGGTCAGATGGCATTTTGATTCTGCAGAACCTGCCTCTGGCATTTCCTCTGCCAGAGCTCCCTGTGCTTTGGAGAGAGGGGACAGTGCAGGATCCTGGGGTGGCTCTTTCACCTGTGATTCTTGGGCTCCCTTGAGGAGACTGATGAGTTGTTGATCCTGGGGATATTCCCCAGCCCCTGTGCCGAGTGTTAGAGGTGTAATAGTGTGCTTCTCGTTAGTCCAGACGATGAGGAAGAGGAAGAAGATGACCAGGAAGAGGAGCAGAATTCAGGTTCTCGTGTATATATTGGAGATGTGCCATCTGTCACAGTCATCCCCAAAGTGGTCCCCCAGGTCCTGCCAGAGGAGCAGGAAGGAGACGAAGGGATGAGCGACTCTGACTCAGAGGGGCCCATCCTGTACAAAGATGACGAGGATGAGGAAGAAGATGAAAGCCATAACAGTAAGGCTTTGACATTGCAGCTGGCTTTTTCTATTTCTCTGCTGAACCCATGCCTGGCTGTACTGAGATCTGGATCAAAGAGCTGGTTCCCACAGCGCTTCAAAGCAGCTGGTTCTTGGTTTCATGATGTACCACATGTCCTCTGCCTCGCTTTTTCCAAGGCTCTGCAGCCAAACCTGTGCTCTCACCTGCTGAGCGCACCCCTCCAGCTGCAGATGGCTCCTGCAAGAGCCTGTGCTGTCCCAGCCCCTCAGGTGGGACAGCTTTAGGTGAGCATGTGGCGTCACACAGGAGTGCTGGACGCTGCTATGTGGTGCAGAGCTTGGGAAACACAAGGAGAGAGGAGGGCTCTCCCTGAGGGAGAGCACAACTGCCAGGGATCGCGGCTGGGCTCGCTGTGTTCAGCCTTGAGCTGCAATCCCATTGCTGTCCCTCCCTGCAGGCACGCTGGCCAACAGAGTGAAGAGGAAAGACACGCTGGCTATAAAGCTGGGGAACACAACGGCGCCGCAGGAGGAGAAGGTCGTCTTCCCTCGGAAGAGCAAGGAGGAGTGGAACGAGATCCGGCAGCAGATCGGCACAACGCTGATCAGGTACAGAGAACGGGGAGGGTGTTCTGTCTGGGCAAAGCTGGTGCCTTATCTAAGCTGTGTCCTGTTCTGTGCTGGAATAGGGTGGGTGGTTGGGCATGGCAGCTGGGGCAGGGCTGGGAGGATCAGTGTTGATGTTCCTTCCCGGTTAGAAAAGTTGGGAGTTCCTCCTGGAGTTGAGCAGGATCCCCTGACAGGTCCCTGTTTCCAGAGATTAAATGGACTGGGAAGAGAAAATGTCAAGGGCTGCAGAAATGTAAAATACAGATGGTGTGGACGGGTGCAGGGTGGTGGGTGAACCTGGTGACAGTCCAGGCTTTGCTCTCTGCTTGAGCTCCCTGAAAAACTCCTTTTGAGAGTCCACAGCCTTCCCAAAGCTGTGCCAGTGGCTGAGCAGCTGTTTGAGCGGAGCAGAGCATAAAACAGGGCAGCAGTGATCCCCACTGGTGAGTGAGGGGTGTGGAGGAGGCTTTCCAGAGGACTGACCAGATACAACATTACACACTTGTCACACTCTTCTTCAGGCGACTGAGCCAGAGACCCACAGCAGAAGAGCTGGAGCAGAGGAACATCCTGCAGCGTGAGTAGCACTTCTCTGCTGGTCCTGAGAAATGCAATAAGCTTGCCTTTAATGGGGGGATGGTTTTAAACTGAAAGAGATTTAGATTAGATTTTGGGAATAAATTCTTCCCTGTGAGGGTGGGAAGGCCCTGGAATGGATTTCCCAGAGAAGCTGTGGCTGCCCCATCCCTGGAAATGTCCAAGGCCAGGTTGGATGGGGCTTGGAGCAACCTGGACTTGTGGAAAGTGTCCCTCCCCATGGCAGGGGTGGAACTGGGTGATCTTTGAGGTCCCTTCCGATCCAAACCATTCTACAGTGCCTGTCCCCTGCCTGGCACTTCAGGGAAGAGTGTGTGAGCTGGTTCAGACCCTGCTGTTAACCCAGCAAGGACTGTGAAAGGTGTTTTTGTTTGGGCTGGACTTTCATTTGTGGTCCAGACATTACAGCATTGCGTTGCCTGATCCCAAAAGCAGCAGTGCATCGCTCAGTCAGGGCTGTTTCTCTTGGCCATATCTTGTTCTGCAAAAGTTTTAAATAAACATCATGAGGAAAGGGAAATGTCAGTTCAGGAAGTTTCCATTTAAAATATTTATATGTGCCTTTATTTTCTTTTAAACTCTAATAGCTCTGGGGAGGAGCGAGCTGCAGAGGGCTAGGATGTATTTTGGCAATGTGGGCATTAATCTTTAACATGAGACTGAGTCACTGGTGCTGTTTAAGGGCTATATGGCCCCTGCCAGTCCAGGAGGTGACTATGGAGCTGGGCTGTGCTCTGTGCCTGTCCTAAGCACAGACACACCACAACGAGCCTTCAGATCTGTAGATAATCCAATCGAGCTCGACACTCTGCTTTGTTCAAGCCCAGAAAGCCCTTTTCAAAGCCTGATGCTTACATGAAAAATGTATTTTTCCCCCCTTGGCAGCGAAAAATGAAGCTGACCGTCAAGCTGAGAAGCGCGAGATCAAGCGCCGGCTCACCAGAAAGGTACTGCTGCCCCCGTGGCGACGGCCACCTGGCAGGGCTGGTGGCAACGGGCACCTTGCTGGGGGGGAAGTCACGGGGCCATTGTGTAAGTGTCCCCAGCGCCCTCGGGCTGCGGGGACTTTGGAACGTGGGCTGTCACCCGCCGAGAGCCGCTGGCACCGTTGTCAGTGACGGATCTGAGCTGGCAGCGAGCGTAACGAGAGAGATGAGAACTAAATTTGGCACCTGGCGCTTGCTGGGCCAGCAAAGCTTTCTGCTCTCACATGGTTATTCAGTGGCCACGACTCACACCAGGCTCCCCAAAACTCATTTCTAAAGGAACAGCAGTGTGGGAGCAACAGCTGCTTTAAGCTGTTATGTCCAGGTTACTTGGGGTTGTTGCTCATGGCTGGGAAAAGCTTCCCCATGGCCTGTGGGTATGAAATGTGAGTGTTGTCATTGCTGGAGATGAGGAGTGTCACACAGGGCTCACCATTTAATACCTATTCCCAAACCTTTCCATGTCTTCCTTCATCATGGCAGTGTGGCCTGGGTTCTGCCCTGTCCTGGCCTCAAGATCCAAATGGGAATGTCCAGTCTGTAAGAGGTCTGCCTGTTCCCTTCCAGGGATGTGAGCAGGACTTGGTAGTGTCTGTGGTTCAGGCCCTGGGAGGGAACTGGTTTTAGTTTTGATCAGGGTGCTTAGTCCTGATTTGCCTCATGGACAAGGCTCAGCCTAACCTCCTTTGTTCTTGCTGGTGTTCAGCTTAGCCAGAGGCCTACAGTGGCAGAGCTGCAGGCCAGGAAGATCCTGAGGTTTAACGAATACGTGGAAGTTACAGATGCTCAGGACTACGACCGGCGGGCAGATAAGCCATGGACAAAGCTGACACCAGCTGACAAGGTAACAGGGAGTGTCCTGGCCCCAGGTGGGGAGGGCAGCCAGACCAGGGTGGGAGATTTGCTGTGTTCCTCTGGTTTCACCTCTTCATCTTCCCCTCTGCCCCCTCACCGAGCACCACCAATATCCTTTCACCTGTGTGTGCTGTCCCAGCTCCGCTTCCTGCTGCCTCTTGGTGAGGTGGAGCCCAGGTGGGCACGGTCTGCAGGCCAGCATGGCCTCTGCATCAGCTTCTGAGTAAGAATCCCAGATTCATGGAATTGCTAAGGCTGGAAAAGTCCTCTGAGCTCACTGGGTTCAAGTGTTAACCCAGCATGACCATATTCACCACTAACCCACATCCCCAGGTGCACAGCCAATGGTTTTTTGAGCACTTCCAGCAATGATGATTTCACCACTGCCCTGGGCAGCCTCTTCCAGGGTTTGACAACTCTTTTGGTGAATAAATTTTCCTTAATATCCAATCTAAACCTCCCCTGGTCCTTTCCCTTGTCCCCTGGTAGCAGAGCCTGACCTCCCCCTGGCTCCCCTCTCCTGTCAGGGAGTTGCAGAGCCAGAAGGTCCCCCCTGAGTCCCCTTTTCTCCAGGCTGAGCCCCCCCAGCTCCCTCAGCCACTCCTGCTGCTCCAGCCCCTTCCCCAGCTCTGTTCCCTTCTTTGGACACACCAAATATGCAGGACACGGGTCAGAGGAATGTGGTTCCTTGCAGGCTCAGGCAAGAAGCTGGCAGGGAACCATCTGTCCTCCTCCTCCCTGGCCACCTGTGGGACTGCCCAGCCCTGAGGTGCAGGAGGTGGGGCAGATTAAATTCAGCTTAGTGTGAAAGAAATGCCAAAGCTGGGGTGGCCACTGCAATCTGAGTCCTTTCTTTTACCAAACCTCCCTCCCTCTCTGTGCAGGCGGCTATCAGGAAGGAGCTGAATGAGTTTAAGAGCTCTGAAATGGAAGTGCACGAGGAGAGCAAGCAGTTCACGAGGTGAGAACGTGTTACTCAGTTTGTCTTGTTGGAGCTGTCAGAGCTGTGCTGCAGGGGAAAAACATTAAAACCTCAGAAAAATTAAGTGTGTAGCAATCGGTGATTGAATGTCCCTTTCTGCCCCAGTGGTGAAAGGTGACTGGACCAGTAGCAGACACAAAGTGGGGTTTTTTGTCCTTAAACTGGGGGCTTCCCATCCTGGAAACTCAACGGGACCAGTGGCTGGTTTGAGATGCATCTGAAACCAGTGTGAGCTTGCAGCTGGAGTGGACTTTTTTGGGGCTGGAGAAGCCACAGCCAGGAAACACCTTGGTAATGAGCTGGGAAATGATCTGAGAAGTCACCTGTGAATTGTGGCCCAAGTGATTCTTTTGCTTCCAGCTTTGTGAGGTGGACTGTTTGCAGAGCACAAGAGGTGAAATGGTTTGATGTTAACAGCTTCCCTGAGGGGCTGAGGGTTCTGAGATAATGCCATTTACCCTCTTTGGCCATCTGTAGTGCCTGGGTAACCATTTCACCTGGGTGACACTCATTTCCCACTTGGCTTTCAGGTACCACCGACCATAATCTTCCAAGAAGGGAGCAAGAGACCCGACAGGCCTGGAAGTTCTCTGCGTCCCTCTCCAAGGCAATACAGCGAGGGTGGAACCCTGGCTCTTCCAAGATTTGCCTTCCAACCATATCCACAAAAGGGCTTTGGGCCAGGGAAGGGGAATCCTGTCTGAATGTAGCATTTCACTGGAACAAACACGTCTCTCGTGCCATCAGGCTGGAACTGACACTATACCTCGCGTGGCTCAGCAATAACCCCTGCCAGGAGACCGTGCCCAGGGGAACAGACTCCTTTTTGGGATGCAATTCCTCATTTCCTCCTCTTTTCCATGAGGAAGGAGAGGGGGGAAAGAAAAAAAAAAGGCAGCTCTAGTGTTGGGAAGCTGAGGAGAGGATGTGCTGGGAAGCACGTGTGTATATTAGCTGTGTACAGAGAAACCTGGCACACGACTGACACGTCACTCGTTGTTTTTTGGGGTTTTGCTCGTCTCTGTCATGTCCTTCATGTCCTGAATCACTACTGACCAAGGGTTTGTCGTGCTGGAAGGGAACTGTATAGGTATTAACATATGCTGCATCTTTTTTGTAAAAAAACTCACAAAAAACCCACAAAAAAACCCACAGATGTATAAAACATTCCCTCCCCGCCCTCTCACACTCGCTGTGATGTTAATAACAGATATTGAGATACTTAGGCTTGTTTAACAAATTACAGAACCAGGAAAATGACTGTTGCCTTTTTAAAACTTTTTAATTTGGGGAAAAGGTGAGAGCAGTCAATCCTTTTTATTGTGGCTTCCTCTCAGATGTTTTTTACTCTCCCAAATCAGGGTTGAAACTTGCCTTTTTCTCATTTTTACAGCTAAACCTACTGGAAACTTGATAAATTTCACTGTGTGGGTCGAAGGGAGTGGAAGAAGAGGTTTAAAAAGTGACCTTAAAAAGAGGATATTTCTCTTCTGAAAGAAGTTCTTCCTAAATGTGGGGCTTTTAAAAACGAAACGGAATCTGGTATAGGCCACTGCTGTATTATGCACAAAACCTAAACCATGTGTGAGATGCCACTTGTGAGGGAGGAGAGTGTGGGGATGGAAATAAGGACTTTACACCACCCCAGCCACGATCCCACACGGCGAGGGCTCTTCCCTCACAGCTCCTCCACCGTGTACAGCCACCTGTAGACTAAAAAACATTGCGTTGTATATCAGTCTCCTCAGCAACAGATTTTAACTATGGAATAAAAGTATTTTAGGATTTTTTTTGTAAAAAAAAACAAACAAAAAAAAAAAAAAAAAAACAGCAAAAACAAATCAAACC
>JAWWEW010000060.1:6305400-6320212 GCA_035583185.1 Anabacerthia variegaticeps
GGGAAAGGGGGTGGGGAGAACAATAGGATTTAAAATATTCGGAGCTGATGAATCAGCCACCGTTGTCTTGGGAGCCAGAGTGACACTTCAGTGGGAAGCTGCTGGAAACTGGGGGAGGGAGAGGGAGGGGAAGGGTGGGAGAAGGAAAACAGCTTAATTGAGGAAAGGGAAATGTCTCATTAACGAGCTTTTGCCCCCATGGAGTGAGTTGGGGGCGTTTTGGGGACGATGAGGAGGAATTTGGGTCCTGTGGGAGGGGTTGGGGGGACCCCTGGCTGTGTCAGGGTGCAGGCTTGGTCCATGGGGTGGTTTTCCACCCTTCCAGTCCCCATCTGCTGCTATTGGAAGTGCATAAAAGGGTTTTAATTTACAGACAAAAGCTGGGAAAGTGGAATTTGGGGGCTTTAACTTCTACAGAGGATGCGTCCCTGCGGTGTGAGGCTCTTCTGACCCAGGAATAAAAGCACTTTGGGTGTTGTTTGAAGGGGGGTTGTGTGGGTGGTGGATTTTTTTTTCAGAGTGTTGCTGTTTTGGATGCAAAAATTCTACCTATGCAGCGGTGCTGCAGGATCTGCCAGGAGGGAATTTCATCTTCAGGAGGGTTTGGAGGATACTGAGTTGTTTTGTTGTTCTCCCTTTCCTGCCTGGAAGAGGAAACGACCTTTAATTATGGCCAAGCTGCCTGTGTCGGGGTTTAATGATGGCTCTGCAAGCGACAGAGAGAGTTTGGTCATTGCACTGGGCTGTGTCACCTCCCTGGATCCCGTCATTGAGGCTGGAACCTGGCCAGAATATCCCTGGATAACTGGAATAAGCAATGATCTGGTGTGGTTCCTGGCAGAGGAGCGTCTCGGGAGTCTTGGGGATGGGAATTGGGCTGAAATAAAGGATGTGTGGGTGTCTCTGCCCCCTCCCAAAACTGCTGAAGTTCTGGTTCGTCTCCTGTCACAAGAAGACAGAAATAAGGCAAACTTCTCACCCAGCTCAGGCCATCCCTTGGGAGCTGGGAAAGGGGATCCTGGCTCTGTCCCAGTGCTCCCACTATCCCCATCCCCTCCCTGCATGTTCCTCCCAGCCCCATTTGCTTGGGGAATAAAAAGCACAAATTGAGAGAATTTATAACTCTGAAAGGAGAGAAAAACCCTCTAGGAATTATTTATAATGATTATTTTTTCCCCATTTTAAATGATGAATTGCAAGACAAGCATCTCTGCAGGGCTGAGAGCCTCGATCCACCCCAGGCTGCTCCAGAGCCAGGAGGGTGGGAGAGCTCATCCATGTCCTTCCCAGGAAAGCCAGATCCACTCATTTCCATCTGCATAATAATGCAATTCCAAAGTAAGCTTTCTAAACCTGCAGACAAAGAAAGCGGCGTCATCGTAATTAATCACACGTGGAAAAATAAAGCCTGATGCATCGGGGTTCATTCCTCGGTGGGTGAAGTATTGAAAGAAAAGGGAAAAGAGCGTTTTCTGCAGTAGAAAATGGGATTTTGGGGCTGAAAAAGTGCCTGGGAATATGTGGTAGGTGTGTGGCAGCTCCCATGTGCAGGCACAGGTCGCTGCATTATTCAGCTGCTGGTTTAACTGGGCTGTGAAATCGCTGGAGTCGGTGCCTGGCTCTGATTTCCCAGGGAGTTTGGGTGGTGGACAGAGGTCCTGGAATGGTGCTGCTCTGGCTGGATGTGACCCCCAGGCTGGAAAATGGGGATGTCACACCCACCCTGAGCATCTTGTGGGTTCCCCTTCTCTGGGCACTCACAAGGGACAGGGCAGAAGTGGTAAATACCTGAAAATGCAAAGTCTCATTAAGCCCAAGAGGAGTTACAGGCTCCAACACCTGTTTCTGGTGCTTTTTCACTAAATCCTCATTTGCATTTAAATTACAAGAAAAACCAATGTAATTTGGGCCAGAATTTGAGCTGCTGGGCTGTTACAATGAAATTATATCTCGATGGCCAGTGGTAGCAGAGGCTTTTTATTAGCAAGGCTTGGAAACAATCTCAGCTAAAGGGCCTCGAGGGTTCATAAAGGTGAGTTTTTCCATGTCCAGATGAGCTTTTAGAATTTGAATTTAGGATCATGGAATGGTTTGGGTTGGAAAGGACCTTAAAGCTCCCCCAGATCCACTCCCTGCCATGGGCAGGGACACCTTCCACTAGCCCAGGTTGCTCCAAGCCCCTTCCAACCTGGCCTTGGACACTTCCAGGGATGGGGCAGCCACAGCTTCTCTGGGAAATCCATTCCAGGACCTCCCTACCCTCACCATGAAAAGCAACTTCACTCCCCAAAACACCTCCCTGAGCCAGACCCTGCCCCTTTCCAACACCCCAGAGTCACAGGAGAGCTGGAAACTGCTTCCCACCTCCGATTTTATTTGACTTTATTATTTTATTTTTTAGAAAGCAGGGTTCCTATACAGAAATGCCACTGAAAAGGCCCAAAATCCCAAGGGTTGGAGCTGGAAAATGGTGGCTGAAGCTCCATCACACACAGAGCAGCTGCTGTAGCAGGGGGTGGGATGGGGGGCCTTGGGGTCACTGTAGTTTCATACACCTATAGACACATATACATACATATATATTTATATAAGTACACAGAGAGCTCCCTCTGAGCATCCCAGTGGTGCTTCCCTGGGTCAGGATTTGTCCTCATTTTCCCAGCCTGAACGAGGGGCTGGGGCAGCTGGTTTTTGGGTGGGGAGAAGCTGGATCAGCCCCCAGATCCCTGCTGGGACTGCCAGAACGGGCTGCTCGAGGTCCTTGTCACCCCCCACTCTCTCCATCCATGTCTCCTTTTTCCCAGGAATATTCTGGTTCCCTTTAAGTGAGCTCAGGAAAACCACATTCCCCGCCGTGTCCCAGGCTCAGAGCTCTGCCCCAGCACGGTGGCATTTTAAAAAATAATGACTTGGAGCCTTTTAACCCGCTTTAAGGCCACGGCAGGCACATTTCCCAGCAGGCTGGGACTCAGCAGATGGAAAAAAGGCCCTGTGGGGATGGGAAATGGGGGGGCTGAGCCGCCTGTGGAGCCCCAAGTCAACCCACAGCCCCAGCACTCATGAGGGGACACAATGATGTGTCCTAAGAGGGGCTGCACCAGGACAGAGATGCCCCAGCCCTGATGGTGGGGTTCACCTTCCCTGTGTCCCCCTGTCCCTTCCCTGTGCTGTGCTGGGAAGGGCTGCTCTCCCTTGTGCCATTCCAGCCTCCAGCACGGGGCTGGATTTTGGGGAACGCTGAGGCACTGGGTAAGGCGGGTTGAAGAGATCAGTGATGTGGGGTCACCACACTTTTAGGGGTACCCCATGAACTGAGATATCAAGCTGGAGCCAGGAGTGAACCCCAAGATGTCCTGGTCCCTGGTGTGGGATATCCATCCTGAAATCCCACCATGGCCAGGTCCTTGCCATCAAACAACTCCAATCCTTTCCCACCTCAGGCTCCTGAGGGTGGGTGGAGGTGGAGAGCTAAAGGATGCTCTCCAATCCTCTGAATAACTTAGTGTCTCTTCTCAAGGAGCTGAAGCTCAGCTTTGTGGGACCCTGGGGGCTTCCCCCCAATTCCTGCCCTGGATTTGATCCTCCTTGTCCCTCACCCAAAGCCCCACGAGCAGCCAGGGCTGTGGCAGCAGAGGATGAGGAGCCCAAGCATGGCCATGCCAGTGGTCTAGGACTCCATCCATGCCTGCAAACGGATCCTGAGGAGCCCTGGGCATGAGCTGGAGATGTCCAGGTGGGTGTAAGGATGAGCAAAAGGCTTTTGCCTGTGGGAGGTTGACACGGTGCAGGCGGACGAGGAGGATCGTCCGGCACAATTGATTGGAGACCCAAATGGGCAATTTCATCCTATTTGATTCCTTTGAAAAAGAAATTGGTTTTGGCTGCCTCGTGTCTTCCTAACAGGGAGGCTGCAATTTCCACGGGCTCTGGAGAAAGGTGGGGCTGCTGAGGAGAGGTAATGGCTGTTATTAGCCTAAATTGATGCAACTGGACAAACCAGACACAAGCCAGGCTCTGCCTCCAGCCCCCGAGCCCCAGGTGCACCCAGGGCTCGCCTGCTTCCTCCAGCCGCATCAATTTGTGCACTCACTGCTAGTCCTGCTTCCTCCAAGCATCCTCCTCCTCCTCCTCCTCCTCCTCCTCGGGCTGTCTGACCTGGCAATGCCAGCGGGAAGGGGAGAGGCAGGAGAAGTGGTGGCTCACGGATGCAACACAGGGGGATTCAGGGAGCAGGAGGACCCATCAGTCATCGTTCAGCTGCAGGTAATGTGGTCCAGAGGTCCCTGGGTGGTGGTTCCTGCAGGATGTGTTGGGAGCTGGAGCTCAGCCAGCCCTTTGGAGGGATGAGAGCTGAAACCCCTAAATCTCTGCCTCTTGCAGGTCCTTCCCTCGGTCCTTGCTTGGGGAATTGTGAAAGGAAGGGGAGAGTTTTTTTTATCTTCTCCTCACAAGAAAGGTAACACAACCCCAATCCTACCCTTTTTGGCTCTGCTGAGGGAATCTGGGCAGTGCTGTTGCTCATCCTTCTCCTGATGGGCAGGCAAGGGAGAGCCCTCGGCACTGACCATTAATTACTCTAGCATTGTGAGAAACAACTCGAGTCCCCACAAATTAGTCCCTTAATGAGGTTCCTCTGGGGCTTAATGTCTTCATCAGCTCCCCATCACCCTGGTGGATGCTGGGCAGGGGGAGTGTGGCATTGGCACATGGATCCAGGGTGAGCTTCAGACGTGCCCTGATCCATCTCCTGGCTGTATCCGTATTCCCAGCACCACATCCATGGCCAGGGCAGCCCTGGCTGCAATCAGAGGTCTCTAAATGACAGAGTAATGACATTGACAGTAGAAAGTTCTTCTCTGGGAGCAGTCCCAGATTGAAGGGCTCCAGGTATGGATCTGGAGCCCTTTGGTTGCAGTGGCATCATTTTCTCTTCCCAGCTCTGTTTGTTTCTTGGACACAGCTCAGAGGGGAGCGGAGTGAGGTCCCATGATCTGCCAGAGGAAACAGCCTCAAGTCGTGCCAGGGGTGGTTTAGGTTGGATATTAGGAAATGTTTCTTCACCCAGAGGGCTGTCCAGCCCTGGCACAGCTGCCCAGGGCACTGGTGGAGTCCTCATCCCTGGAGGGGTGTAAAAGCCATGTGGATGTGGCACTTGGGGACATGGGTTAGTGATGGCCTTGGCAGTGCTGGGGGAGCAGTTGGACTCCATTATCTCAGAGGGTTTTTCAACCTGAAAGATTCCATGGTCCAATGATCACCCCCTGGCACAGTCCCCTTATGCCATGGGAGTGTTTCCCCTCTTGCCACGGGCTCTGGTGCCACCTTGGCCCATGCAGGAGGAGAAGCACATGGACATTTCAGTCCTGGTGTCCTGTGCTCTGCCAAGAGGGAGAGTGACAGCCCTTGTTGGGTGGAGTTGGTCGAGGTGGGAGCAGCAACAGAGCAACCCTGCCCAGGCTGCCTCTTCTGATCCTCTCCCTGCACCTCTTGGTGAGTCCCAAATCCCCCATCCCGCTTCTCCAGGGTGAACCAAAGTCTTTGCAGCCAGCCCGGGCACAGCCCCCAGTGCCCTGCTAGAACTCCGTGGTGGTGACCTGGGTGACCTCCGAGCGCAGCTCGTCCCCTCCACGTCCCCGGCAGCCCCTCTGGGAGCTGCCCACTCCTAGTCATGCCGGCTTGTTGGGGGCTTCCGAGGGGGTGCAGGTGGACACCCTCTCCCTCGTGGTGTTCCTGGCCCGGGAGAAGCTGCTCTGGTCCACGCGGGCTCGGAAGGGGAGGCAGAACTCCCGGAAGCAGCGCTTGAAGTTTTCATCCAGGAAGGCGTAGAGGACGGGGTTGAGGCTGCTGTTGGTGTAGCCCAGGGCGATGCAGAAGTGCAGGCTGGCCACCACGTAGGGGTTCTTCTTGTCGATGTCCACCAGCGTCCAGACGATGACGAAGATGTGGATGGGGGTCCAGCAGATGATGAAGGCGGCCACCACCACGAGCACCATGCGCGTGATGCGCCGCAGGTTGCGGTCCTTCTCCTTGGAGCCCGACAGGAGGCGGACGCTCTTGAGGCGCAGGATCATCAGCCCGTAGCAGATGGTGATGACCAGGATGGGGACCAGGAAGGCAAAGATGAAGACGCAGATCTTGGTGACGGTGTCCCAGTAGATGGGGGGGTCGGGGAACTGGAGGGTGCACAGCACCATCCCATCTGTGGGAGATAGGAGGGTCAACGGGGGAGGGGGTGGGGAGCCTGCTGGGGATGCTCTGCCTTCTGGGGGCATGTCCATGCTTGTTGAAACCCCAAGGAGATGCATCCCCACCTGCCAGCTCTGGGCAGAGGTTACCCACGGGATGCTGAGGGGATGCAGTGGGTGCAGTGACCAGGGACCTGCTCCCTGCAGAGCCTCCTGGGCCATCCCCACGCTGCCTCCTCCCAATCCCTGTGGTGGACACATCCCCTTGTCACCTTCTACTAAGACCCATCCACTTCCTCAGGATGCCCAGAGCTTTCCCAGCAGCCAAGGGCTGGTGTCCCCACACAGGAGCTTTGGATCTCTGTGTGGGCCAGCTGGGCACTCTGCAGCACCACTGGGGGTGATTTAGGGACCTATTTTCAGATATTCACTGAATACTCTGAGTTGGAAGGGACCCACAAAGATCAGCCAGTCCAACTCAGAAGTGAATGGCCAGGGTGGGGATTGAACCCACCACTGTGGCATTATTAACACCATGCTGTAACCAGTTTGCACCCCAGGAGCTGGGGACAGGCACTGGTTGGACTGGGGTGGGGAAGGGTGTGGTGTCCCAGCCTTGAGGGGAAAGGAGGACAACTTCTGGGATAGTTTCCAAGATGGAAACACAACACCACGATGCTTTTTCCACCACAGGGCACATTCATGGTCCCATGGAGGGGTGTCCAGTTGGCTGTGTCACCCCTGGGGCACACAGAGGGGACAGGAGGTGACCTGTCCCCAAGGAGCCACTTGCCTTTTGACTTGGTGACCGCCATGACCATGATGGGCACCCCGATGAGGGAGGAGAGCACCCAGATGCAGACATTGATGATCTTAGCCTTGGCCGGCGTGCGGAAGTCCAGAGCCTTGACCGGGTGGCACACGGCGATGTAGCGGTCCACGCTCATCATGGTGAGGGTGAAGATGCTGGTGAACATGTTGTAGTAGTCAATGGAGAGCACGACCTTGCAGAGCAGCTCCCCGAAGGGCCAGGTCTCCATGAGGTACTTGGCGCTCTGGAAGGGCAGAGTGCTGGTGGCCAGAGCGTCAGCCAGAGCCAGGTTGAAGATGTAGATGTTGGTGGCTGTCTTCATCTTGGTGTACCTGGGGAGGGGACAGGTCACAGGCGGGTTAGGGCGCTGAAGGGGATGACAAGGAAGATGGAGAGAGACTATTTACAAGGGCCTGGAGTGACAGGACGAGGGGGAATGGCTTCCCACTGACAGAGGGCAGGGTTAAATGGGATATTGGGAAGAAATTCCTCCCTTTGGGAGTGGTGAGGGCTGGAATGGATTTCCCAGAGAAGCTGTGGCTGCCCCATCCCTGGAAGGTCAGGTTGGACAGGGCTTGGAGCAACGTGGTCTGGTGGAGTGTGTCCCTGCCCATGGCAGGGGATGGAACTGGATGAGCATTAAGGTCCCTTCACACCCAAACCATTCCATGGTCCTATGATTCTATGCTTGTGTTCATGTGTGGATTTAGTGTGTGTTGAAGTCATAAAATCACAGAATCTCAGAATGGTTTGGGCTGGGAGGCACCTTAATGCTCGTCCAGTTCCACTCCCCAGCCATGGACAGGGAGCCACCCATGAAATCCTGGTACCTGAGCAGGGGGTGACACTCCCAGTGCTGAGCTGGGACCTGCAGAACCCGACTTGGCCCCTACCAGAGTGGTCATCCCGTGTCCAGGGAGGTGACACTCATCCCATGCCTGCCTTTATCCAAAGGAATAAAGAACTTCCCAGAGAAGTCAGTTCTCCCATGAGTTTGATTTACTCCATTTCCCTGAATCAGTTGCACGATGTCCTTCATCCCCCCCAACCCTCCCTCGTCTGATTTTCCACCCAGTAACTCGTGATTATCCTGCCTGCTTCCCTGTCGAGTTTACTTGCAGCAATTGGATCGATTACCCCCGGAAACAGGCCATCTGGAAGCAGCCCAATTAGCCAGCCTGGAGCTCCAGAGCCTTTGGGGAAGCCTGGCTGATTCCCACTGGACATTTGGGAAGGGCTGGCTCTGGTCCTTGTCACATCCTGGCAAGAGAAATGCCCGGTCCTGCATGGCCAAGCCTTTCCTGAAGGGATGAGGCAAAGTTTTGGTGGATGCCAGAGCAGCAGGGATGTGGGTGTGTGTCCTGGGAACATCCAGCCCCACAGGGGTTGCTCAGGGGGATGCTCTGAGTGTTGTGGTGGGTTGGAAGTGGATGCTGAAGGGTCTGATTGGGGTCCCCAAAGGCCAATATGTTGAGCTTGGGTGGGTTAAGGTCAGGACTACACCAGCTCCAGCCCTTCCCTGTGCTCTCTTCCAGCAAATCCTCGTTTCTCTGAGCATCTTCCACAGCCCCGAGCTCGTTTAGATGCACCCTAATTAATTAACAACGGGGTTTGCACACAAGCCTCTCTGTGCATGGCTAAACCTGCCTGTAGCATTGCTGGGGTGGGGCAGGGAGGGGGCAAACAACCCCTTGGTTGCTGGAGGAGAAGATTGTTTGGCTTGGAGTGCTTATAAAAAGGATGGAGAGGGACTTTTTACAGGGGTGATAAGGGGTTAGATGGTTTTAAACTGATAGAGGGGAGGTTTGGGTTGGATATTAGGGAGAAATTGTTCCCTGGGAGGGTGGGCAGGCCCTGGCACAGGTTGGGCAGAGAAGCTGTGGCTGCCCCATCCCTGGAAGTGTCCAGGGCCAGGTTGGAGCAACCTGGGGTAGTGGAAAGTGTCCCTGCCCATGGCAGGGGGTGGAGAAAGATGGTCTTTATGGTCCTTTCCAACCCAAACCATTCCTGGATTCTGTAACAACTGGCACAGCTCATCACATGTTGGGGGTACATGGAGTAAACTGGGGAGGGGGATTGAGGTGATGCTGCCCTGGCTGGAGCCCAGGGGAGCAAGTTGGGGCAGCAGAGAAGAGAAAGCTTTGGGGTGACCTGATTATGGCCTTCCAGCCCTGAAGGGAGCCTGCAAGAGAGATGGAAACTGGGCTGGGATTGACGGTGCTGCCCCATGCCTTCCCTTTATCCTCTCTCCATCTCAGCAGGTCAGGAGAGCGTGTCAGTGGGGACAGAGACCCACCGGGTCCCTCTGTCAGCAAAACCAGGAGCTGGAGGCTGCAAAACCCATTTCTCTCTGGGAGAAAATAGAAACCAGCAGCTCGTCCCAGCTCCAACAGCCTTCCTGTCTCCTTCACCGTGGCTGCAAATGGCAGCCCCTTGCCCAAGGGTGGAAATACTCGAGTCGAGCTTTTGTTTTTTTATTTATTTTAAATACTGCATTAAAAATGTCTTGCCCTTGAAAAGTCCTTTTCAGTTCTCTTTAGTGTTATTTTCCGAGTGCTTTTGCAAATGCGTCCCTTGGAAAAGTTTCCTTCCAGGTTAAGCAAAAAGCTGTGAATTTGTGGTATTGTCAGGTTTTGCCTCCCCTAAAAACAAGCTGTGGGTTTGGGTGGATTCACAGAGTCTTTGGGCTCTGGTTTTGAGTAAAATGAGGGGGGAAAAAATCAGTTTTTCATTCTGTGCTCTGCCAGATGTGCTGGGTAAGCACTTCCCAACCTCTGCCAGATGTGCCAGGGGTGGGGGACGGAGGGGGCTGGGGCTGTTGCCTCCTCCCCAGGCAGGATGGGGCTGGTGAGGGCAAAGTGTGATGGGGATGACTGGGATGATGGGGATGGTTGGGATGGTGGAGTTGACTGGGATGGTGGAGTCGACTGGGGTGATAGGCATGACTGGGGTGATGATGAAGGTGACTGGGATGATGATGGGGGTGACTGGGACAATGATTGAGTTTACTGGGGTCATGGGGATGACTGGGATGATGATGGGGATAACTAATGATGAAGATGATGAGGCTGAGCAGGTGATGATGGGGATGACTGGGATGATGGAGTTTACTGGGGTGATGGGCATGACTGGGGTGGTGATGGGCACGACTGGGATAATGATGGGGATGACTGGGATGATGAGGATGACAATTTATCCCTCAGCACTGGCGTTTTGGGGTAGAATTCAGCCCCCTCCAGGCTTGGGCTGAGGTTCTGACACACTGCACAAGGTAGGGGGGTCCATCCTGGTGACCCCCCTGAGCTGCAAACGAAGCTGCTGCTGAAGGAAAGAGGTTTATTGCCCCCATTAGAGAGAACCATCCGCTGCTGCTGATGGAGCTCCCCAGGCTGCCAAAGCCATCGCAATTAAGCGAGTGCCTTGATTGGGAAGTTACACACTTGAACGGAACAATCTGGGAGGTGTTGATGGAGAGGAGAGGCAGGAGGGGATGGAACAAGCACAGGGCAGCTTTGCATTCCAGTCCGGACTCCCAAGTAAGGACCCCCCTCTCCAAACCTCGCGCAAAATAAATAAGTGAAAGAAAAGTGAATAATAAGTGAAAGAAAAACTCCTGGAGCTGCTAAAAGCCACCGCCTGGAAGAGCCTGGCTTAACAAAGCCTGCACCCAGCTGTCCCTACAGCCTGTGTGGGAGCTGGCAGGGGGCTGATGGGCTCGGGGGGGGTGGGATGGGGGCACTCACAGGCCTGAGCTCGCAGCTGCAAATTGGTTCCAGGGATGCTTTTAAAAGCGGTGGGAATGGCAGTGGGAATAGTCAGGGCTGTGGTGGGGAGGGTGCTGAGAATGCTGGGCTCCCTCCCAGTGCGTGGATGGGTTTGGCTGCTTGGGACTGGAGTGTATTTGGGGTTCAGCTGGGTGTCCATCCATGGAGCTCAGCTGGGAGCTGTGGAGCAGGTCCTGTGCCCGCTCCTGGCACTCACAGGCTCTGTGGCAAACTCACCGTGGTCCCCGAGGTCCCTGAGTCCCCAGGATGTGCTCCAGCCGTTCTTCCAGGCTGGCTGGGCACCCTGCCTGGACCCCACGGGCAATGGGAGGTGGTGCTGGGAGCAGGGCACAAGGCAAACACCCAGCACCTCCCTGGCAGGGAGCTCTGAACCCGAGCTCATCCCACCTCACAGCCCTGTCCAGCATAGATATGGGTGACCCCTAGTCCTGGCCTAAACCCTGCTGACCTGGAGCAACTCTGCCAAGGAACCCTGGGAAACTCCAGGCAGGCTTGGCCATGGAAAAGGTGAGGGCACATCATCACAGCCACTCCTTGTGGAGCTTGGGGGGTGGTGTTTTTTCATTCCTTGGGAGATATTCCCCATCCCTGGGAGTGATCAAGACCAGGTTGGATGGGGCTTGGAGCAACCTGGGCTAGTAGAAGGTGTCCCTGCCCATGGGGTTGAAACAAGATGGTCTTTAAGGTCCCTCCCAACCCCAACCATTCCACAATTCCACGATTTTGTGTTTAATTCCAGCATCAGTTGGAAAATGGGGGGCTGGAAGCCGCAATTATGGGATCTGTGGATCTGTAGAGTCAGGCTTGCTAAAGCCTGACTAACACGAGGTTCCTCAGTGAGTAAAACAGGGAGGATGTCGTTTGCACGTGAAATGGTTCTCTTTAACACGCCTTCCCCTCTCCCCGCCGAGCAGAAGCAGCTGGAGGGGGTCTAATAACACTCATCCCTCACCCTGACACCGCTCCCGGCGTCTGTCTCTGCTGCAATTACCTCAATTTGCTTTTTCAGACCAGGGCTCATTTTTAACTCTGCCTGGAGTGGGTGAAAAATCCTGTTGGGTGTCAGGTCGGGTCAGTGAGTGACACCCCAACCCCTGTGCCCATCGCCCACCCTGCGGGATGGGTGAAGGCAGAGCCCAAAGAGTGGGGAGCTGGGGCAGTGGGGGGATCATCACAAGGGTGATGGGCAGCCCAGAATGGCTCATGGACATGTTTCAGGCTCGTTTCCTCCCCTCTGGTGACTCACCACATTTGTTTGTGCACAGGCAGTGCCGGGCTGTGCTGACCTCCTGTAATGATTGCTGTGGACTGAAAGTGATGGGGGAAAGGGGGGGTGGAAATGGTTAAAAAATGGGGATTCGGGGAGGGTTGCTTAAATCAAGACATCAGCTCTGGTTTGGCTTCGAGGTTTTGGACAGGCTGGGGTTACAGCAGCCCCTGAGGTGATGGGAATTGGGATGAATCCCACAAATCCTGCACCCCCAGGACAAGATCTGTCTGGTGGGGGAGAGAGGCTGTGAAACCCAGCACCCAGTGAGACCCCTGTGCTCCCTCCTGCCAGACTGGAGGTGCTGGAGGCTGTGCCATTGCAGAGTGTGACAGCAGTGTGACAGTGAGCACGGCCCTGTCCTCCACTGCCAGCGGGGTGTGGGAGCCGTGGAGGGGGCTCTGCCAGCCCCCACTGCTGGTGCAGGTCCTGTGCTCTGCAAGACTTGGCTTTATTGTCCCACATTCCCGTCTCATCCAGGCAGGACCAACCAGAGCCTCAGACAAAGGGTCTGACAGGAGATTTTGTACCTCAGCACAAGTGCCAGGCTGGATACAGTGGTGCCCCATCTTTAAAATGGGGGGTATTGGGGTCCCATTCCTTGTCCTGGGCTGCAGAGACCCCCCAGACTCCCTTCCAGCCCAGGGAAAGCCTCGCTGGAGGTGCCGAGGTCCTGGATGGAGCCAAAGCGGGGTTTGGGGTCCCCTGGGACATGAGGGGGTCTCTCTGCTGCTGGAGCTGGTACCCCACACTGGGGGGCTCGGGGACAGCTGGGCCGTGGTGGGAGCTGGGCTGGGCCATGCAGCTCCTGCTCTTTGTTAGAGCAAAGCAGGAGTCAGGCAGCTGCGGGAGGTGCCGGCAGGAGCAGGAGCTGGGGACGGGCTGCGTGGGTAATTTCACTAACGGAGTGGGGTGGTACCAGCAGGAGCCCACCTGAGTGATATCAGACCCCCACCATCCCCTCTGGTGTGGGGGGTTTGGGACCCTCCCTGTGACCAGGGCAGCTCCCAGCCCTGCAGCGTGACCAGCCCTGCAGCTCCTCTTCCTCACACAGGGCGAGGGACACTCAGCACCACTGTGGTTGGGTCGTGTGCCCCAGTGTCCCCCAAAACACGGCTCCCCTGCACCCCACGAGCTGCCCCGTGCACTCACAGCCCCTGCTTTTAGCCCTGAGATGGCACCCGGACCCTCCCTGTCCCAAACACACGTGTGTGCCTGGACACAGGCTATTCACACACGTGTCACACCCATCTCGGTGCTGCCTGAGCACCAGCACCCCGTGCACACCCACCCACCCCTCCTGCTGCTGCTGCTGGCTCACACCCAGAGCACACTCACCCCCACTGCACACTCACACTCACCCCTGGGGCACCCTCACTTTGCTGCTGGTTCTGTCCCAGTGCACGCTCCCTCCTGGTGCTGTCTCACCCCTGGTGCACAATTCACCCCTTTGCACACCCACTCCTGGTGCACAATTACACTCCTGGTGGACAATCACAACCCTGGTGAACACACAGTCCTGGTGCACACACATTCCTGGTGCAGACACTCACTCCTGGTGCACAATTACACTCCTGGTGCACACACCCACTCCTGGTGCACAAATTCCTGGTGTACACACCCACTCCCAGTGCACAATCACACTCCTGGTGTACACATTCCTGGTGTACAATCACACTCCTGGTGCACAATCACACTCCTGGTGGACAATCACAACCCTCGTGAACACACAGTCCTGGTGCACACACCCACTCCCAGTGCACAATCACACTCCTGGTGTACACATTCCTGGTGCACAACCACACTCCTGGTGCACAACCACACTCCCGGTGCACACTCTCACACCTGCTGCCGCCTCACACACCGTGCACACCCACTCGTGTCGCCACCTCGCACCTCGCACGTGCTGCACACTCATCCCCAGCACACCGTGGCTCCCTCTGCCCTCTGACACTCGACACCCACGCACCCCCCGTCCCTCGTGGGGACCCCCCGTCCCCCGTGGGGACCCCCCGCCCTCACCTGACGATGCCGTACATGACCAGGACGTTGCCCAGCAGCCCCACCACGCACACCACGGAGTAGAGCGCGGTGATGACGATGGCGATGAGGATGGACGTGGCGTTCTTGGCCCGCTGGGGACCCGTCTCGTTGCCCCCGTGCCCGGGCAGGGGGGCCCAGGCGGTGCTGTTGCCCCAGGGGGTGGCGGCGACCGAGGGCATCACCGAGGGCAGCACCGA
Source organism: Anabacerthia variegaticeps (assembly GCA_035583185.1). Lineage (NCBI taxonomy): Eukaryota > Metazoa > Chordata > Aves > Passeriformes > Furnariidae > Anabacerthia > Anabacerthia variegaticeps. The sequence goes on from JAWWEW010000060.1 coordinate 6,319,689, forward strand.
GGGCAGCTCCATGGGCACATCCATGGGCAGCTCCGTGGGCAGCTCCGTGGCCCGTGGGCGGCCGTGGCCCCGCCGGGGCTCCGGGGCGCATCCGAGCGCCGCGGGTTCGAGCCCCGCTCCCGCCGGTGCCGCCGCTCCCGCACCCGCGCGGGGCCGGGCACGCTTTATAAACCCGCGTGTCCCCCGAGCCACGTGGGGCCGGGGGCGGCCCTCTTCGCCTGCCCGCCCCCCAACCCCGCCTGCCTGCTCCCCCCGCTCGCCGCCTGCCATCCTCCCTCCTGCTCCCTACCTGTCCCCCCCATCGCTCCCCGCGTCCCTGCCTTCCTCCTTCTCGGTCCCTGCCCGCCTTCCTCCGCCCCGCGGCAGGTCCTTGTTTCCCTCCCCGGTCTCTTTTTCCCCCATCCCTGTTTGCTCCCACCGTCCTTACCTGCTCCCCCCATCTCTGCCCCTCCTGCATTGGGCTCCCCCCTATGCTCTCCCTCCCCTCCCTCCCCATCCCTGCCTGCTGCCCCCTATCCTCTCCT
>JAWWEW010000060.1:6329685-6350774 GCA_035583185.1 Anabacerthia variegaticeps
GATGCAGGGCTCAGAGGGATGCAGGGCTCAGAGGGATGCAGGGATCGAAGGGATGCAGGGATCGAAGGGATGCAGGGATCAGAGGGATGCAGGGCTCAGAGGGATGCAGGGATCAGAGGGATGCAGGGCTCAGAGGGATGCAGGGCTCAGAGGGATGCAGGGATCGAAGGGATGCAGGGATCGAAGGGATGCAGGGATCAGAGGGATGCAGGGCTCAGAGGGATGCAGGGATCAGAGGGATGCAGGGCTCAGAGGGATGCAGGGCTCAGAGGGATGCAGGGATCGAAGGGATGCAGGGATCGAAGGGATGCAGGGCTCAGAGGGATGCAGGGCTCAGAGGGATGCAGGGATCGAAGGGATGCAGGGATCAGAGGGATGCAGGGCTCAGAGGGATGCAGGGATCGAAGGGATGCAGGGCTCAGAGGGATGCAGGGCTCAGAGGGATGCAGGGATCAGAGGGATGCAGGGATCGAAGGGATGCAGGGCTCAAAGGGATACAAGGGAACACGCCGAGTGTCGCAGTCTCGCTGTCAGCAGCATGACACGCACGTCCCCAACACAATTAGTGCCCTCACCCCGAGCTCCAAGCGGGAGCTGCAGCGGGTCCCTCCCGGGAGCTGCTCCGTCGCCCCTTTCCCCCCATCCCCAGCGCTGGGGCGAGGGCAGTTTGCTCGCTAATTACACGCCGTGCCCGGCCAGGCTGCTTTGCACTGTGCTATTAATTAGCATTTGCTTCCCTGACGGTGTCTGACCCTGGCAGGGTCGGGAATAAATTGGCTGCTGTGGGGAATGGGTTTGCTGTGCTGTCGGCACAGCTCCTGGGGAAAGGCTTCCTTACAGGACAGGCTATTTATAAGCTCATTTTGGAAAGACAAGGCGGCTCGTTGGAAGAATGTGGCCCCCTGTGCCAGCTGCTCTCGGTCCTGTGTGGGCAACTCGGAGAAAAGGAGGAGAGAGGAGAGAATTGGGATTGTGCAGCCTGGAAAAGAGGCTTCGGGGTGACCTAATTGTGGCCTTCCCGTACCTGAAGGGAGCCAACAGGAGGGATGGAGAGAGACTAATTACAAGGGCCTGGAGGGACAGGACAAGGGGAATGGCTTCCCACTATCAGAGGGCAGGGTTAGATGGGATATTGGGAAGGAATTCTTGGCTGGGAGGGTGGGCAAGCCCTGGCACGGGTTGGGCAGAGAAGCTGTGGCTGCCCCATCCCTGGAAGTGTCCAAAGCCACGTTGGATGGGGCTTGGGGCAACCTGGGCTAGTGGAAGGTGTCCCTGCCCATGGCAGGGGGTGGAACTGGATGGGCTTTAGGTTCCTTCACACCCAAACCAGTCCATGGTTCCATAAAAGGAGGCACAGACATGGCTGGGGAGAAGCAGAGCCTGGAATGAGCCTAGCCTGCCCTCCTGGGCCATTTTTCCTCAATAAAATAACTGACCAGGGGCTGGGAGACACTGCAAAGTAGGTGGAAAATACTCTGGGGACCTCACAAGCAAACCAGGGTTAGAAAATAGCAAAGATAATTTTCCTTCTGCAGCACAAACCCTGCCTGGTCCACGCAGAGGATTTTTGGGATGGTGATAAGCCCACTGAGCCCCCCAGCCCCCTCCTCTTTCCCACCACTCTGGGTGCTCTGTCTGCACTAAACCTGGCCTAAACCACGTTCATCTGGAGAGCAAACCCCCCCTCTGCTCACCAGCTCCGTCCTCCAGCCGCCCAGCACTTCATTATATCACTCAAGATTAATCTGCGGCTCCTAATTGCCGAGTGCCCGAGAGCTCCTGGCAGGGAGAAAAATAAGTGTCAGGCGAAAAAGCCAGTGTGTTTTTTTTGTGTTTTTTTTTTTTCCCTCTGTAATATTTAGGTCGACTTACTGCTGTGGGAAGCTTAGGGATGGGAATCTGTGTGGTTTGGGGGAGCTGGGGGGAGTTTCAGAGCATTTTTGGAAGGGTTTTTCGTCAGCATCACCTCCATCCTGGCTGTGAGAGGGAAGAGTGTGCGTGATTCCAGCTGAAAGTGGGGGAAAAAATTAATTTTTGGGGGGATTTTTGCTTTTAATGGGAAATCTTTGCTCAGTTCTCTTCCTGTTCAGCTAAAGGAGGGTGGAAAAAAAGGTCTGTGCCAAGCGCTGTGATTTTAGGAAGGCTGAGATCAAAGTGCTCTGCAGACTCAGCAAACCTCTCTAGCCAGGAAACAAAAGGGCACAGAGTTTTTCTTTAGGAAAAGTATATTCTGTAATTTTCCATGCAACACCTTTCACTCCAGAAGCAAAATTTTGGGTGCAGTTTGGGGTCTTCTGGTGCTTTTAATCATCACAAAGCCTGAGCTGCAGAATCACAGCCCTACACCTCGATGAATCACTTCCCTCCAATGCATTGCAAACAGTGCAGGTGAAAACTGATTCTCTCCCCCTTCTTTTTCAGGAAAAACACCCCAAACTGAACAACCAGTCAGGCCAAATCTGTGGCTTTTCTCCAAGTATTTTGGCTTGGATGAACATCCAGGCTGGATGGTGGGGCTGGCTTGGGCAAATCACTCATTTTTTCAGAGCTGCTCCAAAGCAGCTGATTCACTCCCATCAAGGCAGAACAATGAAGGAGAAAGGAATTTATTCCGTTTGCATCCCAGCCTGGATCCGGAGCCAGCACTGAAAGGCTCAACAATTCCCCCCCCTATTTTAGTGCTGTTTGGGTGTTATTCACTGCTTGGGCTGTCCTGCCTGGCTCCTCCAGGTGCTCAGGGACCATCACACCTCCACATCCTTTGGCAGATCTGGGATCCATCCCCATGGGATCCACCCCCAAATCCCTGCACACCCCTCCCTCCTCTGCTTCCGAAGCGGAGGCAGCTCAGGAAAACCAGAGTTTTGGGGTTTAATTAAAACAAAAAGCTGAATAAAAAGCTGAGGGCTTGGGAGGCTCTGCCTGAGCCACGACTCAAAGTGGATGCATCAGCCGTGGTTTCCTTAAAATATTTAGGGTCTGTATAGCTCTGGTTTTCACTTAGCATCAAGTCCTAGGCTGGCACGGGGTCTGCTCAGCTTTGGGGTACTGACCATCCTTTTGGGGTTTGGGGAGTAACTATTGGAGTCCCTGCATTAGAGGACACGTAGGGAACCTTTCCCATCCCACCACGGCACGGGGAGTTTTCCAGGCTCTCCCCACCCCACTCAGAACCCTCGGCATCAATCCTGCCCTCCCCAAACCACCCCCCAGTGCTGTTTCCCTGCTTTCTAAAGGAAATCATCCCTATTCCTGAGCAGGGCTGGCCCCTTGCCCTGTGCCCACCATGGGACGGGACCCTCGGGAGCCGCCCCGGTGCGGGGGTGGGAGGGATGGGATCCACGCCGGAGCTTTTCCCGGGGGGATCCCGATCCTGCCTTGCTGACAGCGGCACAGCGAGTCGTGCCGAGAGCCCGCGGCTGTCAGCACATCAATATTGCATGCGGGCTGGAGGGCTGGGGAGGCAGAGGGAGCCTGAGGGATCATTACCTATGGATTGGAAGGAAACGTGGGAAGGGGCAGAGGGAGCCGGTCAGGGAATCCTGGAATGGGTTGGGTTGGAAGGGACCTTAAAGATCTTGTCGTTCCACCCCAATTCTGTCATGAGCAGGGACAATTTCCACCAGCCCAGGCTGGTCCAAGCCCCGTCCAACCCGGCCTTGGGCACTTCCAGGGATGGGGCAGCCACAGCTTCTCTGCCAGGGCTTCCCCACCCTCACAGGGAAGGATTTGTCCTCATCCAAACCCACTCTCTGTCAGAGTGAAGCCATTCCCCCCATGCACAGGGTTTTTACCCCACACAGAGGGGTAAAGACTCCAAGACTGCTGGAAGTCAGTCCAGTTTGGACACAAACCACCACCAGCCTCTCCATTCCCTTTCCAAGAAGCCCAGGTTCTTGGGAAGCCCAAGGTTTCCCCCCAGGATCAGCCTTTGCAGGGGCAGTCAGGACCCACCAGCTCCCGTTCCATCCCTGTGGACAAGGACCTGTCACTGTGCTTTGGGGGCCGGTGACCGGGGCTAGGGGGGTTATAGAAGCAGAAAGCGAGAAGATGGGGAAATGGGGTTGCCAAGGAAACCACCGAGCAGCAAAGTGCTGATTTTTTTTGTCAAGGCTAGAAAAATGCGGGGGAGAAGGGCAGCGTCGAAGCCCCCACGCTGCAGGCGAGCCGGGGGGCTGGAGCACGGCAGGGGTGACCCCTGGGCAAGCTGGGATTGCAAAGCAAAACGTGGATGTTCAGGTGGCCTTGTGCTGGATTCTGTGGGACAGAGTGTCCCTGGGGTGGCTCAGGGCAGTCCGTGGGGAAGGGATGGCACCATGGTGGCTGTCCCCTCATGGGGGACCTGGCTGGGGTGGGACACACTGTGGGGTTGTTTGAAGTGTTTATAGGTTGGAGGTTGAACATAAAACCTCCATCAGATGGAGGGCTGAGCGTCTCATTTGAGTCACCATCCCTGGAGGGATTTAAAAGATGTGTGGATGGGACACTTGGGGACATGGTTAGTGCTGGGCTTGGCAGTGCTGGGGGAACGGCTGGACTCGATGGCTCAGGAGGACTTTTCCAAGCAAAACGACTCTGTGATTCATTCAGGGACAGGCTTTGGAGCATCCAAACCTGGAGCCTCAGGTGGGGCAAATCAACCCCTGGCAGGGACTGTAGGAGCCTCTCCATCATTGCACGGTCACGACCAGCCCCAGGGGGGGCCGGGGCTGTGGCAGAGCCCCCGAGCTCCTGAGCGCTCTTCTCTGAGCCTCCTGCCTGCAGGGCTGTGCAGAAGGAGGGGGGGACCAGCATTAGCTGCTGCAGCCATGGCTACACCTCTCCAGCACTGATGAGAAATGAGAAGTGAAGTGCCCCATTCCCCAAAGTTCAAGAGAGCTCCCAGGTGAGTGCTGGCAGGACAGGCACCTGCCTGGGATCTTCCCTGCTCCTCTTCCTCTCCACGCTAGAGGGGAGGAGGGCACAGTGACCTGTGTGGAGAGAGGGGAAATCCCTGGAGACAAGGCACCGATGGAGCTGAGGGTTGGGGAGGGACAGCAGGATCTCCTGGGGGCTCAGTCATCCCGGTTTGGGGGCTGGAGATTTGGGAAATGGGTTTTTTGTAACACACACGTATTTGTGCCCTCCCCCTGGAGCGGGTCAGAGTCTCAGTGCTGAGAACTGGCCCCAAGAACCACCCAGAGTTTCAAGCTCTGGAACCAGCTGGATGCCAGAGAGCCCCTCACTGTCCCCTGTCCCAGTGACACCCACCTGCTGTGCCACAGGGGGACACATCCTGCATCCCCCCAGAGGCCAGAGCATCCCTCAGGACCAAGAGTTCCTCCAGCTTCAGGCAGGTGGGAAAGCCCTCCCTGGGAGTGGGGACATCCTTGCATGGATGGCAATGTCCAGCTCTCCAGTTCGCCTTCCCTTCTCCCTTTCCTCCTCTAGGATTTCCCAGGAGACCTGGGGAAGGGGGCACAGGGTGACATTTCCCCTGGGGACACACCCACAGCTGGACAGAAGGACACAAAGGGATACCAGGAGCTCCCTCATCATGTGTTTGGGGCCAGGCTCCCTCTGGTGTTGCTCAAATGCCTTTATTGGACTGGACTTCAAAAAAAACCAGGTCCAAATCCTCCCATTTCAGCCTTGTCCCACCCAAACATGCCCTGTGGCACTCTGGGGACAGCTGGGAGCCCCAGAGCTGCCCCTCCTGAGCTCCTCTCCCAGCTCAAGGTCACCCTGATCTTTTATTCATCACCCCACGACCCACTGCATTCCTTAATTGCAGCCACATGCACTCTGCAAGCGTAAATAATTGCCTAGGAGGCTTATTAATGACTTTGGCGTGCTAACGAGCACCACAGCCCAGAGAGCTCTCTCAGGGGGCTCAGGGGTGGCCTGGACCCCCAAACACGGAGGGTTTAGCACCCAAATCTGGCTGCAAATGGCCTTGGGATCTGCCTGGGGAAAAATTCACACTTCAGCCCCAGATTAAAAAATTAATGATGGGTTAATTAACAGGTCCTCCTCCACTCCCATATGTCAGCTGACACAGGCTGGCTTGGGAGCAGCACCCTCCTCCTCCCCATCCGTGGTCACCTGTGGTCACTGTGACCTTCCTGTGTCCCCGTCACATCTCACTGCCACTGGAAGAGGCTGGTGGTGACAAGGGACAGGCTCGGTGCCACGAGGCTCTGTCCCAAATTTCCTGTAGCCAAAGGGACACGTCCCAGTTGGTTTCCAATGTCCCTTCCCTGGAAAAGCCTCCTGGCTGTCAGTGGAGGTTCTGCCCTGCCATGGGACAGCCCACAGCAGCCAGACCCAGCCAGGGAGCTGCTCCAGCCTTAATTAAAGGTTTTTAATCATCAGGCAGGTGTTGGATGAGCATCAAACCAGGGTTGCATGCTAAGCTGTGGCTGGTGGATTCAAGATGTGTGTTGGAGCTGGGTGGGGGCTCTCAAAGGACCAAAAGACTCGAGCTGGAGCATCCAAGACGCCCTCACAAAACAGTCTGTGCCACAGAGACAGTTCACACCTTTATTGTTCTGACTGGAGGGGTCTTCCTCACTCCTCTCCCCACCATCCCTTCTTCTTTCCTGGGACACAATGCCCTCAAGCCAGGGTGGATAGTCCATGTATTTCAGAACAGAGGGACACAGCTCCCCAACAGCATCCAGACACCCTGCAACCACCCTGTTCCCTCCGTGTCCCCACTCTGCATCTTTAGGTGAGGAAAAAAGGGTTTGGGTTAAATCCTGGCCCTTTCCTATCCTCAGGTCATGGGATTACATTCCTCCTGCCCACAAATCATCTAAGCCCAGGTTTCCCACAGGGAAGGGCATCCTGCCCAGGACATACCAGTCTCCCTTTCACTGGGATGAGTCTATTCCCAGTGGGATCCCAGCTCAACCCAAGCAAAGGGCAGGTATTTACAGGGAAGAACCACTGAATTCACTGGGACCTCCTCAAGTAAAACCAACTTTGCTGGAGCCTGGCTGCCTGGGATGTCTGAGGGAGCCCAGTGCAAGGAACCAGGGAGCCAGGGTGTAGGTGCCACCCTGTCACCCTCGTTCCCCCACGTGGTGGCCATCACAGCATCTCATCTCGCACCGCGTTCCCTCCAGCCCCATCATCGGCACCGTCAGCAGAACTGCAGGAGAAGCAGAGCCCAGGGCAGGCAGTGAGCCCTCCCCCAGCCACCCCCAGCACCATTTTGGGGGGCTCTGCCACCCCCCAGGGCTAGGAAGGGGTTGGAGGGCCCCCCTAAGCTGGGCACAGACCTTCCAGCGGTTCCCACACTCGTTGCACAGCACGAATGTCGTCATGGGCTCATCGGCACTGCGCGTCTGCACCTGGGGGGGTGGAGAGGGAACTGGGTCAGGATTGGGTCAGGAGAGACCCCTCTGGGGAGGACTGAGTCAGGAGAGACCCCTCTGGGGTCCCCCAGGGGCCAGGGCTGACCTGGTTGTAGGTGCAGTTCTTCTTCTTGCACTTGCCGCACTGGAAGAGGTCGGTGACGGTGCCGCCTGTCTTGGCCATCTGGTGCTCCCGGATGGCCTCCTGGGTCATGGCGTTCCGCAGCTGCTTCAGCTCATCACTGGCCATCTCCTGCCACCAGCATCACCCCCGTGGTCAGGGTGGCCATGGCTCTGCTCACAGCCAAGTGCCATGGTCCAGCACCCTCCCCATCGCCTCCCGGAGCAGGATTCACCCTGCTCTCTGTGCTGGCTGGAGGGCTCAGACCCATCCAGATGGAAAAGTCACCCATCCTCAACCCAAAACTGCTGCCTGCAGGGATCTGGCTCCCTGCAGGAGACTGGGATTCCCAGGAACCTGAGTTGTGGATGCCAATTAAGGAGGAGGAACAGGAACTTTCCCAGCCTGACTCCTGCCCATGTGACAGCTCTCTGATGGGCTGAGGGGCTGCAGGGCTCTGAGGGACAGAGCTCCCACCTTCTCCCCATGCCTGTTGCTCCCCTTGCCCCATCCAACACCGGCATGGGATGGAGAGATGCTGGACAAGCTCATTGTGGGCACCACCAAGCCAAGACCCAGCCCTTGGGCACTCTGGAGGAAGGATGGGTGTGATCCATAAGCCAGCCCCGAGCCCCCTGCCCTGTGCCCACCTCGGCTGTCATGCGGGCAATGAGGCTGGGCTCGATGGCCCCACACAGCACGTTCCTCCTCAGCCCGGGGTTCTTGGGGTCCTTCAGGTTGCTGATCCTGCTCCGCACCCGGTTGCGATACTTCATGTCCGTGCTCTTCAGCTCCTGGAAGATATGTGGGCTCTGTCAAGGAATCCAGGGGGGTTGCTGATTGTCACCGGGGTCCGTGCCCACGTGGGGGTGGCTCGTCTCGATGGGGTTTTGCTCCCTGAGGGACCACGTGTGGGAGGTGTCCCCATCCTCGTGTTCAGGAGGATGAAGCACAGCTTGGGGTGCCGGGAGGAAAACAGCTCAGCAGTTGCCTTGGAATGTCTGGCATGCAGGCCAGGCTGCGGGGCTCAGGGACTGCCACCAAACCCTGTGCTGTGACAAATTCAGGGTGGAGAGGACTCAGCCTGTTCCCTCCTCCCTGGATAGCCAAAGTGCCACCTGCTGCCTGGATGTGGGCAGATGGGCTGAGCTGGCAGCTTTGGGCACAGAGTTTGGGATGCACCAAAAATCAAACCATACCCAGGAGGGGGAACCACCTTGGGGTCAGTCCTGGCCTGGGGTGGCTGCCAGGAGACCTCCCAAGCCTTGAACTGGGAGTGGGTGGAGGTAGTTCCATCCCTGCCAGCCTGGTCACTGCAATGGACTGGGGCTGGCAGGACACACAGACACCCACAGCAGGCTCAAGGAAAAGGCCTTGGCTGGGTTTGGGTTTATTTCCCCAGGGATGAAGGCAGGTCCCTGAGCAGAGCAGTTTCAGGGGCACACAGAGACCCAAGGACTAAGGTAGGGGATGCTCAGCATCAACATCAGCACCAACATCAGCCTCAGCATCCTCTATCCGTGCTCTGGGCTCCCTCTGCAGGCAACGAGCACAGCAGAGCCTGTCACACTCAGTCCTTGTCCCTGACACCCCGTGTCCTGTCCCCACCACTCCCGAGCCCACGTGTGCCCCCTCCAGCAGACGGTGCCCGGGGACCCCCACCCTCCCCAAAGGATATGGTCTTCGATCTCCGATGCCATCTTCTCACAGTTCACACCGAACTCCTTATAGTCATCTAAAGGACAGAGAGGTCAAGGGGTGATTTTCAGATAGGAAACTATCCAGGTCTCACTGTACCCCCCAAAAAAAAATCTATCTCCCCCTGTACTTATTCCAGACACCCCATCTCCAAAATATCTATTTTTACTCACCCTGAGCTCTACAAAGACCCATCCCTATCATCCCATACCAGGGACCCTACCAACCTCCTTTTCTTTCCTTTTGGGGCTGAATGCTTCTATTAGGGCTGTCCCATAGGAGAAACAGCCTGTGTTGGGGTCTAACCCCCCAGACCCTCTCACCATCCATGCGGAGTGCAGCCGTCAGCATCTCGATGCACTTGTCCCGCACAGAATCCCCTGTGAGGTAACAGGGAGCCAGGAAACAGGGGCTGGGAGAGAAGGAGGGGCTGGTGGGGGTTCGTGGAGTCTCTGGTTTGGCCTTGCTGCTGTTGGCTCTGTGGGGGGACACAAGGGGGACAGGTAGGTGAGGTCCTGGCACAGCCCCAGGGACCTGCATCCCGTGGCAGCGGGATGGGTCTGTCCTACCTTTCCTCCTTGCTGTCACTGGAGTTTCTCCGGGAGCCCGTGGGAGCTGGAGAGGGGCTGGAGCCCACAGAGGTTCTCCTGGGGGTGGCACAGGAGGGGACAGTGGGGTGACACCAGACACGGGGCAGGCAGGACAGGGCGCAGGGAATGGTGGCAGAGCCTCGGGCACCAGCACATCAATAAGAGCAGAGTGCTGAGAAGCCAAGAGGAATCTCCCAAGGGGAGGATTTGCTCCTCCCAGGGAATGCCCCGGTGCCCATGGCAGGATCAGGGCTCCCAACCATCTCTGCCCACCCCAGATGGGGCTCCCATGGTCAGGGCATCCCCAAAGGAGACCCCCAAAGCAACCCCAGGCTGCCTGGGGATGTCCCCTCCTTACCTCTCCCCTGAGAGCCTCTTCTGTGGGGAGGAGACGGTGGAGGTGCTGGAGGACCTGGAGTCAGTAGAATCTCTCCTGGCAGGACGAGCCCCAGGTCAGAGGGTGGTGATAGGGACAAGGAGGTGGGTCCAGACCCCCAGCCACAGTCCTGTGAGGGGCTGGGGTCCAGCCTCTCCTATCCCCACCAAGCCCAGCACCCACCTCTCTTTCTTGCCATCCAGAGGTGACTTCTTGGAGGATGCACTGGGGCTCCGGCCGTCACTGGAGCCCAAAGGAAGGGAGAGATGCTCTCAGCAAGCCCAGCCCCAGCATCCCCCGGTGTCCTGTGAGCCAGATCCTGCCCATCTGCACACCCCATCCCTAGCTGGGTCATCCAGGAGCCCCACCACCCCCCAAGCTGCCAGCAAAGCCTCCCCTGGGCTGGCAGTGCCCAGCAGACCCTGGCATGAGGGTCAGGGCATCCTTCAGCAGGTACCTCTCTGGGTTGGAGTCAGCAGAGTGGCCCTGGGTGGTGGCAGAATGAGAGCTGGATTTGCTGGGCTTCCTGGGGACAGAGAGAGAGAACGACAGGGTCAGATGGGCACTGCCCAAACAGCCCTCATCCAAGGAATAGCTAGCTCCAGAGAAAGGAAAACAAAAAAACCCCATTTATCCATCCTCCAAAAGCCACCCTGGTGCTGCTCCCACTGCCCTTTGGTCTCCAAATGTGCCAGCACTCATGGGCAGGCAGAGATGGATTAACTCTTAAGGACCAAGCAAAGGGTGGTCTCATATCAGCCCCTGGTGTCCCCCAACCATGGGCAGGAGCCCCCACCTCTCCTTGTGCTTCTCCCTGTTCTTCTCAGCTGAGTTCTTGGGGTGCTTCACCCCTTCACTGGGGCAGCTGGAGACATCCAGCCCCTTCTTCTTCTCCTTGTCCCCATCAGCATCCTTCTCCTTCTTTGGGGTGGTGGACTCTGGGGGAAGGATTCGGGTGTCACAGCCCCAGCCCAAACCAGCACAGGGTACCTGAGCATCTGCATCCTGGGGTGGGGGATCACTGGGGGGATGCTCAGCCCTTGGGGGGCACACACTGATTTACACCAGTCCATCCTGGAGTGAAAACATGCCCTTGGAAAATCCAATCCATTGCCTAGAAGGGCTGGGTTACAGGTTATGGGAGCTGCATGTCCCAGCTCAGGACTGATCCCAGTCTATCCTGCCTGGAAAGCCTCAGGGTTTGGGGTGTGGGGATGGCCCAGGGAGGGTTGAGGCTTTGGGGGGTCCATCCTCCCCTGGCATTGCTCACCCAGAAGCCGCTTCCAGTTCTTGATGAGGATTTTGGCCGAGGCCACCACCTCTTCATCCGAGCAGTGCTTCCTCACCGAGTTCACGGCCACCCCGATCCGTGTGGTCTGGGGACACACGGCAGGGACACATCCTTAGGGATGTGCCAGCTGGCATGGGGGGGACAGGACCAGTCACCCCATGGGGTGTCCCCCCACCCACACTGCCTCACCTGGAGCAGTTGGATGGTCATGGTGTAGCCGGTGAGGGATTTGAGCAGATCCAGCGCCCCTTCCTAGAGCAGGGAGAAGCCATGGGGGTCCTTGAGAAGCTGGAGATAAATGGAATGGGGGGCTGCATGTCCCCCCTTCCCTCTTGCCAGCACCAGGGAGGGCATCCCAAGGGAACCCAAAGCAGCCCTGGGCTGCTCCCTGGGAACACCTGACCCTCCATGTCAACATACCACAGTAAAATCCCATGCCCAAATCCTGCTGGACCATCCCAGCACCGGATCATGTCTCCAGCTGGGTAGCAGAAGCTTCCCTTAAAACTTGAGAAAACCCCTCTATAAGGAAAACCTCAGGCTGCTGGGAGCTGAGGATGGCTGGGGGACCCTCCAGTGTCCCCACCCAGGCATGGGAGGGACACTCTCCCCTGGGATTTCATCCTGACCCCCTGCAGTGGCTGCTGGGCTAAACATAGTTGGGCATGGAGTCCTCCTCCTCCTCCTCCTCCTCCTCCTCTGTACTTTTAGAGCCCCAGCAGCAGACACCAGCTCCCAGGTATCCCTCACAAAGGGATCCAGCCCTGTGGACCCCCACCATGGGGTCTGGATGAGGCCCCCCGACTATGATGGGTGCAGGAATGTCCCCACACTGTGGTCAGACCCTGGCCCTGTCCGATCCCAAAGTGCAGCAGGAGGGCTGTGGAGCACCCCGGGGTAACTCCAGTGGGACACAGACCCTGCGTGGCTCCCACGGGATCTGTTTTGGTACCAAGCACTGGCATCCCGAAAAGCCACCAGATGCAGGGGGATGGCAGCACTGCCCCCCTCACCCAGGAGGCTGCACCTTGTCGGGGCAAAGGGCGGTGGAAAGAGTCAAATATTAACTCTGAGGGCCGAGCTCAGCACACGTAACCAGCTCCGCAGGGTCCCCGGATGGATCCTCACCTGGCACAAGGGTGGCAGGGCTGGCTCCCCCTGGCACACCAAACCCACCTGGGATCCAGGGCTCAGCACCCTCCCTTTGCACACTCGTGCAACAGGCAGGGCTGGGGGTGCTGGGGGTGCTGGGGGGGCTGGGGGTGTGGTGTCCCCCAGCCTGGAGTGTTCCCTGGCTGGGACCCAGCCCGTGGCACCAGCACCGATCGGGTGTTGGTGGCCGGGACAGTGGCCAAACACCTGTCGCCCACAGTCCTGCACAGCTGAGGGGTGCCCGGAGCTGCCACCCATGGACAGACCCCCCCACCCCATCCCAAATCCCAATGTCTGTGTGCTATGGGGTGCAGGAGAGGCTCAAACTCCAGACAAAATTAACCCCCGTGGGTGCCAGCTCCGATGTCACACGGCGGGGCTGGGGTGGCACAGACAGCACCCCGGGGATGCTGGTGGCACCTGTGGGAGCTCAGCACCCCCTAAACCCACTCAGCACCCCCTAAACCCACTCAGCCCCTCCAGAGGGGGACAGGAGGGTGGTGAAGAGCAAACCTCCCCTTTCCCACTCCACGCTGCCACGTCCAGACACGCCACATAAATAATGCACGTGTGTACACATGCATGTATACAAACACACACGTGTGTAAATGCACACACGTGTGTCAGCACACACACACCCCGAGGAGCTCGGCCACCTTACCGTGCTCTTCCTGGCCACCATCTTATCCAATTTCTTGGCAATCCGGACCAGCTCCTCAGCGGGCCCCATGCCGGGGGCTGGTGGCTCGGAGAGGGACGGGGACAGCGGGCACTGCTGGGCACTGCCAGCATGGGGGTCCCGGGCAGCCGGGGGGGAGCGGGCAGAGAGGGGGGAAAGGGGGAAAAGGGAAGGGAAAGCAGAAAGGAGGTGGGGCTGTCCCGGCCAGTTATAAACTCCTGCCAGGAAGGCGAAATAGCACGGGGGAGGGCTAAATATAGCCGGGAGCCACGATTGCAGGAGCGGGAGGAGGAGGCGCACGTCGGGGCGCTCCGGGACGCGCGGCTGCGGCGGCGCTGGGGGACACGGGGGACACGGGGGGTACGGGGGGCACGGATGGGGATTTGGCACAGGGATGGCTTAGCCACGGAATGCCAAAGAGCACGGGTGGGGTGGGGTGCGTGGTAAACTCCGCTCTTCCCAAAGTTGGTGTCCTGCGGCAGCGAGATCCTCGGGGTGGGGGATCTTTATGCTCTTTATATCGGAATATTCAAACATAGATGGGATTCCTATATACTGGAACATTCCAATACGTTGTACAACTCCTTATATTGGAATAGTCCAGTACTGAGAATATCCTGTTCCCTGGAAGTGTTCAAGGTCAGGTTGGACAGGGCTTGGAGCAACCTGGGCTAGTGTAAAGTATCCTGGCCCATGGCAAGGGGTGGAACGAGGTGATCCTTAAAGTCCCTTCCAACACAAAGCATTCCATGACTCTGTTCTTGCTGCAGTCCTTGAAGCCCAGCACGGGCCTGCTGAGCCCCCAGTCTGTGGTGTGCCAGCCTGTGGTGGGAGACAGGAGCCCCCCAGGACTGGTTGGGCAGGCAGCAATGGGGGGCACGGCCATGGGGACACTGTCCCCCCAGGCTGTTGGGATGGGTGGGTGACAACAACCTTGCCACCCTCACTTGTCCCTGGTCCCTCTCCCACCGGGGTGGCTGATGCCCAAACCCCAATGTGGTGCACCCACATACACACAGAGCCCCCCCAAACACCCCCAAAGTCACATCCCCAGTGGGCACCAGCCAGTGACAGACCCCAGTGACCTTGAGGTCACGTCACCAGCATCACCAGGCTGGACAGGGCCAGGGCAGAGGCTGTGCCCCACACACACACACAGGTCCTTACAAAAACAATGGTTTATTAGAAATCACAGACAGGAAACATTAAAAAAAAAGACTGCTTTTTGAGATGAAACATTTGACACAGAAACGAGAAGGGGGAGAGGGTAAATTGGGAGGGGGATGGAGGCAGGTGGGTCCCAAGAGACATTGGCACAAGGGGATGTTGGTCCCAGAAAAATAAGGCAAAATCCCCCTGGAGAAGCCCCCAGGGCTGGGGCGGTGATCCAGCACCCACCCCAGATGAGGGACAAGGGGCAGGGGCTCTGTGGTGCCACCTCAAGTCCCCACCTCCTCCCCCCCAAATCAGGTACTGGCATTTCACTGCCAGTTTGGGGGAAGCTTTGGAGCATCCCCACACCCCACCAGCCCAGGCAGCTCCAAGTCTAGGGTGGAGACCCTCCAGCCCTCTCCTATTTCTTGCCCATTCCAAAGGCTTCACAGTTGGGGTACAGAAGGAGGCTGGGGGGCACACGGCTGCCCCCCAGCCCTGCTCCCCCAGGCTGAAGAGGGGCCCGCACAGCTCCTTGGCAGAAGAGGGTGTGAATCACTGAGTGCTGCTCCTCCATCCCCAATTCCTTGCAGAGAGAGGAGAAAGGCCTGGGGATGGGCAGAGCCTGTGGGAAGGACAGGAGAGCAGCAGGAGCAGGGGCTGGCACAGGAACCTCAGTCCTTTCTCTGCCCCTCAGCTCCCCAGTGCTGCCATCCATGGACGGATTTCCCAATGGGGGGGCTCTGAGCCCCTTTGGAGGGCAGTGGTCCCATGCCAGGGTCCTGGGCACGTGTCCCTCATGGTCTGGCTCTCCTGAGCCCCAGCAGGGAGCTGCCTCTGGTCCTGGCCGAGGGGACAGTGACAAACAGGGTCACTGCCTGGTCAGTCTTGCAAGAGGTGGACGAAGCTGGCGGGGAAGACTCCGGTGCGGGAGCCATCGCCCTCGATGAAGCCAACCTGGGGGTGCAGAGAGGGGGGTCAAGGGGGTGGGAGTCCTGTCTCAGGCAGGGGAGAAGCTTTGGGGCTGACATCCCAATTCCCAGGGGAATTTAGAGAGGCAAAGCTGTGGTGACACAGCAGGAGCCTTCCCAGCCCTCCTCCATGCACAGATGGGGCAGGGGTCCTCCATCCATGCTCCCCCTCCTTCAGAGGAGAACCCAGTGGGGAAAAAGGACCAGGACTGGGATCCCAGTGCCTGTCCCACGGTGACACTCACCCAGCTCTGCTCGTCCTCCTCCCGTGTCACCACGATCACCTCCCCCTTGGAGAAGGTCAGCTCCCGAGCCTTGTCCCCCTTGCAGTCAGCCACTGCCTTCACCCTCTTCTGCCTCCCCTTGGCCTGAAACGGGGTGGAAGGTGGGTGACAGACCCCCCCAAGGTCACTCCCAAGGGAGGTGCAGGGATGTGACACCCCCGATCCCCCCCTCTGCTGCCCCAGGATAAGGGGAGCTGGGGTGCTTGGGGATGCAGAGGGTGACACCCCCAAGTCGTGGCACCTACCGGAGCAAATCTCCTGGGCATGGGCACGGGGGGCACCTTGTTGAGAGCGGGGTCCTCGGGGCCACCAGGGCTCTGGGGGGACACGGCCGACCCCCCTTTGCCCACCCCCCCACCGATGCGCCGGTAGGAGCGGGTGCTCTCCGAGCTGTGGGGGACAGCAGGGACAGTGTCACCCCCTCCCTGCTGGTGCCTTCCCCCTCCCTGCCCTGCTCCCTGCGAGGTCTCCGTGGGGTCAGGGCTCTCCCAGGGCACCCAAGGGACCAGGGTCCCACCCACATCCCCCTGGATGCTGATGGAGAGGGACCCCAGCACTCAAACTCCCTCAAGCCACGCCACATTTTCCCAAAAGAGAGTGAAACTATGTAATATTTTATATAATATATAAACATGATTATATATTATATAAATATATTTATATTATTACATAAATTTTTATATAATCATTTGCAGGGGGTCTTGGTGTCACCCCCAAACAATCTGCATCACCTTTTCCAGGGACAACCCATCACTCCCCACGGCTGCTCTTACCCCACCCTGCATCCCACAGCCAACATCAACTCCTTTGGGGGCTTCAGGGGGTGGGGACCCCTTTGCTCCACAGGGACAATTTGGGGTTGGCGAGGACTGAAACCCACCCCCCAGCGCCCACCCCCAGCCTGGAGGGAGGTCCCTACCCAAACTTGACGGGGGGTATGTCGGGGGCTGTGCTGCCCAGAGGGGGCTGCCCGGGCGGGGGGCTCAGCTCTGGGCCCCGCCGGGTGCTGCTGGTGTCGGTCTCGGAGCGGGTCTCCCAGTAGGCTGCCCGCCGGCTCTCGGTGGGGCTGCGGGTGCCAGGGGCTGGGGGTCCAGGGGTGCCATCCAGGGCGCCTGTGCTGCTGGCAGAGGGGAAGCTGCGTGGTGCTGGAGCCTCTGCTGGGCCAGAGAAATGGGGTTCTGACGCCTGCCGGGGCAGCTCGGGGCGCTCTGGGGACACACACACACACAGCAGGGACAATAAATTGGTGTCGTGGTGAAAGCACAGCCCCACGGTGGGTGATCCCCTCCCACCCAGACTCACCGGTGGGGCTGTGGCCGGGTTTGGGGCGGGAGCCGCCCCGCGTGGGGTTTTTGAGGGGCAGCGGTGGGGGGATCTCCTCGCTGTGGGCCCGGCGGGGCGCGGGGCGGGAGGGCACCAGGATGCTCTCGTAGGTCTTGTTGGTGATGTCCATGCCCCCCATGCAGCTCCAGCGGGTCTGGGGGCAGGCGGGCGGGGGGCTGGCGGCCAGCGGGGACGTGCCCTTGAAGGAGCGCTGGAGGGGGCTCACCTGGGGGCAGGTACGTGGGTTCAGGGGTGCCCCACTGCCACCAGACCCAAAAAAGGGTCTGCAATCCCCCAGCCCCCTCACTGGGGATGGGGGAAACCCTTCACAGGATGTGGTGTCCCCTCCCACAGGTACCTTCTCCTCCAGCTCGTCCTCACTGTCGTAAGGGAACTCTGAAGGGGGCTCCCAGTCGTAGTCCACGTGGATCTGCAGGGACAGCTTCCCTGCCTGAGCCTGCTCCAGCTGCCAGATGGATGGGGCAGGTCAGGGAGGTCCTCAGGATGGGGCAGGTCAGGGGCATCCTCAGGATGGGGCAGGTCAGGGGGGTCCTCAGGATGGGGCAGGTCAGGGGGGTCTCAGGATGGCCAAGGTCAGGGGGATCCTCAGGATGGGGAAGGTCAGGGAGGTCTCAGGACAGAGGGGAGAGGCCCCTGTAGCTCTCCCCCTCCATGCCAGCCCTCCCCAGGTGCTTTGGTCCCTTCTCCCCATCCTGAGCATCTCCCCCATCCCCTCCATCCCACCTACCAGCTCTTCACACTCGCTGTGCTTCAGCCTCCTCGCCACGTCCAGAGCTGTCTCACCCGCTGCATTCACTGCTCGAAGGACAAAGGGGGACAAATCCAGATTACAGCCCTTCCACTCCCACCAGAGACCCCCCAACCCCCCTAGTCCCAGCCCCATACCCGTGGTGAAGGCAGCTTTGCCCTTCAGGAGCAGCTTGAGGCAGTTGGGCTGGTTGTAGAGCGCGCTGTAGTGCAGGGCTGTGTTCCCATCCTGGGTCACCCGGTCCAGCGTTCCCCTGCACAGGGCCACCAGCAGGAGAGTCAAGGCTTGAGAGCACACAGCTCTTCTGCACACCCCTCCCATGTGGGAGCAGGCAGGGAACACCAGGAACACTTGGGAACCCACCCGTTCTGGATGATGAAGTCCACCAAGGGCAGGGAGGATCTGTCGGCGTGGCGCACGGCCATGTGCAGGGCCAGCTCACCCGGGTCCTGCCACGAGATGGGAGAGGGGAGATGAGCCTCAGGATGCTCATCTCCCTCCCAGGATGGAGGGGAAAGAAGAGCTGGACCCAAGGATGCTCATCTCCCTCCCAGGATGGAGGGGAGAGGAGAGCTGGACCCAAGGATGCTCATCTCCCTCCCAGGATGGAGGGGAGAGGAGAGCTGGATGCATCATGCTCATCCTTTCCTCAGATGGAGAAAAAAGGAGAGCTGGACTTATGGGTGCTCATCTTCTCCATAGATGGAGGGGAGAGGAGAGCTGGACCCAAAGATGCTCATCTCCCACAAGCTGAGGGAAAGAAGGAACCTGGACCTGAGGACGCTCATCTTCCCACGGGCACATCTCCACCCAAATCCTGGGAAAACCCCAAGCACAGGCACCTAGAGGGAGGAAATCTATCCATGCTCCCAGGGCTCACCTGGCCCTCGGGGCTGGCCAGGGGCTTGGCCAGGTCATGCCCCTCGGCAAAGGCCTGGAGCAGGGCCAGGAGGTCACGGGCACGAATGGCTTCCCAGAGGCGGTGGGGATTGTCCCGGCTGCTTTTCTGGACGTAGCGTCGCTCCATGTACTTGGCCACGATGTATTCCTTGCGGGCAGCCCTGTGGGAAGGGGGGCTTGGGTGGGCATGGAGACCAGACCCCTCCAGTTCCCACCACAGCCACGGGCACCCTGTGCTTCTGCCTCCTTCTGAAGCCTCAGGATCAAGGGGAAACCTCTAAAAAGGCACAGATCCCCACCAAAATTCAGGTGATGACACCCAGATTCTCCATTCTTACATCCCAGGGTGGTCTTAGAGCAGCATGGGAACAAGGACAGACCACACACTATGTATTCCCATCCCTCCTTCTCTTCCTCTTCCTCCTCCTCCTCCTCCCAGCCCACCCTGAGCCCCCATCCTGCACCCAACTCACATATCACTGCCAGCTGAGGGCTTGGGACAGTCCTGTGTGGGCAGTGTGGCCTCCATGATCTCATTGAACCGGGTGTTCCCAATGCTGACAGCCAGCTATGGAGAGAGAGGGATGGGGGAGACAAGCCCTGCTGGCCATGCTCACCCTGCCCCAGCCACATCCCATCCCAGAGGGAAGGAATCCACTGGATCCACCCAGGATCCTCCCAGAGCAGCATCTCCACCAGGGATGCTCTTTCATGGCAGAGGAGCCTGGTTTAGGAGGGAGCAGTTCCAGCATCCCCCTCCTTAGAAAATGGGTTTGGAAAGCCCCTCCTTGCCCAGATCACCATGCTGGGGAAACTGGGGCAAGTTTGCAAACACTGGAGCAAACTGGGGATGGAGGAGGAGGAATTAACTCCGCATCCCAGAAAGTTTGGGAGCCATGGAGGGTGATCCTCAGTGACCATGAGACCTCCAGGCTCAGGGAGCAGCTTACCAGCAGCTCAGAGGTGCTGAGGACATCCAGGGTGAGGGACTGGATGCGGGAATAATGCACACCCAGCTCCCGGTGGATCCCGGAGCACTCGATGCACGTCAGGATGCCCAGGTTGGTGGAGAGCCACGTGGGGTCTGTGGTGGGAGCAGCACGAGGGGCTCAGCATCACACCCAGCCCCATGGGGTGCTGTGACCCCTGTGGATACCTGACCCACGCCCAGGGTGGGGGGACACCCTGACGTACCTGGGGCCCCACAGTCACAACACTGTTTGTTCCCTGGCATGTTCTTCACCTCGCTGATAACCAGCCTGGTGAGTTCCTGGACGCTGCCATCCACCCCGACGCCTGCTGCAGCCCCACTGCCCACATCCCCCTTGAAGGCATTGCTCAGGGCTTCATCCTTGCTGTTCTGCAGCACTGACACCCACCTGGGCAGGAGGGAGGAGGAGGAAGAGAAGGATGGGGAAGGCAGAGAAGGACCTGACACCTCAAGGAGTGGGGATGGGCTGTGACACTTACACAACACACTCCTGCTCATCCTCCGCTTGGAAGTGATATGTCCTGTTGTCTGCAGGGATGGGGAGAGAGGGGAAAGGGGAGAAATTGTGGCTGGCCCATCCCTGGAAGTGTTCAAGGCCATGCTGGAGCAACCTGAGCTAGTGGAAGATGTCCCTGCCCATGGCAGGGAGTGAAACAAGATGGTCTTTAAGGTCCTTTCCAACCCGAACCATTCTGTGATTCTCTCATTCTATACTTTAGGGATGCCCAGAATGGCAAGAATCAGATGAAATCACTCCAAAGTTGCTGCTTAATTAAATATTAAATCACTGCACACCATTCTCCCATCACCTAAGCCCTGTCACAACCTCTTTTTGTCCACGTTTTCTGGATCTCCTTGGAGAGCTTACTCCTTCCTCCATAAAGACAGCCAGGGAGGCACCCAGAGCTGGGTTTAAAGGGCTTAAAGAGTGTGTCCAGCTGTTCCAGAGGGAAATCCCATGGCAAAACGGAAGAACTCCTACCACAGCCTCCACCTCTGGGTCCAACACCCCAGCCCAGCCACACACCCCAGCTCGGGCACTCACGTGTCACCAGGTCGAAGCATTTCTTCTCCTCGGCGTGGGGCCTCACCTGGCAGGTGAGCAGGTTCAGCTTGACAGGGGGACGGTTTATCTGCAGGGTGAGAGGATGGAGGTGGGTTCAAGGACCAGAAAGGGGCGGGATGGGCATCACCAAGGCTTGGGCATCACCATTTCTGACAGCAACTGTGGTGGGACAACCACCACCACCACAGATGGCTCCTCTTGGGATAACCAGGTGAGTCAGACCCTCTCTGACCCTCTGCAGGAGAATAAGGACCCTCTGCAGGAGAACAGGGACCCCCTGCAGGAGAACAGGGACCTTCTGCAGAACAGGGACCCTCTGCAGGAGAACAGGGACACTCTGCAGGAGAAGTGTCCCTGACCCACGCCCTCTGTCCCTGCTGCAGTTT
>JAWWEW010000060.1:6350874-6362749 GCA_035583185.1 Anabacerthia variegaticeps
GGCTCCTCTTGGGATAACCAGGTGAGTCAGACCCTCTCTGACCCTCTGCAGGAGAATAAGGACCCTCTGCAGGAGAATAAGGACCCCCTGCAGGAGAACAGGGACCTTCTGCAGAACAGGGACCCTCTGCAGGAGAACAGGGACCCTCTGCAGGAGAATAAGGACCCTCTGCAGGAGAACAGGGACACTCTGCAGGAGAAGTGTCCCTGACCCACGCCCTCTGTCCCTGCTGCAGTTTCCAACCTCCAACACCAGGGGGAAGCACCTCCTTCCCAAACCACCCTGGCCCCTTTGGTCTTGTCTGGACCCTCATCGCCCAACTCGCTGCCCCAACCAAACCCACCTTCCCCTCCCATGGACCCCTGTCAGGCACAGATCCCCCTTCCCCCTTAGACTTTCCAGCCCCATCTTGTGTTAAATTTTAAGCCAGGCAGATCTGAGACCAGTTTGGGCAAAACTAAACCTGAAATCCAACAGACTGGGAGGCTCAAAGGGTGCCCAAAGAAGGGTGAGGGCTGCAGCCCCCCCTGCTCCTCACCGTGCTGTGGGAGATGGTCAGGCAGCCGTATTTCACCCCACACTTCCTCTTCTGCCACACTTTGCGGATCCTGAGGAGGAGGAAGAGGAAGAGTGAGGATTGCACAGCCCTCATCGCCCACATCCACATCCCAAACTTCCCAGGGCAGCCCTTGGCGTGGTCATGTGGGGCTGTGGGGCTTCCTCTAACTCACACAGCACAAAATGTCCTGCTGAGCCTTGGGCTGTGAGATCCCAGCTCTGGGGCCTCCCATGATCATCAAAAATATTGGGATGGAGCTGGGAGCTCTCTGGGATAACACTCATCCTCACCCATCACTCTTCTTGTACAGGAATCCCGATTTCTCTGTCCCGTACTGCTTGTTCCCTTGGTGCTGGTGGATGCTGTAGCCACTGCCAGAGTTCTTCCTGCTCAGGTTTTCCTGGGAAAAGGCAGTTAAAAAGCAAAGTGAGAGATGCAGGGGTGGCTGTTCCAGGTGACCTCATCCTTACGTGTGTGCAGTGCCCAGCAGGATGCCAGAGACCCCCGTGCCCTCCAAGCATCTAAACATCCCCCAGGGCCTCCTGCTCTGCTCCCATGGATGTCTCCTTTGATCCCCAGGTTCTCCCCATCCCCAACCTAACCCCAGCACCCTCCCCACCCTCCTTCCCAGCTCTCCCCTGCCCACCCCGGGGGTCTCACCTCCTTGTTTTCCAGCTGCAGGATGCTGCGGAGGGAATCGCGGGTCTGCGTGAGCTGCTTCACCTCCTCCTCCTGTGCTTGGTGGAGCTGCAAAGGGAGGAGCTGCTCTCAGTGCTGTGCTGAGCAGGGCCATTCCCAGGGGCTGGCACGGGGACAGGGGGGTGGCATCCCAGGGGACACGGCTGGGTGGATGGCAGCGTGTGGGACTCACCGCGTGGAGGGACACGGCCAGCTTCTCAATGAAGGGGTAGAGGTTCTGGGCAGCCTTCCAGCCGTCTTGGAAGAAACTGGGTGTTTGTTGAGGGTGATTAAGATGCAGACGGGGAGGATGGAGGGAAAAAAGAGGGTTTCTTTTAGAGGAAATGGGGCAGGAGATCATTGCAACCCCCTCGCTGGGAAGCTGCTCTTGCTTTGTCGTTCCCTGGCTAGCAGGAGCTGGAGAGAGCCCAGCAAAGGCCAAGCCTAGCCCATATACTCCAAATACCTGGGGTGTTTGGGAGGCAGGATTGGCCTCTTGCTCAATCCCAGCTCATCTCTCTGCCAAAGGCCACATCCTGGGGGTTACTGGGTCAGAGCCCCAGTCAAGGACACCCCTTTATCCAGCAGGACTGTCCCTCCCTGCCTCAGTTTCCCCACTTGAGAACTGGAGGAGATGATGACACCCACTCCAGCCTCATGGAGCAATGGGAAAGGCAAGGGGATGTTAATCCTTGATCCAAAGCCCCTCATTATGAGCCCCACAGCTGATGCTGGAGCAGCTCAGCTGAACTCATCCCTGGAAACCTACCCAGAAACCAAATCAATGGATCTATCCCCAGCCAACCCCCTTCCCCCAGCCCCACAGACACGTTTACAACTTCTCAAGCCAACATTTCAACCTTGCAGATACAACCAGAGAGTGATGGGCTGTGCCCAGCACTTCCACCAACAGTTTTATGGATCTGGGATGGGTAGAAGGAGCCCCCAGACTCCCATGGGACCCCCGAAGGATGAACCACCTGCACCCAGGTAGCACCTACTTGTGCTGAGCGTGGAAAAACTTGATGAGGCTCTGCAGGAAATCTGGCCCCTGTTTCATCTGAGACTCGCTGGCTTTCAGCAGGTACTGGAGGAGGAGAAGACACCCCATCAGGTGATGAAGACAAGGACCAGCTGAAAATATCCCAGAGGAAAGAGCAAGAGCCTGCCCAGCCCTCACTTCCCTTCCCGGCACGGGGAGGAGGGTTAAAACACTGGCTGGGCTTCAAGGAGTCGAGTCACAACATTGGATTTGAAGGCAGCTCATTGGAGACCACCCCCAAAAAACCTGGCCCTGGAAGTCCTCCAAGACCTGGAAGGTTCAAGGACTGAGGCCTCCAGGGTTTCCAGCCAAGCACGCTTCTCCTGCTGCTCATTACTTCTGGAGTTAATAAATAACCAAAACTCAAGGCAGCTTGTGAAGTTAAAAAAAAAATGCTTTTTAAGACATGGCCCTTTTATTCCCCAAAAATCAGATTCCAAGCAGCGAGCACCTGCAGCACACCAGCCCTGGAGGTCTGCAGAGGTGTCCCGTGGGATGGGGAATTTCAGCTTCGTGCATCAAACCCATCCATCAGCTGCAGGCAGGGAAGGAAAGACCCAGAGTCTCGCTCACCCTGAGCAAAATAAGGAGGGGAAGAGATCTCCCCCCTGCAAGCTCCTCTGCAGCTGCTGGAATGGTTCTGAGCAGGAGGTGTGGGGAGGGGAGGGCAGCCCTGGGCTCCAGGGGCTTTCCAAGGTGGGATAGAGCCTCTGGAATGGAGTCTCGCTGTGCCCTGGGCACTCTGAGCACCCTGAGGGGTCACTGGGCTGGGGAGGGTTGTTAAACTCTGTTAAACTGCTCGGTGCAGGCTGGAGATGCCAAGTCAGTGTCACGAGACTGCACTCCCTGAACCAAGTCCCACCCAGAACAAGCCACACATGCCTGGCTCCCATGGGACGTCCCTGCCCTGCCACCCATGCCCTGGGGTGCAAAAGGATGCTCCCAGCACCCCTGCGTCCTCATCCAGCTGCACCCACAGCCCCAGGAACACAAGATGGCCCACGACAGGGAGACAAAACCACCCCATGGTGTGAAACAGGGCTATGTTCCCACCCCAGGGAGCAGCAAAACCCTCTTCCCTATAAACCCACGTGCACCAGACACCTCCCAAAAGAGCTGTCCCCCATGGCCAGGGCCAGCAGCAGCTCTCACGTGCGCCCGGCTCCAGCTCCTGCCGCCTCTCCATGTGCTGTTATTTATCCCACAGTGGAGCTATTCAAGGCAGTGACTCATCTGGCCGGGTCCCAGCTCCCCAGCGGGCACAGCCTCGTCCCCACCACCCCCTGCCCTTTGCTGGGAGGGGCACAGGGCAGCACCGGGCTCTGGCCCTCAGGAACATGGGAGAGACCTGGAACAACTCGCTGGGGATTTGTTTCCTGCTCTGTGTCACCCTCAGGAGGTTTTTATGGGGCTGGTGAGTGTCTGGAGCCAGGACACCTGGGCTCCTCCTCGCTGAAAATTGGGTCCCCATCCTTCACCTGCTCCCATCTCATCTCCCAACTATGGACTGCAGGATTTGGGACTGCCAGGGGGATCTGGGGTGACTCGTGAGCCCCCCTAACCAAAACCAGGAGCAGTTTTGAGAACAGGGCAAAACCACAAAGCCAAACTCAGGGATGTTAGCCAAAAAGATTGGGTTTTGCCTCAAATGCCACACCCAATGAAAGGGTAGGAGCTGGGCTGGGAGGACATGGATGGGATCCCAGGTGCCTCACTGGTCACCCTTATAGGGTGCCATGGGTGCTATTTGAAGCTGCATCCCCCAGGAACCTCAATTTGGGGATAGGATGGGGATCCCTGAGCATGGGATGGGGATCCCTGAGCCAGGACCACACAGGGACACAATGGGATGGGGACAGGGACAGTCCCTGATGTCCCCACACAGCCCCCTGTCCCCCCGGGGATGAGCAGTCCCTGCAGCCCCCCAGCACAGCCCTTACCTCGCACATGTGGAGCTGGAAGAGCCGTCGTTCCCTCTGCATGTCCTCGGCCACCTCCGCGGCCGCCGGCTCGGCCGGGATGGCCCCGGCCAGGCGGGACCGCTCCTTCTCCTTCTCCATCTTCCCCCTGGGGGAGGGGAGGGTGGGATGTTGCAGACACCCCTGCTCTGAGGGGTGTCCCGTGCTGGATGGTGCAGTGGGGATGGGATCAGGAGAAACATCTCCAGCCCCTCTTGTCATCCCTTTCCCCTTTGGCTCAAGCAGAGCCTTCCCCATGGCAAACTGGCACCATTGGTGCCCAACTCCACCCGGGGGACAAAACACCTTTGTGCAGAGCAGGATTAGGTGGATTTTGCTGGAGGCAGCGTGTTCCTTACACTTTGGTCTCATAATCCTTCCAGGCCTTTTCAATCTGCTTCTTGGAGTCCTGTGGCAAAGGAGAGAGGGGGCTCAGCTCTCAGGGAAGGTGAAAGAGTGGTGGAATCAAAGCAGCCAAGGGCTTTGCTCTGCATCACTGCACTCCCTGGGGACAAGGGATGTTCTCAGTGGGTCTTCATCCCTTGCTGCCATCACCCCCAACCCTCACTGCTCCCTTCCAGCCCCTGGTACTTGCTCCTTCCTTCTGCCCACAGGCATGAGCTATGCCCATACCAGGGTCTCACTGCAGTATGTCCCCAAACGGGTGACCCTGGGGACAGGGCTGGGGGGGACTCACCAGGCGGCCATCCCTCAGCTGCCCCTTCAGCAGGCTGTCCAAGGGGAAGGACACGATGTTGTTCAGGTTCTGCACCTGCAAAAGGCAGAGATAGGGTTACCCCACGATGGGGGAGGTCAGGGAGTCGCAGCCCCAGGTCCTTCCCAGTGCCAGAGACATCCCCCCGGCTCCATCGCTGCCCCAGGAAGGGTTAAAGAGGCTGGAAGTAGGGCTGGATCCAGGATCCAGGCACAGGGCAGGCTGGGGCTTGTTGGAGCTGGCTGCAAGATGTCTGACGCAGGGCCCTTCCCACAAACCACATCAGCACCGAGGCTGCCAAAAACAAAACTCTTCCCCCTCCATCGACACCTCGTCCCTGTCCCCAGTCCCTGTCCCCACACCCAGGAATGCCACCAGCCCCTCCGTGGCCCCGTGATGCAAAGAGCATCCCAATGTCAAAGGGGCTTCCCAAAATGTCCCCCTTCCCCGGGGTTTGGGGACAGCAGTTCAGCCACCACCATCCCCACCAGTGCCAGGCAGGGAGCCTTGGTGGGGACAGAGGGGTCCACTCCAGTCCTGGCATCCCTCTGTGCACCCCATTTGAGAGCTGTGAGAGCAGCTCCAGCATCCACACGAGACCTCCCTGCTGCACCCACATTCTTTTGAAAGGCTTTTGGTCCCCTGGGGACAAAATCAACCCTCGGGCACAGGACCAGCCCCAAAAAAGGGGGAGTGGGGCACCCCACTTCTGACAGTTCCAGGGAGATTCCAGGAGAGGAAACACAGCTTTTGGGATGTGGTTGAGGGTCCTGGCACATAACTTCGCTCAGCAGCATGTGGGGAAGGAGGTGGGGGCCCCCAAAACTGGTCTGACTCCTCCACCAGGACAAGTTTAGCAGAGCCCCACTGGAGCACGAGGGTCTGGGTGGGCTGGGAGAGCCAGGATAGGGAAGGGGAGGAGCAGGGAGGCCCAGATTGGGGAAACAGGGAGAGGAGACGCCAAAAATCTGAAATTCTTGCTGGGGGAAGGGCAGCAGAAATCAATCTCCTCCTTAAGCAGAGCCAGGACCCAAAATCCCTCCTTGGAGAGGGGGATTCGAAAGGGAATGGAGAGGGAGCCACATGGGGCTTTGCTGCTGGGTGTGCACGGATCCAGCTCCGTTCAGGAACTGAGTTTTCCAGCAGAGCCATTCCCAAGGTGGGGAAGGCAGTGCTGGCTCAACTCACAGCCGTCTCTGCCTGCTCCCCACGGCCCCACTGCACAGCCCAGCGTGGCTTTGATTTACTCTTGGCAAGCAAGATCAGAGATGCAATTGATGTGAGAAAAAAAACAAAACAGAAAGAAAGAAAAAAGGGAAAAAATTAAAATAGCAACCCCAGCTGCCCATCGGATCCCAGGGTCGACAGCCCCGGGGAGCTGGGAATGAGCTGGAAATCCAGTAATGAGGGTATCAGATGGTCTGGGAGCACTGGGAATGTGTCCCCGAGCCCCAGGATGGGAGGAGGGGATTGCTGGATGAAACTGGGAGGAGGGAGGCTGCACTGGGAAGGCGGGGATTCCAAACCCAGATGGATTTGGGGTGGCTCACCAGGTTCTTGAAGAGCGCGGTGACCTCGCGGGTGAAGACGGCCAGGTTGAGGAAACCAGTGGAGAGCTCATGGTTGTTCTGGGAGAGGTGGTTGTTGCCAAAGTTCTCCAGGGCCTCGCTGTACTGCTCCTCATTCTCCACATGGGCTGTATGGGCAGACACCAGAGAGGGACATGGGGTGGCCCTGCAGAACCTGCCATGGTCCCACCGTGAGGTCCCACCAGCACCCACCTCCCCATCCCTGCACAGCAGGGTTGGGCTGGTCCTGCTGCAGTGGTGTGCCCAAAACAACCTCCCTAAGGCTCTCAATTTCCCTTTAAACATACCTTTCAGACAGTTTTTGGCACCTTAGCACGTTGCCAAGTCACATCATGAGGTGTCACCAGCACCCAGCACTCATCTCCCCATCCCTCCGCAGCAAAGCTAGGCTGATCCTGCTGCAGGACAGCACCGGTATGTCCAAAACAACCCTCCTAAGGCCCTCAATTTCAACTTTTATATTGTTTTAGGACAATTTTTGGCACCTTAGCATGTTGCCCCCAAGCTGGCCAGCACCTGTGGCCACCCCACTGTCTGACACGAGGCTGGGACTGCCCCAGCCCCCACCACCCCCACGGTCCCCATGTCCCCATCACTTCTCCAAGCCCAACTCACTGAGCCCGGAGACGTGAATGGCTTTCACATATTTCCTGATCCTCTGGAGCACAGCTTGGTCCCCATCCAGGCTCTGCAAAAGCAAAGAGAGAAAACAAACGGAGCTCGTTACCGAGCGCGGCCGCCGCTCCCCCAGCCCAGCTGGCCCTTGGAAAGGCTGCAGCTCTGCCATGCAGATGTGTGGGGCAGGAGCCAAGCTCCCAGGGCTGGGAAAGGAGCTGCAGGCATCCTGGGGATGTGGCCCCTGTGGCTTTGCTGCCAGGCAGGGCTTTGGTTACCCCCGGAGAGGAAGGTTTGAGGAAGACAGTAGCAGGGGGTGAGAGGCTCTTTGGATCCCAGCAGCTTCCAGCAACCACAGAAAATGCCTCCCTGGATCTTGCAGGGGCTGTTTCTACTGAGGAGGAGATGAAGCATCACGTAGCAGATCAGGTGATCCCAAGGGCTCAGGACCAGGCACAGCACGAGAGGATGCCCAGCTCCCCACAGAGCCAAAAACAGTACCCACCTCCCACTGATGGGGACCTAAATCCCATAAACCCCTGTGCCAGTTGTGTGCTAAACCACAACAACCCCACAACCGCGTTTGTGGCTTTCCACAATCCCCCTGCCCCGAGCTCATGCAGGGTCTTGCCTGTGGCCCCCAGCACCGTGAGCCTTCCTGTAGCCCCACCAGCCACATCCTGCACTGGTTTAGAGCCCTCCCCATCCCCATCCTGGTCCCCCATCCCTCCCAAGCCCCATTTGCCCCCCAAGCACCATGACAAACTCAATCCCAACCCAACTCCAGGCCAAGGGGTTGTGGCATCGCCGCCAAAAACACGCTGGCCCAGCAACAGGAAAGGGTTAAGGCTGGCTTGGCTGCAGGTACCAGAGCCATGATAACAGGCTGGAAATATTTAGAGGGCGTGAACAGCAAGAAGGGCGAGGGATGAAACCGCGGAGGAATTACAATAAAGAGGCTCTCTCTCTGCTCGAGCTCTTCCGAAGGTTTTGGGGCTGATGTCAAGGCTGATTTCCTGACAGCAGGGTCAGCCTGGCTGCAGTGCTGCTCTCCCAGGCCCTCCTCGCTGGATGGGATGCTGTGGATGAGCTTTGGCCGGGATGAGCTGGCTGGGAGGGAACTGGGACTGAGGTGGGAGCCAAACCCCCCACCCAGAGAGGTCTAGCAATGCATCTACAATGGGGAGGATGTTGGGGTGCACTGAAGCCCCCCATGGCCCCAAATCCAGGCACACCAAGCTCTCCAGAGCAGAGATATTCCCTGCCTCAGGGAGGAAGCCATGGCTGGATGCCTGGATGCTCCAGGCTTGCAAACCTGGCGTAGTTTCAGGAAGGGGAAACTGAGGCAGCAGGAGATGCTCTGGATGCATCACCAGACAAACAGGGGAAGAAACTGCTCTGAGTGTCCAGGATGGAGCAGCTCATGCTGGTGCCATCTCATGGCTGCAGAAGGCTGAACATGGGGCTCATGTGGAGCAGGGATGATCCAGGGAAGGACACAAGGCTTTTGGAAAGAGTCTGTGAGTGTACTGGTGGGGACAGGGCAGGCAGAGCCTGGCATTGGGGTGGTAAATGCAGAGGAAATAATGTCACAGTGTTGCCCCATGCCAGGCAGCACTGGCATCCCTCATGTACCAGGCTGGCTGCTGGGTGCAGAGATGTCTGGAGCCCTCCACAGCACCCGTGACCCCCTGGCCCAGCTCAAGGGCTCTGGGTCATGGGGCAGCTGAGGACATGGGCACAGAGGGGATGGGAGAGGAGGGATTCCCTGTGGGATGGAGGAAGGGATGAATCCACACCCTCCCTGCAGCCAGCCGGGCTCACAGCCTGAGCACCCCGGGCAGGATGCTCAATGGGGGTCATTCTTCTGCATCCTCCCCCCGGCATTGGCTCGTGCCGCCTGGCGAAGGAGCCGCCGCGGGTGCCAGGGCCAGGGTGACAAACTGCAGGCTGAGAGCAGGATGTGGTGCTGCCCTGGAGGAGCTGACAGGGTGAGCTGGGAGCTCATCTGCCAGCTCTGCCACTGGGTGGACCAGCAGCCTCTGCCATGTCGCCCTGTGCCAGCCTGGAGCTGCCCAGCCCCCTCTTACCAAAGGCTGGATTCGACCTTCGAGCCCTCTCCAGAGACTTTGGGTTGTGTCTCCACAGCAGCCCCGAGGACACTGAAGTCACACAAA
Organism: Anabacerthia variegaticeps; assembly: GCA_035583185.1. Lineage (NCBI taxonomy): Eukaryota > Metazoa > Chordata > Aves > Passeriformes > Furnariidae > Anabacerthia > Anabacerthia variegaticeps. Next base: position 6,360,208 of record JAWWEW010000060.1, read on the forward strand.
CCTCCCAGAAGGAGAAAGAGCCCTCTTTAATTCCCTTTAAGAAGGGAAACTAAGGCACAGAGCAGCTCTGGCCAACACCAGGGTGTTCCCACAATGATGAGCACCAGTCTCCAGTGCTCACCCTGCTCACTCCTGTCCCCCTGGTGTGGGACCTGCTCCCAGATGGGTGCCTGTGGCCATGCTCTGTCTCAGGGACCTGGTGAGATACTGTCACCCCTTCCCACCCAGCAGTAAGATCAGGATCCCTCACTCCCTCCTGCTCACCAAGCCATCAGGATGTGGGGTGGTGACCACAGCTCCGTTTGTCCACAGAAGGTCTCTCCCACCCTCCAGTCCTCCCCAAATCCATCACTGATTATCTCCCTTTGCCCAATGTTATTGCCCCATCAGGGCTCTGAGGGCACCGTGGGGCTGGTTTGGTTGGGTTTCCCTCTTCCCCTCATGCTGGGACATGGAGATGCCAAAGGCCAGGCAGGGTTTGGTCCCCTCCCTGTGGCCTCCAGTGGGATGGGGGAGCTCAGCCCCGTGCCCCCCATGGCACATGACACCAGTCATGATTCCCAGCTCTCTCACGGTCACTGGAGCTTTACTAAGCCAACCCCACAGAGACCCCCTGCCATTCCTGGGGGACGTCTCTTCCCTCCATCCCCATCCCTCTCAACTGCAGCCTCTCCGAGCAGCCAAACAAAATTCCTGCTGCTCCCTCCTGGCTGGAGCTGCCTCCTCCTTCCCAGACTCATGGCAGGAGATCCATGGCAGTGACCAGCATGTGCTGGTGGGGACCAGGATGCTCCGTGGTGTGTCCCCAGATTTCCAGCCCCGGGACGCCCATCCTGCTGCCTCCAGGGATCCCAACAGTCCCAGCACCTGGGGCCCCCCACTCCCCGCCAGCCCTGGCTCTCCTTCAAAGCCATTCCTTCGCTAAGAGGAGTTGGCAAAAGCCACAGGACCAGCTGGAAACCGCCTTTATTCCAGGCGGGAGAAGGGGGACGAAGGCACCCCCCGCCACCTCCGGCCTTCCCACAAATGCTGCCGGGCATTTTGGGGGAGGCTGAAAATACTCCCGGGGTTTTAATCCCAGGGGAGCTCTCCGAGTCCCATCGGGGCTGATGCTCTGGGGGATGCCCTTGCTCCTGGGAGGGTGGGCGTGCCCTGATCCTAAGAGGAAAAAAGGGATGCCCTGGTCCCCAGGAGGGGCGGTGGGGAACGGCCTGACCCTGGGAAGGGGGAGATGCTCTGGTCCTAAGGATAAAGAGGGATGCCCTGGCTCCGGGATATCGGGGGGCTGTCCCGGCCCCGGGGGGCACGTGGAGCTTTAAAGGAGGCTTTAAAGCAGCTTTTTGCCCATTTCTACAAGCTTTGCCCCCCAAAAAACGCACGCTGGGTCTGCTCGGAGGGGGCAAACAGCACCCCCACCCCAGGGTCCCAAAGCACCCGCTTTAGGGTGACCAGCGCGGTCTCGGGGTGAAGGGGGGGGGACCCAAAATACCCAGAAGCCCGAAGGAGGCGCAAGCATCAAAAGACCAGCACCTATGGGTGCGGGGGGTGTTCCCATTGCGGGATAGGAGGTATTCCCATATGGGGTGCGGGGTATTTCCATGCGGGATAGGTGTTCCCAGGCGGGGTGCGGGATGTTCCCATTGCGGGATAGGAGGTGTTTTCACGCGGGGTGCGGGGGGTGTTCCCATTGGGGATGCGGGGGTATTTCCATGCGGGGTGCGGGGTGTTCCCATTGGGGATGCGGGGGTGTTCCCATTGCGGGACAGGAGGTGTTCCCATGGGAGGTGCGGGGTGATCCCATTGCGGGATAGGAGGTGTTTTCATGCGGAATAGGAGGTATTCCCATGCGCGGTGCGGGGTGTTCCCATTGGGGATGCGGCGGATGTTCCCATGCGGGGTGTTCCCATTGGGGGTGCGGGGGGGTGTTCCCATTGCGGGAAAGGAGGTGTTCCCATGCGGGGTGCGGGGTGATCCCACTGCGGGATAGGAGGTGCTCCCATGCGGGGTGCAGGGTGTTCCCAGGCGGGGTGTTCCCACTGGGGGTGCGGGGGGTGTTCCCAGGCGGGGTGTTCCCATGCGGGGTGCACAGCCCGACCCCCCGATCCCCCCGCCCCGGCCCCGCTCACCTCCTCCAGAGCCCCGACGGCCCCGCGGCACTTCTGCATCTTGGCGGCGAAGGCGGCGGCCGGGGAGCTGAGATCCTCGCCGGTCACGGCCAAGAACTCGGCCACGCTGAGCTGCTCGGGCATGGTGCGGGGGGCACGGGGTGGGTGGGTGCGTGGGTGGGTGGGATAGCCGGGGTGGGGGCCCGGGGAGCGCAGGGGGGGGCTCCCCTGCGGAGCGCCCCGGGGGTGCGGGCTCCGCCCGGCTCAGCGCCCCGCGCCCCGCACCGGGAGCCCCGCACCGGGAGCCGCTCCCTCCCCGCCGTGTCCCTCCGCCCGCGCCCGCCCCGCCGCCGTCACGAGGCGGCCCCGCCCGCCCGCACTTTAAAGGCGAAGAGGCCCCGCGATGCCCCCCAAAAACCCCCCCCGCCCGCGCCCCC
>JAWWEW010000060.1:6362849-6385270 GCA_035583185.1 Anabacerthia variegaticeps
CCGCCCGCACTTTAAAGGAGAAGAGGCCCCGCGATGCCCCCAAAAAACCCCCCCCGAACGCGACCCCCGCGCCCCCGAGGGGACGGCGCGGTGCGGGGTTCTCCCGGTGCGGCGGGGGGAGACGGGGAAAACCCCGCCGGTCTGGATGGATCGGCAGCTCCGGGCTCTCCAAAGCAGCCGGCTCCCACCTTGCCCAGCACCCGTGTCACCCCAATATCCACTGGGTCCAGGCATCCCGCACCCACCCCGCGCCAGCGCCCACCTCACCCGGGCTCGGTGGGAGATGCAGAGGCACAAAACAGTGGGATGGGATTAAGCCCAGTCCCCCCGGGGCACTGGTTTAACTGGAGGCTGTCCCCACCCACCCTTGTCCTTCTGAGACCCCGAGGAGACAACCCTTGAGCAGGGGACAATTCCCAAAGCTCTCTGGACGGGACCTCTGCGCTCACTGTCCCCTCCCTCATCCCACCCCTCACAAGCCCAAGGAGCTGGATTTTGGTGTCCCGTTCCTGGTTGTTTGCTCTTCCAGGAGGAAGACCCAGAACACCCGGGGAGCAGGAGTTGAGCCTGAGCAGACACCAAGCACATCCCACCACGGGGCTGGGGCCAAACTGGAAGAGAAGGGGACAAAAAGCCTCAGTGGGGCTGGTTTGCCATGAGAGAGGCCAGCATGGGTGTGAGGGTGCTTTGTAACCCCATCCATGCCCCTCGCACCCCTCACCTAGGGTAGATTGGGGGATGACAGACCCTCGACCCCCTTACTGAGCCAGGACTGGGGCTCAGTAAAATTCAGTTCTGTGCCTAACCAGGACCAGCCCAAGCCCTGCTCTAACTGGGTGTCACTGGGGTGCTGGGGGGACTGGGGTGTGCCAAGAGCCACCACAGGCCTTGGATGAATAGCTGTGCTTTAAAGATTCCATCCTTCAGGCACCGGCAAGCGGGGGTGCTCACAGCTTGGGGGTGCCCACGGTTTGGGGGTGCCCACCCTAATTTGAGGAGGACCAGCATCTGCTGAGCTCCCGGGGACATCTCCCTCGGCACACACAGGGTTAAGAGGCTGCAGCTCAGGCAGGATGGGAACAGGAGGGATTTGGGGGCTCCTCATGGGTAAGACCCCCCCCATCAGACAGGCACCCCTCGACCCTCGCTTCCCCTCCGGGCTTGGGGCCGGGGCAGCCCCTTGGCTGGGGTGGCCCTGCCACCTCCTGGCCGGCCCGGGGACTGCGGGGGGGCCACAAGGCTTGGGGACACCCCCGAGCTCCTGCGGGACACGCAGCACCACGGGGGATGGGGACATGGGGACAGGGTCGTGTCTACAGCACTCTGTGCCCCTCGCCCAGTTCACCTGGCCCAGGGCTCTCCTCCTCTTCTTCTTCCTCCTCCTCTTCCTCCACCTCACTATGCAACATGTGCCGTGAGCTCAGGTACCACCAGACATCAGTGGGTACCACTGGGCATCAGGTACCAGCAACAGTCACCAGGTATTACTGGGCATCACTGGGTACCACTGGGCATCACTAGGTACCACCAACCATGACCTGGTACCATTAATCATTGGTGACACCAGCACTGTCAGCATCCCCAGGACAGGCAGCACCCTAGGGGAGGACCCTCTGTGGGCACAGCTTCCCCAGGATCTTGCTCTGCAGCCCCCAAACCTGCCTTGAAATCCAGGTGCACGGGCCTATTCTGCCTCAGGATCCAGAGGGACATGATCCCCATCCCTGGGGCTTTTCCCAGGCTTCTGCTTCAAGGGGCTCAAGCTCACAGGAAGGCTCATCCCAGCTGGATTTGGGCTGGAAGTCACCAATCAGAGCAGGTCAGACTTGTTTTCACAGCTTCACCTCAACCCCCTTCTCCACCAGTGCCTCCAGAGAAGGCTGGCCAGTAAAAAAGCCCCAAAATGGGCTTTTTTATGCTGAAAACAGGAGCAAAACCAACCCAACACCCCTCTCCTGCCAAACTGCTCCAGCATTTTGCTGCTTAGAGGAAAACAGCCCCTTACAAACTCCAAAATTTTATTTTATTTCAACCCCTCCCGGGCAGAAAACCTCAAGTGCCACAAGTTTTTCCAGGCCAAAACACACTCTCACCCACACCACCTTCAAGCCAAACTGCAGGAGCACCAAAAACTCAAGAAAGCACAACTTAAATACACCCACTGACAAATCCAAACCCTCCCCGACCCACACCAGCCCCACACCAAAGGGGGGGGCCCAGATAAATACAGTGCAATAATTATGTATATTTTGCAAGGAATAGCATGATTAAAAGCTGTACCCAGCCCTGTATCCCAGGGCTTTTCCCATGCTGCTTCCCAAGCCCCTCTCTGCAGGACATCACCTCCTCCCAGTACACTCCAGTTTCAAGAATCCCAGCACCAATAGCTCCAAGAGGCTGGAAGGAGCTTGTATGGACTGGGGGAGAGGGGCTGCAGCTCCCCAGGGAATGTGGCTCCGTATCCTGGCCAGGGATTTGCTGGAGCCTCATGAGCTTCATCCTCTCACCACCCAAAGGTGACTTCAGCTTTCCCATCTAAATGTTTTTTCAAGGATATTCCAGCTGTGGTGGGGGGAAATGCCCATGGAAATGACCTGTCATGACCCCCAAGAACCAGTTTAACTGGGCAGTGACTGGAACACATGACACAGCCCATTCTGGGCAGGGATTTCTCCTCCACCCAGGGGTGGTCCTAACCCACCCAGGGCACCCAAAGGCACCCCCAGCCCTCCAGCACTGGGGGATTATGGTGGGAAGCATCAGCACTGGCACCCCAGAGTTTTTTGGGAGGGCTCTGGGATGGGACCTGGATGGATCCCAGGGCATTCTCTGGCACCAACACAGCCCCAGGTGAAAACCAAGCCAGGAGAGTGAGGCACACACAGGGTGGGCAACACAAGCCCCCCCCCCCCCACCCTCAGAAAACCCAGAGCTCCCCAATACACTCTCCAGCCACCCCACAGAGACCCCACGTGCTCAGGACACAAGTGACCAGAGGGGGCAAAGGCAATGGGGCCTGGGGGGACACTCAGGGCTTCAGCAGGTCCCCCAGGTCGTAGGCGTCGAAGAGGTCAGTGACACCCTCGCCCTCGAGCCCCCAGAGATAATCGTCCTGTTCCAGGGGGGGCGAGAAGGCCACGAAGGGTCCCAGGTCCAGGTGGGAGGGGGTGCAGGGCAGCTGGTCCTCCGTCTGCTGCAGGAGGTGGGCAGGTGAGCCCAGGAGCCCGGGCTCCACCTCTAGGAGCGAGCTGGGCCCCCCTGGGATGGCGAGAGGCAGAGATGAGGGGGAGGAAGGGGTTCCTGTGCCCCCCCAGCCCTGCGGGGTGGCGTGGGGTGGCTGTAGGGCTGGTCTGGAGCTGTTCAGTGGGGAAAGGGGTATGGTGTGGTTCCGTGGGGAGGTGGTGGCGTAGGGGACAGGGTGGTCCTTGGTGGGGCTCTCCTCTGTGATCTCCTCCGGGCAGAGGTACACCTCAATGGGGCCATTGGTGCTCTTCAGGTGGAGCTGGAAGGTGTCCTGGGGGGACAGAGCAAGGCTCAGGGGGGCACCCCGAAAGTTTCACAAATCCTACCTCACTGCCCCCATCCCACGCAGGGTCCACAGAGGACATTGCAACCCCCAAAGGACCAGGAAAGGGTCAAACAGCCTCACAGAGAAACCCCAAAACCACCCAGGGTCAGGCTGGGCTGACCCAAGAGGAACCCACCCAGGGTGCTGTGGGTCCAGCAGCACCCACACACACCTCGCTGAAGTCTGGCACCTCCAGCTGTGTCTCCGGAGGGGCCTTCACAGCGATCACTGTCTGCTCCTGGAAGCTGCTGATGGCACGGAGGTCCTGGTAGGTGACATAGGCCAGCGTGGACGGGGACGAGGTATAGGAAAAAGAGGGGCTGCAAGCAGGACATCATCCCCCCATCCCTCCAAGCATCCCCCCAAGCCCAGGGGAAGCCAACTGGAGAAGAGGCTCCGAGGGTGCCCCAAGACCCTGCCCTCCTTCCTGTCTCCCCCAAGAAGGATATCTCTGGTTGGCCTCGTCCTCGACCAGCTGCCGGAGCTGCAGGGCACAGTCCTGCACGAGCTGCTCCAGCGCCCTCTCCGTCCTGGCCAGCTCGGCCAGCTCCCCCCGCAGCACCTGCTGCCTCGCCGTCACCGCCGTGTCCTCGAAGATCCCCGTCCCCCTGCCAGCAGGGACAGCACCTGAGTGACACCACAGCACACCCTCCACGTCCCCGAGCCACCCGTCCCCCATGGTGTCCCAGCTCCACGCCCCTTGTGCAGCCCTCCAGCATCACCTACATCCACTGGATGTGGTTCTTGGACTTCTTGCGGATGAGCTGGATGCCCTCCAGCACGTTGGTGATGTCGTAGATGCGGCGCTTCTGGACCTCCAGCACCTCGGCCGCACGGTTCAGGTCCACGACACCATCGGGGGACTCGTTCAGCAAACGGATGAATTTCTTGGTGAGCAGCCCCAGGGAGGTGTCATAGCGGGTCTTCTCCCCAGGAGACTTGGGGGCTGTGGGGAAAAAAGAGACACCCCCCATCCTCTCCTTAGTCTGGGGTGTGGGATGGAGGTGACATGGGGTTGGACAAGAGACCCCCCCATCCTCTCCACAGCAGAGGGTGTGGGATGGAGGTGACATGGGGTTGGACAAGAGACCCCCCATCTTCTCCTTAGCCTGGGATGTGGGATGGAGGTAACACAGGGCTGGACATGAGAGACCCCCCATCTTCTCCTTAGTCTGGGATGTGGGATGGAGGTAACACAGGGCTGGACATGAGAGAACACCATGACCTTTCCTTTCCATGGGATGTAGGAGAGAAGTTACATGGGGTTGGAGATGAAAGACACCCCTGTCCTCCCCTTAGCCAGGGCCACGGGACAGAGGTGACACCAAACTGGACATGAGAGACTTCCCTGTCCTCTCCTTAGTATGGATGGAAGTGACACAGGGCTGGACACGAGTCCCCTGTCCTCTCCCCAGCATGGGATGTAGGTGACACAGGGTGGTACTAGAAGGGACATGGTTCTAAGAGCAGACAGAAGTGGGATCTGGCCCTCTCCCAGCTCCCCCCTGTCCCATCTCACCCAGCACCACTTACTCCTGGGGCTGGGGACCTGCGCCAGCGTCCGGCCCTTCCCCTTGGGCGTGCGAAATTCGGGGCCCTCCAGGTCCAGCTTCCTCTTGGCCTGGAGCAGGAGGGAAAACCCCACATTGGGCCCAAGCCAGACACCCCTGAGCCCCCGCTGGATCAGCAGCCAAGCCCTGGGAGCCACATCCTGCAGTGGGGGGGTTCCTGAAAGAGGCTCGTCCAGCTGCAGAACCCCTTTTTGGGAAGGGCAGCACGAGGGGCCACCAGCAGAACTGGGTGGGGAGGAGATGGGGGTGTCCCATCACCCCCATGGCTTCCTGCCCACCCCGGAGCTCTCCAGGAACCCACTGGGATTTCCCCTCGCCCTGGCAGGGCTCCATGGGGCCGAGCCCTGGGAACACAGCAGCTCCGGAGCCGGATCCTGGCGCTGCCACCCTGCCAGCTGGCTCTCCGGGGTGCGGGGTTTCACCCCCCTCCTCCCGCCCCGGTCACAGTTGAGGCAGCCGAGGGCACCCAGCTGCCACCAGCACACCTGGGACCAGCCAGGCTCAGCCCCCCCGGGACCTGTGGGTGCCCCGGGCACGTGCACCCAGCTGGAGGGGAACTGGGGCGAGCTCAGGGTGGGTGCTGGGTCCTGGGAGGGGGGACACACATCCCTGCACATGTGTCCCCTCGCCAGGGCAAGCAGCTCCCTGAAATCACCCCCAAGGGACCCCCCCAGCAGCACTTGGGGAGAAGGGACACAGGGAAAAGAGGGTGGGTGCAGCAGAGTGGATACAGAGGGGAGCTGGGGGGGGTGTCACCAAACCACTCCCAGTGCAAACAGAGCCCCCAGGATACTCCCATGCCCCCAAATACCCACAGAGGGATTTTGGGGGGGACACTGGCTCAGCAGCAGAAAGCAGCCCCCCAGCCCCTTCCCAACCTTCCCTCAGCACCTGCTCCCAGGCTGGGCTGTTCCACAGGGTCCCCCCCAGCCCCATCCCAACCTTCCCCCAGTCCCTGTTCCCAGGCTGGGTTGTCCCACAGGGTCCCCTTCAGTCCCATCCTATTCCCCCAGTACCTGCTCCCAGGCTGGGCTGTCCCACAGGGTCCCCCCAGTCCCTGTTCCCAGGCTGGGCTGTCCCACAGGGTCCCCCCCAGCCCCATCCTGTTCCCCCCAGTACCTGTTCCCAGGCTGGGCTGTCCCACAGGGTCCCTCCAGCCCCATCCCAACCTTCCCCCAGTCCCTGTTCCCAGGCTGGGCTGTCCCACAGGGTCCCCTCCAGTCCCTGTTCCCAGGCTGGGCTGTCCCACAGGGTCCCCTCCAGTACCTGTTCCCAGGCTGGGCTGTCCCACAGGGTCCCCCCAGTCCCATCCTGTCCCCCCAGTACCTGTTCCCAGGCTGGGCTGTCCCACAGGGTCCCCCCCAGCACATCCCTCATGGCTCCCAGGTCCCTGTGCCGGCTCCGTGCCGCTCCCTGGGGAGCACACCCCACTTTGTGGGGAAGGGTTGGGCACCTCGGCGTGTTCCCACCCGAGGGGGCCGGCGGGAGAGGTGCCCGGGGGGTGTTTTTCCGCCCCCCCAGGGAGCCAGGCTGGTCCCGAGCTCCTGTGGGAATGTGTTCCCTCCCTCCCGCCCTTCCCCGAGCAGGTTTTTCCCAGCGAACGCGCCCCCATCCCCGTGCCCCGGAGCTGCCGGCACCCCTACGGTTAATGCCGAGTGCATGGGAAACACCTGCCCCGGATCAGACCCCATCCATCTGCCAGCACAGGGCGGGAGGCATCACCCTGACCCCCCTTCCCTCTTCTGCTGGCGCCCCTTTGCTCCTGCAGCACCCTCGTGTGTTCCCATCGCTGCCGGGGGGGCTCAGCTGCAGCCCACCTGCCCCAGGCGTGGGGAAACTGAGGCACGGAGCACCCCACGGCAGGTCCTGGGGCTCCCAGACACCTCCAGCCACTCCAAGTGTCCCCCTCCCCTTGTGCAGGAGGGGAGAAAAAGGGAGCCTTGCTGCCCCATGTGCAGTTTGGGCTCGGGCAGGGACAGGACCCTGAGTGTCCCAGCAAGGGACAATGGACAAGGGGGTCCCTCCTGTGCCCCAGCTGCCACCCCCTCCAGCCGGGCAGGATTAGGCACACGACAGCTGAGCGGGGCACAGCGAGGGGCTCCCAGCACCCTGCCAGCACTGGGGAGGGTGGGATGAACCAGAGCAGCTGGGGGGACAGCGACCGAACCTAAAAAAGACACCCACCCCCAGGGCACGGCAGGACCCCCACCCACCCCACCATTCACTAGCCCCCAGTATGACACCCCAGGATGTGGGGACACCCTGACAGGATGGTTGGGGGTGGGAAATGAAGCTCGACCCCAAAATTTGGGGGGCTGTAAAGCAGCAGTGAGGGGTGGGGGTGGGCAGGCCGGGCCCCCCGCCAGCTCTGCCTGCCAAGCAGCCCTCGACCCAGCCCTGGCGCCAGGGGCTACACCCTGCACCCAGCCCAAGCATCAGAGCATCCCTCAGCCCCTGGGGGGCCGCGGGGGGCTCCTCCTGCCAACCCTCCCTTTCAACAGCGCCCGCTGCCTTCCCCGGGCTTGCCCGGGCCCTGCCCAGCCCTTTATGGGGCTCCCCCTCCCCGTTCCCCCCTCCTTTGCCAGCCCCGCCGCCCCCACGGGGGCGTGGGAACGCAGCGCCTGGGGATGGGCACCCGGGGCTGGCAAAGGGGGGCCACGGGGCACCTCAGCATCGGGATGCTGCTCATGCCACGGGGTTGCTGTGTCAGACCCCCCCAAGTGCAGCCCCCATTGCCTTGGGGGGGTTCAGGGCTAGTGGAGCACTATGGGGGACGGGGGGATGCAGAACCACCCGATTTGGGGGGGTCAGCGGGGCTTTCAGCCCCACTGTGGACAGGGGGAGGGAGAGGTCATGGGGGGACCACCCTGTGCTGGGGAGGAAGGCAGTAACCCCCACCCCGGGGTGCAGGGACCATCCCCTTGCCCATCCCAGGAGACATTCCCCAGTGGAGAGGAGCTGGAGGCTGCAAAAGCCACATCCAAAAAGAAGCCCTTCTAAAGGCAGAATCGCCACCTCTCCACTCATCCCCATCCCCAAAATCCCCCCCTTCTGCCCATGCAGAAAACCCCTTGATGGGGTCAAGGCGGGACGGGATCTTGTTGTGTCACCCCCATGGAATCTGGGGTGCTGCTGAGCAGGTTCTCCTGCCAACCCAGCTCCCACAGGGGCTGCCACCCTCGGGTGCTCTTTGCACGGGTGGCTCGGCCCTGCCAGGTCATACTGAAACCACGGTGGACTCTGGACACCCTTGTCCTGGCAGGGAGAAGGCAGGGAGAGCCGGGACCCCATGGCACAGACAGCCCTGTCTCTGATGCTCCTGGACAGCCCTGAGCTCCTGCAGAGACCCCACAGCCCCTGTAAGAGACCTCAAACACTCAGGATGGCATTGGCATGGGCTAAAACCACTCCAGAATACCCATTTTCCACGGAGGAAAACACATTTACCTCCTCCAGAGCCCTCAAATCGGAGAATACATGAAATTTAAGGTTTTTTTGGAGCATGAGAGACAACCCATCCTGCTTTCCCGAGGGGCGATGGGCTCCTCCAGGTGACTCCGGATCATTCATGTGGCACAAAGCCGGTGCCGGGTGGGAGCGGCCGCAATTGCCCTGCTCAGGAATTGGGAGGAAACGCTCATTATCTGATTGCCTCGGCTCTGCACACAAAGGTTGTGCCATAAACGGGGTGTGTGGGGCAGCAACCCCAGCTGTCAGGGCTGCAAATGCTGCACCGGGGCTGGAAATGGGACCTCCAGTGCCGGCAATGGGATAATGGCAGCAGGGAATGGGATGGGGACAAAGGGGAACCCGCTTGCAAGCCACCAAGGGGGATGCAGGAGCAGGGCATATCCCCAAGTGTCACATGAGCCCCTCAGACCCTGTTCAGGGGACAGATGTGGGTAGGAACACCTCGGGTATCTCCTGGTGTGGGTGATAATGATGATGATGGTGATGACAAAGAGGCCATTAGCCAGAAACCTCTTGATCCCAAATGTCACTTGAGGACAAGCATTTCATGTCCCTCTCAGACCTCGTTCAGGGGACACCAAAGCACCCTGAGCATCTCCCAGCATGGGGGATGATGATGATGATGATGATGATGATGACAAAGGGGACGTTAAGCCCAAAACCAGCTCCACCGTGATAGGGTGGGATGATTTGTGGGGTGATTTTAGGGGAGGGGGCAGCACCGATGGCGTCTCCTCAAACAACAGCCCGTGGCAGCGCAGGATGTGGCATCTCACACGGTTCAGAGACAAAGGGGCCAGAGGGGAGACAGGTGGTCTCAGAGCCCCCCGGGATGGGGCTTGCAATGGCCCCATCCAACCCTCCACCATGGCACAAAGCGGGGAGCAAAGACACCTCCTCTCCCCGCAGCAGTGGCCATGTCCCCAGCTGGCACCGAGCATCGGGGACTGGGGAGGGATGGGGGGAATAAATAAATAAATCAAGCCTTGAAAAAACTAAATCGGAGTTAGCGAGGCCTGGGATCCCTCCCAGGACCGGGGGAGAACAGAGGCTCACAGTGAGGGCTGGACCCGCGCCCAGGCTGGGGCGGGCAGGAATTAAATGCCAGCTGCCAGCAGGGCTGATGGGGCCGGGGGCTCTGCAGGGGCCCTCCGGGAGGAAGGACAGGCTGGGCAGAGCCACCAAAGCCGGGCCCGGGGCCAGCGCCCGACCCGTGCCTCAGTTTCCCTGTTTAGGGTGTTGGGCTTGGCAAGCAACAAGCCGTGACCCCCTTGGGGGTTTGGTGACAGGGACATGGGGCAGCGACACACCCCCCCGCCCCCCGGCAATGGGGTCCCTGTGAAAGCCTTGGGGTGACCCCTGGAGGATGGGACCCCCCCAAAAAAAAAACCCAGTCCTTGCAAGCCCTCGGAACCGAGGCTGGGCAGCGATGCTGAACCACCGCAGCCCCGTGTCCCCCCACCCCGGGGTGTCCCCGGGGGTCACAGCCCCCAAGAGGGGACACCCGGAGGGCAGGGCCGGTGCCCCCCACTCGCAGCAGGCAGGGGCTCTGCCTGCACCCAGCCCTCCCTTCCCCGCCGTGCAAAGCGCCTGGGAATCCTGGGTGGCTTTTGGGGCACGACCCGGACTTTTCGCAAGCTGGAGAAAGGAAAAAGGGCCGAAAAAGGCCGAAAAGCGGAAGCCGGAGCCGCGGGCAGGCAGGGGCGAGGGGAAGTTGAGAAACATCTGAGCCATTTCACTGAGACTTCTGATTTCAGACCTCGCCCTCCCCCACCCCAAAAGGACACCTCGGGGGGATGCAGACCCCGCTACAAGCCGCAAAATTTGCGAGGGAGGGGGGCTGTACGCGCTGGGGTCACCCACCCCCTGCTCCCCACCCTGCACGCCCCCCGTGCCCCCCCAGCGATGCCCGAGGAGGGGATGGGGGGCAGACACCTTACCGGCAGCCGTCCCGCCGGGGCTGAGCCGGGGGTCCTGAGCTCGGGGCCCTGGGGGGTGTCATAGAAACACCCCCTCCGGGTGCTGGGCACGCTGACAGCCGCCGGAGTGTAGACCTGGGTGAGGCAGCCGCTGGATAACGGGGGGCTGCCCATGCTGGAAGCCCCCCGCTCGCAGGAGCCCATCACCGACATGCCCTTCTTCGGGTGGCGGTGGGGAGGGGGGGCCGGGAGGGCGGTGCCCCCCTTCCCCGGGGCGGGGGACACTCCCCTGGGGAGCCGCAGCATTGCAAAGTCCTTTCCGAGAAGCCCGGCCCGGGGGAGGGGGCAGGAGCGCCCCGCGATTCCGCACCGGGCGGCGGGTCACGGTCTCAGCCGCGGCATTTTGGGGGAGCGGGGAAGGGAAGGGGGCCCGTCCCCAGAAACCTCCCCGAAAAACGTGCAGAGAAGCAACGCGGCGGGGATGCCGCCAAAACCGGCGGAAAAAAGCGCTTTCGGCCCCAAAAATCGGCCGCGCTGGGGCCGGGGCGCCACCCCACCCGTGCCGGGACCCCCCGCGCCCGGCTGCGCTCCGAGCCGATCGCGCCGGGCCCCGAGCGCTCCTTTTCTTTTCTCTCTCTTTCTTTTTTTTCGTTTTCTTTTTTTTTTCCGGTTTTTTTTTTTTTTTTAAGCGCCAAAACCCGTCCCGCGAAATTCGGATTTCCCGCGGAAAACGCCGCGCGCTGATTGGCTGGCGCCGCCGTGGCCACGCCCCCTCCCCGCGCCGGGAGGGGCCTTAAAGGGGCCGCGCAGGGGGAAGAGGGAGGGGGGTCTTGGATGCAAATCGGGGGGTCGTGGCCTCATTAGGGCCACCTCAGAGGATGGGGCGGGGGCCTGGGATGGGGATAGAGGGTCATTGAGTTTGGGCATCGAGACTAGGATTCATTTTTTGGTCATTTGTTTGTTTATTGAAGGGCACCACACCCCACCCGAGGTTCCAGGTTGGGGGCTGTGACCCCTCCCAACCCCATCACCCCCTCTGCCCCATCGTTCTGCCATCCTTATCCCTCCCCATTTCCCATCATCCCTCCATCCCCTCATTCCCACCTTCCCCTGTCCCCATCTCAATCATCCCCCACATCCCCATTGTCCCACCATTCCTGTCACCCCCCATTTCCTATCACCCCCCAATCCTCATCACCTCCTCCACATCTCCTCATCCTCATCCCCCCATTTTCCATCACCCCCCAATCCTCATCACCTCCTCCACATCTCCCCATCCTCATCCCCCCATTTCCCATCACCCTTCCCCTTCACATCCCCAGCTGCAGCACCCCGGGGTGGGGGAGAGAGGGCTGCATCAATTTGGGAGGCAAAACATTTTGGGGTCCACAAGCCAGAGCCTGTCTGGCACCCCCCGCCCCACAGGCAGGGCTCGGTGCTGTCTGGGGGGACAGGGACCTCAGGGGGGCTCAGCATGAGCAGATTTGGCCCCTGGTTCACTCACAGATGTTCACCCAACCCACCACTCACTGTCCCCTCTGTGTCCCTGCCATGTGTCCTTGGAGAGCACCAGGTCTTTCTGGCAAAGGGGAGGGACAAAGAGGAGGTGAAGGGCCCCCACTTTGGTCCAAGTGGTATTTCAAGGTGCACCAGTGACAGAAGTCACTGAGGCAATGACAAACCCCTGAGTGAGGGCAACTGCCAGACTTACTGGGACCAGTAAAAGGCCATCACAGCCACTGAAATGAGCCAGGGTTTAATCCTGCTGGAGCCACTGAGCCGCAGAAGTTGGATTCTCTCCATCACCTGATTCCTCTTCATCATCTGGTTCCTCTCCATCACCTGGTTGCCTCCATCCATTCATTCCTCTTCATTGCTCTCCCCTCCAGCATGTCCAGCTCTGGGATGGGGGTGCACAGAGATGGACTTCCTTGCAAAGAAGCCTCCTGGGAGACAGACAGACACACACCATGCACAGCCCCTGTTGTGGATGAGGATGGACTCCAGACCTCCAGACTCCAACTCAGTTGGAAGGGACACCCAAAAACGTGCCAGGAGCATCCAATCCAGGGCAGACATTTGTCTCCCACTGTGCAGGGGCTTTGAGGCAGAACAAAAGGCCTGGCAGCAGTGATGCCACCTCGGCTGGGCACCGTGTCCTCTGCCAGGAGTTAGGCTGAGCTTGGCAGCTCAACCCCCCCAGACCTTCATCTTCCCCCCTACAGGAAGAAGGCAACTGCCATCTCCATCTCAGTGCAAAAAGACAAGGCCATGCCCAGCAGGGTGGATAAATCCATGTCACTCAGCTGCCTTGGGCTGGTTCCCTTGGGACAGGGACACTGGGGAGGGCCTGGGTGTCCAGAAGGGTGACAGCCATCAGATTCCACCCTCCAAGGCAGAGGGGTTTGAGTTGAAAGGGACCTTATGGACCACCTCATTTTCTGACGTTCCAGAGGTCCAGGATGAACTTGAGAATGGCCTGAAGCATCCCAGGCAGCCCCTTGACCAGCCTCCTCACCCTGGGGCAAAGCCAGAGATCCCATCACTGCACTGGCCATGGTGGGGGAAGGAGCCAGGAGACTTCAGTCCCCTCTTGGCCTCTCCCCTGAGGGTCTGGGGAGGGTCTGTACCCCCAAACTAAGGTGAAGAGGTGATAGTGAAGAGCTTTTCCCAGTGCGGATCCAGCACATGGGAAGGAGGAACCACAACTGGACCACTGAAACTCTGCCCAGACCAAGACGGGGTCACCAGAGGCTGTGGGGTATGACCCCCCCCTGCCCTGGCTTACCTCGGGATCTGGAAAAGGCTTCTGGATATTTAGCTTAGGGATGAGGGACCCCATTGTGGGGCAGACCACAAGGAGGAGGAGGAGGATGTTCCAGGAGCAGAGGGCTGAGGCTGCACTGTGGACTCCAAATGAGGCCATTTCCCCTAATATTCCTTCCCCAGGAATATTCCCAGGAGAGAGGGGCTGCAAGGAGAGGAGGTCCTGGTTCTTCCCGATGAGGACACTGAAGACAGTCCAGGTCCTTCCCGAGGCAGACACTGGAGGGGAACCTGGAACTTGCCGGGGGGAGGAATCGTAGGAGGTCCCGATTCTTCCAAGAGAAGGCACTGGAGTGGATCCCAGTCCTTGCAAGGGGCCAATAGAGGAGGTCCCGGTCCTTCCTAGGAGGACACAGAGGAGGTCCCAGTCCTTGATGGATGGGGAGAGCAGGGGAGATCCCGATTCTTCCCGGGGAAGGCACTGGAGTGGGTCTCGATCCTTCCCGGGGAGGGTCGCCGGAAAGTCCCGGTCCTGCCCGGGGGGACACCGGGGGAGGGTCCCGGTCCTGCCAGAGGAGACACCGGGGGAGGTGCCGGTTCTTCTCGAAGGGAACATCAGCGGAGGTGCTGGTTCCTTCCCAGTGAGCCGGGCTCTTCCTCCCATGCCCTGGAGACGGCAGCAGCGAGCCGTGACTGCGGCGCCCGCAGCGCCCCGGCTGCCCCGGTACCGTGGGATGGAGGGATGCAGGGACAGACGGACACACTGGAGGGACACTGGAGCACAAGGACACAGAGATGGAGCCTCGTTCCCGGCGGATTTTGGGGCGTGAGGGAAGCCCCCGGTCCCCCCGGGGACAGAGCCCCGATGTCACCCGTGGGAAGGGAAGGGGAAGGAACACGCAGGGTGGCTGCCAGGACACCGGGTGGTCTCCAGAGGGGTGGGGAGAGGGCAGGAATAGCCCCCTGGAATCCCACAGCACCGTCAGGAGCTCCGGCCAAAGGGGTGCTGAGCCCCCCCAGCCCCCTCCAGCTCGATTTGCAGGATGATCCCTCCCGTCCTGGCAATTCACAACCTCCTAATGGGAGGGTGGCCGGAGGAAATCTGGGGAGTCTGGAAGGGTGGTGGGGGAGGTGGGTGGTGGGAACACCCTTCCCACACTGGAAATCCTGAGCGTGCCTCAGTTTCCCCACTCAGCGCTGGCGTGGGAACTGGAGCAGGGAGAGGTGCGGGCAGCGTGTCGGGAACACCCTGTGCCAGGCAGGATGGGGGCACCCACTCACCCCCACCCACGGGGACGGGCCGGGATCCGGCCTCTGACACGGTCACTGGGACGGGAGGAGCTGGAGGGGCTTCAGGAGGGCTGGGAGCAGCTCCTGGTGCCCAGAATGCGTCACAGGGGGGGCTCATGGCTGGATTTGGGATGCTGTGCGTGTGGATGTGTGGCCACGCTGGCTGGATCAGCGTGTGCAGGTGTGCACACATGTGTGTGCATGTGTGTGCCTCTACCCAGGGGTTGCCCGTGTGTGTCACTGCCCATGGGACACGTCTTGGAGGGGCACAGGTGTGGCTGGTGCCTTGTTGTAGGTGCGTGGGTGCACACGTGTGTCTGCCAGAGTATGCATGTGTGTGTGTGATCACTGGGGAATGTGTGCCTGCATGTGTGTGTAAAAGGGCATACAGGTCTGTGTGCAAACAGGCATCCATGTGTAATTGTCTGCAGACACGTGTGTAAATGCACATGAGGGGTGTGCACACGCGTGTGTCAGTGTAGACATGCATATAGGTGTGTGTAAATGCATGTAGTCATGTGTGCACATGTGCATTTGTGTATGAGTGCACAGACATGTGTGTCAGTGTTTATATGTGTGTGCAAAGACATAGGCGTGCATGATGTGTGTGCACAGACACATGTCAGTGTAGATGTGTGCATAAGTGCACATACGTGTGTGTAAATGTACACAGGCACATGTGCATGCATGCACACACGTGTGAGTGTGCATAAACACCAGTGTCAGTGTCTTTAGGCACACATGTCAATGCACATAGACATGCATGAAATGTGCACACATGTAAGTGAGCACAGGCATGTGTGGCCATGTCTGTAGGCATGTGTGTCACTACAGACATACATGTAAGTGCACATGGGGGGGGTGTGCATACATGCACACATGTATGTGCAGGCACATATGTCAGTGTCTGTAGGCACATATGTAAGTGCATGTGGGCAAAAAAACATAGACAGACATGCATACATGCACACGTGTGTGTATAGACACGTGTGTGAGGGCACTTAGGTGTGTGTATATGTACACGTGTGAGTGTACCCAGCCACGTGTGTGTGTGTCTGTATCCACGTGAGTGCACATAGGTGTGTGCATATGTACACGTGTGTGAGTGTCTGTATCCACATGTGTGTGAGTGCACATAGGTGAGTGCATATGTACACATGTGTGTGTGTCTGCATCCACGTGTGTGAGTGCACATAGGTGTGTGCATATGTACACGTGTGAGTGTCTGCATCCACGTGTGTGTGTGCACATAGGTGTGTGCATATGTACATGTGTGAGTGTCTGCATCCACGTGTGTGTGTGCACATAGGTGTGTGCATATGTACATGTGTGAGTGCCTGCATCCACGTGTGTCAGTGTCTGCATCCACGTGTGTAAGCGGACACGTGTGTGCAAATGCACACGGGCACGTGAGTGTGCACAGACACGTGTACCATGCGTGTAAGTGCACAGTCACGCGTACACACACACACACACACACATGTGCACACACCCCTGCTCCGCTCCCAGCCGCCCCCCGCCCCACTCGCGAGCCCGCCCGGCCAAGGTCACGCGTGTGCCGCATCCGTGTGAGCGCGGCTGGCGGGGAGCCGGGCAGGGGGGGCCGGGGGGGCCAGGCCTTGGCCGGGGCAGCAGCGGGAGGAGGAGGAGGAGGAGGAGGAGGAGGGAAGTGCGGCTCAGACAGCGCGGCGCCAGCAAACACCTGCAAACAGCTCCGGGCACACAATGGCAAATACAGGTGGGAACCGCCGCCTCCGTCAGCGCTGCGATTGCATCAGACTCCGGCGCTTGCCAAGAGGCGAGCGAGCCGGCCCAGGGGCCACCGGCACCGCGGCGGGGCCACGCTCGGCCTTCACCCTCCCACCCCGGGGTCGTTTGTGCCCTCCTCATCCTCCTTCCTGCACCCCGCCGCTGGAGGTGGGGGATAAAAGTAAAGTCGGGTTTGCTCACCCGGGGGGACTTTTCCCGTTCCAGCTGCCCCCCGAGGTAAATCCCAGCCCCGGTGGTTATTTTTAGTTGTGGGGGGTTTTTTTCCCCCTTTTTATTTTTTTAAAATCAGGGTTTTCCAGGAAAGCATCGGCACACGATGACAGCCTGGGTAAATTTGCCCCATGAGTTAAATCCTATCTGCCCCACTGGGCAAACCCCATCTGCCCCCGAGGTAAATCCCAGCCCTGTTTATTATTTTTAGTTGTGTTTTTTTCCCTTGACTTTTAATTTTTTTTTGTATCAGGGTTTTCCAGGAAAGCATCAGCATCCCACCGCAGCCCAGATAAATCTGCCCCATGGGGTAAATTCCATCTGCTCCAGGGGGTAAATTCCATCTACCCCCCGAGGTAAATCCTATCTGCCCCACGGGGTAAATCCCAGCCCTGGCAGTTATTTTTAGTTGGGTTTTTCTCCCCCTTTTCTCTATTTTTAATTGTTTTGGTTTTGTTGTTTTTTTGGTTTTTTTTAAATCAGGTTTTTCAAGGAAAGCACTGGCATCACGCCACAGCCCAGTCCAGGGAGCCAGTGTGGGGCTGGACAAGGCTTGTTCCCCCCTCCAGGCCATCCCCAGGGCCT
The DNA here is from genome assembly GCA_035583185.1 of Anabacerthia variegaticeps. Taxonomy (NCBI): domain Eukaryota; kingdom Metazoa; phylum Chordata; class Aves; order Passeriformes; family Furnariidae; genus Anabacerthia; species Anabacerthia variegaticeps. Next base: position 6,380,000 of record JAWWEW010000060.1, read on the forward strand.
GGGAATGTCAGGGTGGCTGTTCCGGGCAAGGCGCCGGGATCCATCCACAATGGGGGAGGAGGTGACGGCCCTGGGAGGCTTCCCGGGAACCGGAGCCAAACCCTCCCGCTGCCAAACCCCACAGCCCCCGGCCCCGGCCGAGGGAATCCCCTGCCCTGACCCCCGGGAGGGGACAGAGACCGAGGTCACCTCCACTCCCCGGGGGCAGGAGTCCCCCTCCGCCCCCCCTGTGCCTTTTCCATCCAAAAAGTCCCAGCAGAACTGGTTTCTCCCACCCCACCAGTGCCCGGCCCCACTTCTCCCAGTAACCCCAGCCCCAAACTGGGGTCATTAACGCTCCCAAAGGTCCAGGATCTCTGCCACCACCACCCTCACTGGGGGACCCACTGGGACTGGGGTGCTCAGACTGCAGGAAGCCCCACTTTGCAGCTACCGAGACCCATCCCTGTCCGCTGACTCATTCCCAGGGCGCTTTTCCCACCCATCCCACTTAAATCCCTTTGGCACATCAGCACTGGTGCAGCTGGAGGACCACGACACCGGGGTGAGCGTGGGGACACTCACCCCTAACCCACCCCTCGGCTTTTCCTCCAGAGCCAAGAGCCAGTGGAGATGGCAAAAGCCTATTTTTAGCGTCAGCACAACAGCAGCTCCGTTCCCAGACACGGAGGTTTCCGGATGGACACCCTCACCTGCCCTCCAACTGCACCCAGACACCCCTTGGCACCCCGTCCCACCCCACCCGTGGGTGCCTGAGGGTGCCCTGCCCTCGGCGAGCCTGGGGACATCAAGCTGGGAGGAGGGAGGAATGTTCCCAGGGGTTGGTGATCCCGTTGGACCAGCTGGTGCTTTTTGGAAGCTCCACGTGCTGCTTTTCCCTGTGGAAATGCCCATGGACGAGGGGAGGGGGGTTGGTGGGTGCCAGCTGTACCCTGAGCTCATGTTGGCTGTCCTGGGGATGGAGGCGTGTGTGGGGGAAGATTTGCATCACCCTGAACCCCAAGATCCTTCCTCCTTCTCTTCCCATCTTCCCAGCTCCCCTAGACACTGCAGCACCCCAGGGCGCCCCGATGCCATGGGGCAGCACCCACATCGTGCCTGGCTGAGCCCAAGGCAGCCAATCCAGAACCTGGCACAGGGGATGGATGAAGGTGATGGTGCTACAGGTGGGGCTGAAGTTCACTTAACTTCATCCCAGGGAGGCCAGCACCTTCCCCAGGGAGCAGGATCCGGCCCCGCAGCTGAGCCGGCCGGGGGTCACATCTGCTCCCGGGCCAAAGGGAAACCGCAGCATTACCCAAGGGGAGGGAAAGGCATTTCTGCTCCCAACACCCCTTCCCTGGGGTGCTGACCCCGGATGGGGGGATCGGGCCAAGCTCTGGATACCACCGGGGAAGCACAGGCAGCCCAGAAACTCCCCTTCCCCTGGGGAGGTGTATCCTGGGGGAGCAGCATCACCCCCTTCCAGCCCAAGAGAAGCTCAAATCCAGCCCCAGGGCACCAAGCAGCCCGTTTTTACAAGGCAGAGAGTGAAAAAAGCATCTTTTTCCCCCCCTCCCAGGGCTCCAGGTACACCTCCAGATGGTCCCCGGGGCTCAGCAGCGTCTTCACTCCTTCCATATCAGATAAGCAGAGCAGCACCCAAAATAGCTGGCAGCCACCTCGGCCCGGAGCCGGCAGCCCAGGGTTAATTCCTCCCATACCTGAGCTGACATTTCAAAGCTGTTACACAATTACGGAGATTCCTACAGTAACCCTAGAAGTTCCCATCAGAGTTCGGGGGGCTCCCACCCCACAGGGAGCTGTTTTCCCACCCATGGGTAAACCCCAGCTCCCTCCACCCCAGGAAGGAGAGAAAAGAACAGTCAAAACTATCTTTTTATTACGTAAAAATGGTAACTTTTATAAAAAGTTTATAAAGCAAGTACAAGGCATGTTCGCAGAAATTCACCTTCCTGCACAAAAGGTACAAAAAGTTATACTCTAGTATAGAGCTCCACAATACACGAGGCCATGGCCCCAGAGAGTTTGGTTCATACTCGAGGATGTGTGTGTGTCCCCCTCCCCAAAACCCCCCTAAAATCCCGCCCTCCCCATCCCATTCAACACCTTTACAAAAAAGGACTCGCTGCTATAATCCAAAAATATACAGACAACCTCCTCTTCATCATCATCATCATCAGTCTATCATTAAAAATAGCTTGATTAAAGTTCGGGTCCAAAGCCGGATGGGATGCTGAGCTCCGGGGGTGGGATGCTGGCGGTGGAGGGCTGGGGGGGTCGGGACCAGCCGCTCCCCGCCCGCGGTGCCCGGGCCCGGGGGAGGCGATGCCGGGGCCGGTAGGTCGCAGACAGCCCGGCGCCACGGAGGAAGCTGCTATTTACCTCCGGCTGATAACGAACCAGGAACCGACACTCGCTGCCTGTTTGCTAATTGGCACCGGGAGGGAAGAGAAGAGAGGGGGAGGGAGGAGAAAAATAATAGAGATAATTAGCGTGGTGATAAGCGGGGCTGAGCGATGGGGGTTTGGGAAGAGGGGGTGGGAGCCGCAGCACCGCGTTGGTCGGGACCGATATGGGTCCCCCGGGGATGCTGGGGGTGGGTGGGTCGTGATGGGAGGGGGTTTGGGGGGCTGGATTGCCGGGGTCGGTATGGGTCCCTCGGGGATGCTGGGGGTGGGTGGGTCGTGGTGGAAGGGGGCTTGGGGGGCTGGATTGCCGGGGTTGGTATCGGTCCCCTGGGGATGTTGGTGTTGTGGGGAGCCTAAGGGGGGTCGGGGCGCGACTCCGGCGGGTGTATGGGAAGGACTGGGGTGCACATGGCGGTGGGGGGTTGGTGGGGACACTCACCTGATGGAGGAGCTGTTAGTGACACAAACTTCTCTCGTCTTTGGAGCAGAGTTCAGACGCGAGTTCGGCCGCCTGCGGAGAGAGGGGACACGGCTTAGGGTCACCCCGGCGGCGGGTGGTCCCCATTCCTCCCCCTTCCCCATCGCGTCAGGACCCCCCGTAACACATCCGGGACGCTGTATCACCCCCATCCCAACATTTATCGCCCCAATCCCAACATATCCCCCCAATCCCAACATATCCCCCCTCCCCAACCCGTCATATCCACCCCCCAGCCCAAACCAGCCCTTACCTTAAGGGAGAACAGGGTGGCCTCAGAGGAGGGGTCGCGGCCCTTGGCCCCCTCCTCCAGCACGATCTGGAGGTCGAAGATGTAGTCGATGACGTGCTGCAGGATCTCCACCTGGCTCACTTTGGTGCCTTGCGGGATGCCCGGCACCAACTCCCGCAATTTGGAATAGCAGTCGTTCATGTCGTACAGCAAGTTCATGGGCTCTTCCAAGGCCGGGCTCTTGTTGTGGCTGCCCCGGGCGATGGCAAAGCTCTGCTCCGAGAGGCAGCACACGGCCTCGTAGCAGCTCCGCACGGAGCGCACGGGGCTGATGGCTTTCATGGTGGGCTCAGAGCTGGGCTGCGGCTCTGGGGGATGCCTGGGGGGATGTCGCGGCGGCTGCGGCTCTGCTGGGACCTCCGAACGCCGAGACCACCAAAGGTTGGAGCTCTGAGCGCCGGGACTGTCACCCTTTGGGGTCTGAAAGGTTTTAGACCTCGCTGGCGGACTGGGGAGGGGGGGGCCCCGCGCCGCGCTTTATATAGGCAGCCCCGGCTGACCGTGCCCTCCGCACGCAAATTCGCTCGAATCACACCCCCTTTTATGTAAAATAACAATTGAGCCACCCCTTTTTATGTAAACTAAGTCCCAAACCCCGGCCCCGAATGTTAATGAAGTCTCGAGGCCCGCCCCTGTGTCTCAATGAAGCCTTAAACCCCCTCTTACCGTCCCCCCCCACCGCCCCCCAAAACTGACCCTTGGTGGCCGGGCTGGCCCCACGGGGGGTGACAAGATCACGCAGGTCCCCCACCCCACAGCCAGACCCCCAAACCCACCCCTTTCGCGGGGGATTCCCCCCTAAGCCCCCCGGACACCCCATAGCCAGACCCCCCAAGTGCCCCCCTCCCCATCCCAGTGAATCCCCCCTATTTTTAGGCAGGACGATGGGGGTTCCCCCCTCCTCCAACCTCCCAGTTTTAAGGAAATTAGTGCCGCCCTGTTCCTCAATCCGCTTCTCATCTGACCTCCAGACTTTCTGGCGTCAGGAATTATCTTGTGACCAGCAGAAAAAAATTAATTGCGGTAAAACTGAGGTTACGATGGAGAAACCAGATTTAGGTCAGCGCCTGCGAGAGGCCTGGAGGGTTTTTTTTATTTTGGAGGGGGGAAAGAGGAGATTTATAGGCAAGGGGGTTATTCCAGTAGAAGTGAGGAGGGGGGGATGAAGGAAACCCCCTCCCGAAACACCGCTGCCTCAAAACTTACAGAATCCGAGAATATCCATGGAAAAAGCCCAAAGCTGGAGCGATGTGGGGTCCCCACGGGTGTCAACACAGCGGGTGGCACATGGAAGGGTCCCGGGGAGGGGTGACAGCCCCTAACACCCACATTGTGAATCCTTCAGGAGCCCAAGGGGCAAAGCCCCCCCTCCCCAAATATTGATTTCCACGGGATGTAGTTACGGGGGATGTTAGGAGGGTTTGGGTATGGAAGTGCAAGAAGGGGATGTTACTGAGAGGGTGGGGGGCACCCTGAGACCCCGGGGGTCCCAGCTAATGAGGGGTGCAGGGGGGTGGGGGGCAGAGGCACCTGGACTAAATTACTCTTGCCCACAGCAGCAATTTATTCCAGATCTGCCCAAATCCCAGTTCGGTGGCGCTGGGGTTCATTTCCCTCCTTTTCACCCCCCACCCCCAAAAAAGGGGTCTGGGGGCCACAGACCGGGGGGGGCCTCAATCATGAGTCGCTCAACAGCCCCTCAAAAAAGCCTTCAAGGTAACATCCAGCACTTTTTGGGGCTGAATTATTTTTGTGTCTTTTATTTCTCTCCCCCTCCCTAAATGGGCCCCCCCGCCCTACCTCGTTAAGAATTTCCTGGGAAATCGCCTCCGTGTGAAGGGTGGCAGCTTGGGAAGAGGCATAATTACCCTCATTAACCTGTTCGAGAGCGAGAGCCAACAACCCAGAGCCCCCTAAAAAATAAGAACGAATCAAAATGGAACTTTTTTTTTTTTAAAATTAAAAAGAAATACACGTCAAAAAACTCCAGCGAAATTCACAAAAATTTCAAAAATGTTTACAAAACATTTCAAAACGCTTTTTAACGAGTCAAACGCCCCCCCCCCCCGTGCAACCCCCACAAAACCACC
>JAWWEW010000060.1:6385630-6399072 GCA_035583185.1 Anabacerthia variegaticeps
TTCCCAAACCTTCCCTTCCCAAACCTTCCCTTCCCAAACCTTCCCTTCCCTTCCCTTCCCAAACCACCCCCATCCCCGCCACGGCCAAATTCCGGGGGGATTCCTTCCCATCCTGGCGTACCCCAAGTGTGCGAAGGGCTGGGAGCGAGGGGATGTTGCTATGGGATCACCCCCCGACTTTGTGCTGCCTCCCCCCCTCTCCTCCCTCCGGGTGCGTCGCTTTAGGTTTTTTTTGGGGGGTGGGTGTCGTTTTTAGGGTGCTGTCCCCCCCTCAGCGCCGGGTTTGGGGTGTCCTCGAGGGGGGAGCGGATTTCTTGGCGTGGAGGAGGGAAAAGGGGGGGAGGAAGGGAGCGGGAATGCTCCGGAGCGCGATGATTTCATGGTGAAAAGGGCCCACACCGGGTGTTTTATAAAAAGAAAAGCTAAAAGGAGGAGGAGAAGAAGCGGGAGCCGGGATTATCCACCTCGGCGAGTCCCCCGAAACGATACAAAGCCTCCCCAAGTGCCCCGGGGGGATGACCGTGTCCCTCCCTAGGGCTCAGTCATTGCTCCCCGCAACCTTTCCCCCTTTCCCTGGAACGGGTCGTTAATCCCGTGGGATTTGCCCATGCTGCAAATACCTGTGGAGGTCCCTGCGGCTCAGAGGGGGGGTCAAAAGCAGCTGCACCCCCCCCCCAAAAAAAAATCCCCCCCTTGGGCTTGGGTTTGGTTTGATATATTTATTTTTTTTTCCTGAAATAAGTCGGTACAGGTGGCAGGATGTGAGGGATGGAACATGGAGTGGACAGGGCCGGATTCAGCCTGGCTGCTGCGGGGCAGGGAGGGTGAGCGTGGGGGTCCTCGGTGTCCTGGGGGGACAACACCGGCGTTTTGGGGGCAATTTGTGGTGTTTTGGAAGCTGGAGGCTGCCTGGAAATGCTGGCTGTGGGGAAAGGATTTGGACGGGAGAGGGGAGGAACGGAGACGTGGCAGAGCGCCCAAGGCAGCTACAAAGGGAAGGGCTCTTCCCCAGGGGTCATCTGGATTCGCTTTCAGATGGGGCTGGGGGATAAATCCCATCTCCCTGGGATCTTCAGAGACCCTCAGGATCCTTCAGGAGTGAGGGAAGCTGGGGGACCCTGTCTGGCTGTGCTCTGGCTCGGCATGACGTGGGAGCAACAGCTCAGAGGTGACTTTAATTCATTGATATTTGGAGATGCTTCAAGCCAAGCTCCCAGCCTGGACACCCACATGGCATGGCATGGCATGGCATGGCAGCAATCCCAGGGAGTTCTGGTGCTGGAGAAGAAATCCAGATGGATATTCAAGGGGAAGAAGGGACTCTGGCTTCTTAAATGGGCTCTGGGATCCCCTTCCCACCTTCCCCAGGGCTGTGTCCAGCTCAGGGAGGCAGCCCAGGGCCAGGCTGGGCTGTGCCACACGGTGACATTTGGTGATCCCCCTCCTACCCAGGTGCCAGCTCTCCTGGCACCCCAATTCGTGCAGGGGCTGAGTGCTCCCAAATGGGCCGAGTCTGGGATGGGCAGGGACAGGCAGGGATGGACATCGTGGTCCTGCTCTGGCCACTGGTCACACGGACAAGGTGCCAAAAAGCCCCAGTGTGGTTTGGCAAACCCTCCCTGGGGTCCCCGTGGCTGCAGTGCCACCCCTATCCTGAGCTGTGATGGCTCAGATTTGGGGTGTTTTGGGATAAATGGGGGTTATAGATTGGAGCTGACAGATCTGGGTGAACATTAGGGTCTGCAGCTGCAGAAGGAGCCTGGCCCATACATGTGTCTGCTCTGTGCCTCAGTTTCTCCCCAACCAACACAGGGATGGGCCAGCAGAGCCAGACAGAGGCTCTGGAATGGGCTGTGAAAAGGGCTGGATACACAGGGAAATGGGGGAAGAAATTAGGGGACACCCAGGAGAGGCACTGCTGGGAACGGGCACCCAAAAAGCGGCCGTGAGCCCCCCCTCCCCCGAGCCCTGTCACCAGGAGACCGGATCCGGCCCTGGGGAATGTGTGGCTGTTTGTGCAGGGGATTAGTCCCAGGGACCCCCCTCGGCCCCGTGCCCGAGGCAGGGACAGTGTGTCCCATCCCAAGCGAGCCCGGAGGCAGCGCCCAGCACTGCTGGTTGTCATCAGGGCCAGAGTTGAACACAGGGAGGCATTGCCTTGTCCCAGAGCACCCAGGGGAGGAGGGAGGGGAGCACTCCCATCCCTCTGGAGGGGCTCCATGACTTTAACCATGGCCAAGCTGCTCAGCCACAGCCCGTGCCTCAGTTTCCCCACACCCCTCCAAAGCCCACGAGGGAGCAGAGCCACGAATCCATCTCCATCTCCCTCAGAGCCAGAGGGAACCACGTATTCCCAGGAGGGCTCCTTTATGGCAAACCCTGGGCACCCCCCTGTCCCCGCAGGGGAGAGGCGGGAACACTCGGAGCATCCCTGGGTGGTACCCGGGGAGGAGGAGGAGGAGGAGGAGGATGGGGGGGGAGGCAGCGGGGCCGGGGGTCCGGCAGGCCCGGGGGGCGTCGGGCGGGCGGCAGCCGCTGTTCCCAGCGCCGGGATTCCCCGCAGCTGCTTCCTGCCGTCCTATCTCACGGGCACATCTGGGGGAGCCGGGAGCGGCCGCCCCCCCGGCGCTTCCTGCGCTGCCCCCCCGGCCCCGGCCGCCGTTCTCACGGCCTCCCCCCAAGGCCGGCCGGAGCCCCCCACTTCCCCTCCCCAGGCCTGACACCGCAGCAACCCCCTCCTGTCCCATCCGCACCCCTGGCGGGTCTTGCTCTCCTCCCCTCTGGACCTTTTGGGGCATCCTCAGTGTTTTGGGGATCTGGAGCATCACACCCTGGTGTCACCCCAAGGGGGCCAAGGGTGACCCCCCACCCGGGGGGTCCATGGGGACATGCAGGTGCTGTGCCACCACTGTGGGTGCCCCCCCAATTTGGCGTTCAGCCCCGCCCCCTTCTCCCTGCACGCCTTTGATTCCTCCCTCTCCAAACTGCATCCATCATTTCCCCCACAAAAGGAGGAGGAGGAGGATGGGGCTGGAGGGTGTGAAGGCTGCAGGTGTGAGCATCCCTGCTCCCTCCCCCCGCGGCCGCTGCAGGTGTGGGGACACTGGGGTGACTCAGAGCAGCCCGGGCCCCGCTGCCACCGCTGGGGTGACAAGTGAGGCACCTCCTGCCTCCCACGATATCCTCCCGGGGCCGGGGTGCGGCGCGGGGGGGGGGACAGAGGGCACCCAAACCTGGCACCGCCCTCCCCACAGCCCCCCAACACGTGGGGGGCTCCAGGATGGAGGGGGGAAACTCTCGGGGGAAGAGGAGCCCGGCCCTGGTTTTGTGGGGATGTGCAGGTCCCAGGAGAGGTTTTGCTGTCCCCCCCCAATCCCTCCCTTTCTCAGCCCCCCAAATTCCTCCCCCCAGGTCCTGCCACGCTGCAGGATGTGGCTTTGCCAGGCTGCCTCGTTACACCCAGGGACGGTTACGGCTCATACAGCCCCCACCCTGCGCTGCCCAGCCCCAAATCACACCAACCCAGCAACCCCTCACCCCCGAAAACCTGGCACCCGCCTCTCCAACACCCCAAAACCCCACAGATCCTCCCCAAAACCCAGCACGAGCCTCTGGCCCAGCCAGTCATCCCCTCTAGCCCCGGAAACCCACATCCCTTGGCATGGCATGGAACAAACCCCCCCATGGAAAAACATGGTTGGGAGGGGGGAGAGGTGTTTTATCTTGGCCCCCATCGGCCCCTAATAAGGCAGGTTTATTTTTAGCAGAGGTGAAAGCCGGAGCCACCAGCTCAAGAGCTTTTTCCACTCACATCTGCATTTGTACAATTTGGGTTTCCTGTCGTGGTTTCGGCGCTTTTCAAACCTGCCCGAATTGTTATTTTCTTCACTCGGCGAAGAAGCCCCACAGATCCCTCCCTCCCTCCCCTGGTATAAATATTCCACCAGCATCCCCTCCCTGACCTCCCCACTCATCCAGCCTCTGCCACCCTGATTTCTTGGAATGGGATTTGAGCATCCCCATGGCTTTGGGATGCTGGTGGATGTTCAGGCTGGACCACACCATTCCTGGATTTGTGTCTTTCCAGCCCCAGTGTGGGATGGGAAGCCACTTTTCAGACCCTGAGTGGGGAAACTGGGGCAGGCACAGTGTCAGCACTGGGATTTGGGGATTTGGGGATTTGGGATCTGGTCACTCCTGGGGGTCCTTGGATGGGGTTTAAGCAGGAGATGATGTGCCAGGCAGCAAAAAGGGGGGCAAAGTGGCTGTGCCCTCCCTCTTCTGGGAACCCACCCCCTGGGGATGGGCTGAGCGTGGCCCAGCTCATCCCAGCTGTGCTGGGGGACAGGGTAGGTCGGGCTCAGCACAGACCCCGCGGGGGGACAGCTGGGTGTCCCCCCCACTTCCTCTGACACACAGTTTCCATCCTCCCGGAGCAGGTGCCAGGTGAGGGGCAGTGGGGGGGTGAGGAGGGGCCTCTCCATCTCCTCTCTCAAGCCACATCCCTACAGGGCTCAGCAGGGAAGGGGGGGACACAGGGGTTGTCCCCCCAGTACACCCCAGTGGTCCCCCAAACTCACTGGAGCTGTGGCTGCACAATCCAAGGACACCTGGGGGTGGCCAGGCTGGGGGACCCCCTGCCCAAACCCCAGCACCATGACTGTCCCTGCCTCAGTTCCCCCACTCCAGGGTCTGAATTCAGCTTCTCCCCACTTGCTGGGGATGAAAACCACAATCCAGGGCTGGAATGATGTGATCCAGCCCAAACCTCCACTAGCTCCTCCATCCTTTGAACCCCATTCTTTGTCCCATCAGCAGGTGGGGAAGGGAATCCAGGGGGCCCTGGGGGAGAAACCCACAAATCCTGACATTGGGGCATTGCCATCCCAGCCATGAAACCCCACAATGAGTGCCCACAACCTCGCCAGGGCCATTCTATGGGATGAGGAGGATGTTGGGGCACCAGGCTGAAGGCCAGGGTGCCTTGTCCCCTGTCCCTGTCCCCAGCTCCCTCTGCAGAGCTGGGTGCTGTGGCAGCTGCGGGGCCAGGTGCCGGAAGCCAACCTGCACTCGCTTTCTCTCTGCTCTTGGGGAAGTTTTTCACTCTCTGTTGACCTGGGGAGCTTCACTTTCTACAGAAATGTCCCTATGTGTGTCATCCCCTGTGGGGTTGGGGACAAGCCCCACACCAGGCACGGCCCCTGTGACATGGGGACATGGTGGCACCTTCTGTGCCCCCATTCCTGGGCTTGGGGGGACACCGAGCCCCCCGTGGGGACACAGGGGTGGGATGTCACAGCATGTGGCACCTGTGCATGCACATATGTGTATGTGTGTGAGTTGTATGGCCCCGTGCACGTATATAGGTGTATGTAGGTGACCTGCATGTCCCTGAGCACGCCCAGGCTCGTCCCCTCTGTCCCCGTGTGCCACCCACACCTGTGCCGTGTTTGGGATGCGCACTACCGTATGTACCGCTCGTACCGTAAGTACGGCATAGGCGCGCACTCGCTGCGCCGCCGCTGCCGCTGCTGCCCCCTGGTGGGAGTGAGCGGGAACTGCCCGACAGCGCCACCTGGCGGGGGAGAGAGGGACTGCAGCCACCGCCAGGACACACTGACAGGGACACAGGGACAGGGACAGGGACAGGGACAGGGACAGGGACACAGGGACAGGGGCACAGGGACACAGGGACAGGGGGACAGGGGGACAAGGACACAGGGGCAGGGACAGGGACAGGGACATACAGACAGGGACAGGGACACAGGGACACAGGTACGGGGACACAGGGACAGGGACACACGGACACAGGGACAGGGACATACGGACAGGGACAGGGACACAGGGACACAGGGACACAGGGACAGGGACACATGGACAGGGACACAAGGGGACAGGGACATGGACATGGACACAAGGACAGAGACACACATACAGGACACAGGGACAGGGACACAGGGACACACAGACACAGAGACAAGGACACAGGGACAGGGACACAGGGACACGGACACGTGGACACACAGATACAAGGCCAGGGACACACAGACAAGGACACGCACACAGGGACACAGGGCTGCAGGGACATGGAGACATGGACATGGACACAGGGACATGGACAAACAGGCACAGGGATACAGACACACGGACATGGCATTGATGGACATGGCCCCAGTGACACAGCTCCCACAGACACGGCACGCCCAGAGTGCAGCCCCACTCCTCTGCCCCCCACCATGGCACCAACTCCAGGAACCCCATGGACCCCCCAGCCCCTCCCAGACCACCCCCATCACCCAACGAGCCCCCAACTCCCCAATATCCCCCCCCGGGGCTGACACGGGCACAGCCCCCACAAACAGCACCTGTCACTGGGTGTCCCCCCACCCCAGCGACCCCCAGAGCCCCCCCCGGAATAGCCAGGACGGGGTGGGGGGCACAGGGCTTTAATCATGGGGTACAACGGGGCGTGGGGGCACTGTGGGGTGGCAGTGACACGTGGGGCCAGCAATGCTAGGAACATGGGCACAGCCCAGGGTTGTGGGGACAGCCCAGGGTTGTGGGGACAGCCCAGGGGACACGGGGTGGCCCCTCAGCGGATGATGGGGCAGGTGACCCCAGTGCCCTTCATGCCACAGGAGGCCTCGGGCATCTTGTGCAGGTACTGCTGGTGATAATCCTCGGCGTAGTAGAAGTCACAGGCAGGCTCGATGGCAGTGGTGATGTCCCCACGCCGCCGTGTCCCCAGCTCCTAGGACAGTCCCGTGGCAGGGGGGGCATGGAGGGACCCCCCACCCCACTGCCCCATGCATGGCACAGCCAGGGCAGGGGCTTGTCCCTTGTCCCAGGGCTGGGGGAAGTGGCCAGTGTCCCCAGGGGGGTCACAGTGATCCAAGGGTATGTCCCAGTGTCCCCAGGGGTGCTCTTGGTGTCCCCAGGGGCATCCTGGAATTCCCAGAGGCTTCCTGGCATGACCAGGAGGGATCCCAGGGTCTCCAAGGGAGGGGGCCACAATATCCCCAGGGTGGGTCCCACTGTCCCCAGCAGGATCTCTGTGCCCCATGGGTGGGTCCTGGTGTCCCCAGGAGGGTCTCAGTGTCCCCAGGACTGGTTCTGGTGTACCCAGGGGACATCCAGTGTGCCCAGGGGCATGTCCCGATATCCCACGGGTGGGTTTCAGTGTTACCAGGGGGGATCTGGTGTCCACAGGAGGGATCCCAGTATCCCCAAGGGGAATCCCAGTGTCCCATGAGGGGATCCCACTGTCCTCAGAGGCATGTTCCAATGTCACCAGTGTGACCATGGTGTCACCAAGGGGATCCCGGTGTCTCCAAGGTGGGTCTGGGTGTCCCCAGGAGAGTTCCCGCTGTCCCCAGGGGTGTCCCAGTGTCCCCAGGGTGGATCCCATTGCCCCGGGGGTCCCAGTGTCCCCAGAGGTGTCCCAGTGTCCCCAGGGTGGGTCTGGGTGTCCCCAGGGGAGTTCCTGCTGTCACCAGGGGTGTCCCAGTGTCCCCAGGGTGGATCCCAGTGCCCCGGGGGTCCCAGTGTCCCCAGTACCTGCTGGTACAGGTCCCTGCTGCGGAGGGCACTTTCCTGCTGCCGGGGGCTCAGGGTGTAGATGACGGAGCGGTACTGGGTGCCCACATCCTCCTGCTGCCTCATGCCTGGGGGGCAGCACCCGGGGGGGGGTTATGGGGCACCCCCAGACCCCACCAGGCTCTGCCTTCACCCACAGTGGGGAAACTGAGGCATGGGGGGCAAGGCAGGGGGATCCTGCTAAAGGGGTAGGTGAGGGAAGTCACTGCAAGACCCACCAGCATCAAACTGGGGCGATGCCGAGGACTTTTTGTTGGAGCCTGTTTGGGGTTGAGTCCCCCAAAACTGGGACTTAAATCCAGGTGCTGTTCCCCCACACCCAGCACCAAAGCCTCCTGTCGGAGCCCATTTGGGGTTAGCCCCCCCCCAAACTCCCCACTGCCCAGCCCCAGGGCTCGTCCCTACCTTGTGTGGGATCATGGTTCTCCCAGAAAACTTTGAGAAGCTCCTCGTAGCTGATTTTCCGGGGGTCGAAGATCACCCTCACCACCTCGGCGTGCCCCGTCAGCCCTGTGGCCAGAGCCAGCCCTGCTGCAGCCCCTCACTGTGGTCTCCTGCCCCCCAACCTCCCACTGCCCCAGGATGGCAGGGCTGGAGAGAAGGATTGGGATAGGGAATAGGGAGGGGCTACAGCATCCTCTCACCCCCCAGGACCCCCTACCCAGGTACCTAGTGGGGTGGGATACCCAAGTCTATCCCACACTGGGATAAATCCCCAGCTGGACAATTGAGCTGGGATAATATTCCCTGCAGACAGTTAATCCTCTGCCAAACGTCTGTCCAGCTAAGCCACGGCTGTCTGTCCGGGCTGGGGGGTTTGGGGGACAGGGTGGGCTCACCATCCAACAGACCCCAGGGAGCATCCCAGGGATCCCGGCCAGGGCAAGGCAGGGGCTGTGGGACACGCCGTGATGCTGGATGGGGATGTCACCCCTCCGTGGGGGACTCTGGGGGTCCCCGTGGCAGCAGGGCAGGGGAAGCCCCTGCTTACCTGTGCGCACCTCCTCGTAGGTGGGGTTGGGGGTGAAGCCTCCTGCGAACCCCACCTGGGTGGAGAAGACCCCCGGCGTGTTCCAGAAGAGCTGCTCGGCCCCCCAGAAGCAGCCCATGCCTGGGGGGGACAGGCAGGGGGGGTGAGTGGGGCTGGGGGGGCTCAGGGGGCAGCCCTGGCTGGTGGGACCCCCCTCCCCTGGCACTGCAGGAGCCACTCACCGAAAATCGCCGCCTCCATCTCCGCTGGGAACGGCGGGACCGTGGGGTTCCCACTGACAGCGTGGGTGGCTGGGGGAGGACACGGGCTCAGGACCCCTGGTCTATCCCAAACTGCAGCCACCTCCACCCTGTGTGCCCCCCGAAAAGCAGGCACTGCCCCTGTCCCTGTCCCTGTCCCTGTCCCTGTCCCTGTCCCTGTCCCTGTCCCCTCCAGCTCCTGGGGACACCAGAACCCTCCCCACGAGACATTAGGACCCTCTGGGGACATCAGGACCCCTTCTGGCCCATCTGTCCTCTCATGGCCACCCTGACCCCCCCTGTGGGGTCAGAGTTGTCACCTTCCCCCAGCCCTGCCTGGTGCTGCCCCAGGGGGATCTCAGTGTCCCCAGAGGGGGTGTCTGTGTCCCATGAGGGGGTCCCAGTGTCCCCAGCACTGACACTCCCAGAGCAGCCCCCCAAAAACCACACTAGGATGATGGAGGGGAGGTTCAGGGTGCCACCCCCTCCCTGTCCCCAGTACCTGTCACTGTCATCCTCTGTGCCCTGCCTGGCAGAGCCTCGGCGGGGCTGGGGAGCCCCCGCATGGCCCCCCAGGAATGGGCTGTCCCCCCCTTCCAACTGGGAGCACTGGGAGGGAGAAGGGTGCGGGAGGCAGAGCCTGGCCCAGAGAGGGGTCACCTTGGGGGGCACAGGAGGGGCTGTCGCAGGGACACAGGGACAGGGGGACAAGGTGCACAGCCCCGGGGGAACCCCCTCGTGGGACCCCCGGGGGTGTGAGGGTGTCCTGGGGCAGGATGGGGCCGGGGCAGTGGACCCCGACCGGGGGGGTGACCCCAAGGGACACGGGCAGAGTCCTGGCGTGTCCCAACACTCATCAATCGTTAACACACGTGGGGCTGGCAGAGCCCAAGGGTCACCCCGGGACGGGTCTGGCCCCCCCACTCCCATGGCTGAGCCCCCAAAAACCAGGAGTGGGGTCTGGACCCCCATGGCTGGGTCACCCCAAAAACAGGAGTGGGGTCTGGACCCCCATGGCTGGGTCACCCCAAAAACAGGAATGGGGTCTGGACCCCCATGGCTGAGTCCCCCAAAACCAGGAGTGGGGTCTGGACCCCCATGGCTGAGGCTCCCCAAAGCCTCCCCAAAACCAAGAGTGGGGTCTGGACCCCCATAGATGGGTCCCACCAAAACCTCCCCCAAAATCAGGAGTGGGGTCTGGACCACCCCCCCCCCCGGCCACGCTGGGTCCCAGGGCAGCACTCGAGACCCCGGAGCTGGAGGGGTCGAGGGGATGCAAGCCCAGGGCACTCCCAAATCCCCCTGCCCAGCGCAGAGAGCCCCATCCCCAGGGCGCTTCCCAGGCCATCCCTGTCCAGGAGAGGGTGCTGCTGCTTTGGAGGCGCTGGAGCCCAGGGAGGGGAAGGGGGAGCACAGACAGGGCTGCTCGGATGGAGGGGGAGGCGAAATCCCATCCCCTTGGTTAGTGTGGGAAGAGGAGGAGGAGAACAAGGATCAGCCTGGCCACATTAACCCCCTTTTTCCAGCTTTCTGCTCCCTCCGAGGGTGCTTTTTGATGCTCTCCCTGCAGGGAGCACAAGGACAAGCTACTTTTGCCATCCTGCTCTCCTGCCAGGCGATTCCTCCTGGATAACACTGTCACTGTCCCTGCTGTCCCCCAAGAGTGCCAGAATCCCTCAATCCGGGCTGGATGAGCCCGTGTCCCTCTCCTGTTTGCTGCATCCCCATCCTCATCCTCATCTCCCACAGGTCCTGTGCCTCCCCACCCATCCTGCATCCCCCAGGAATGGGGACTGTGGCTGTGCTGGGTTCATGGTGGGACTGGATGATCCCAGAGGGCTCTCCCAACCTAAAGGATCCCATGATTCTATCAGGGGATCTGGGAATTTCCTTTTCCCAAGCAAACACACCTGGAGCAGCTCTGGGTGCTGAGCCACACCACCAAACCTGTCCCCCCAAAACCCCCTGCCTGGATTCTGCTGCCTCCAGGGCTCGGCTGAGCTGTTCCCTTCCAGGGATTTGGGGTGTTGGCAAAGTTTGGAAACCCCCAAATCGGTCCCTACATGAGCCCCTTGGGCAAAGGTCCAGCCCAAGTTTACACAACTCCAAGGATTTATACAATTTTGGGAAGCACAGCAGGGAGCAGCTTTTCCTTTGCCTTCCTTCATGAAGTTTTATTTTTCCCAAGGAAATTACAGGAATAAACTGCACAGTTGTACTAGAAAATTCCCAGTTTTGTCCCAGTTTAGACCAGAATAGGACCAGATCCAGACTGGATTTCCAGGGGAAATTTAAGCAGCAGCTTGTCCCAGGTTAGAGGACAAGGATATGACTGGTGGATAAAGTTATTTTCTTCCTTAATAAAAAAATAATTGCAGGCACCACACCTGTAGCTGAAGAGTCGTGGGTTTCAAGTCCCATCTTCCTCTCTCTCATGTCTCTTGGGTTGTCATTTGAAGACCAAAAAGGGGAAGAAACTGCCTGACCAACAGTGAAAACAGCACACAAACACCTGCAGGCACAGCCTAAACCCCCTTTCTCCAGCTTTATTTCTGATTCACAACTAAGATTCAAAACACAAATTGTTTAATTTGGGCTTTTAATGAAGCTGAGTTTCTGTCCTTCTCTCCTCCAGCTTTGAAAGAACAGGGGTTTTACCTCCCTCTGAAAGCACAAGAGGGCACCAGTGAGGAATTTGGGGGTTTGGCCACCTCGGAGGCAACACAGGAGGCCAAAACTATCATAGTTAAGAAGAGAAAAATTCTTTTGGAGAAAACAAGTAAAATCATAGAACCACAGACTGGTTTGGGTTGCAAAGGACCTCAAAGATCATCCAATCCAATGTGCAGGGACACCTCCCACTAGCCCAGGTTGCTCCAAGCCCCAACCTGGCCTTTAATTTAATATAAAATACCCCAATAAAATGCAAATGGCCAGAGAACTGCTCTGCCACCTGCAGAAACACCAGATCTTTACCTGACCCACACGTGAAAGGAGCTGGACAACCCCCAAATTAGGCAGGAAAGGGGAAGGAATCCTGAGCAACAAGGCCAGGTAGGCACTGCCCCTCTCACCCAGGGTCAAGATGATCCCAAAGGACTGGGAAAAGCCCTGGGATGGAGCTGGGGATGCCCAGAGACAGATGAGAGCACCCTGCTCCAAACCCAAGGGGAAACCAGCACTCCACTCCTGGTTTCCAGGTATTTTTCCAGGAGTTTGGATGCCTGGCAGGGAAGGAGAAGGGAGCAGGAGACACCAGTGATGCTCAACAGGATTTCACGTTTATTATTGAGAAGTGATTAATGGTGAAAAGAAAGGCAACGCCCATTCCTCATTGGCTTAACAAGAAACTGAAACAAAGTCACTACACATTTTACAATATTTCTTCCTTGGTTCTTTTTTTTTTTGGTGTTTTTTTTTTACCTTTTTTTTTTCCCTGTCCAAAATTCTTTTTCCTGTAAACAAAACAAGTTTTTAACCACTGTTCTCAGCTTTCAAAAAATCAAATTAATCCAGACTTAATCTGTATAATGCACAAGAACAGAACATTTCTTAGGACTCTTAGTACTTGACTTTCGAGTAACAAAGGGTCAGAGAAAAATGAACCACCTTTAAGACACAACCTCGTGGATAATTTCTGTTTAATTCTTCTTAGGCCAAAAGCCCCAAATCCCTTGGGGAATTCTTCCTTTTCCAGGCCAGGGGGGAAGAAAGAAAAAGAAAAGAAAGTTACTCCACTCTCCATGGTGGATGTTACAACTCGGTGTTCCAAGTGCAAATGTCAAAACCAGGGGAAGGAGGCGCGAGGGGGTGGAAGGGGGAAGCAGTGGGGTTTAAAAATTGAGAAAAAAAAAAGGCATATGCCACTTATGGACTGGAAAAATCCCAAAAAACATAGTAAAAAGACAAAAAACAAAGCGTATGCTCTGAAATCACAACCAAAGCCAAAAGAAAGGGGGACAGGTTTTACCTCTACTCTACCTAGAAGGGATTTTTTTTGTTGTTTTTGTTTTTTTTAAGTCCTATGTCTTGTGATACTCCAATACTTTTTTTTTTTCCTTTAAACTGCAAGTTCATAAAAGTCTTTTCGAAGTCAATGAAATTAAGAAAAAAAAGTCCTAATTCTCTCTGGGATACTCTTGCTCCTTCTTTTTGTCTCTCTGAAGGATGGCTGGGATGCAATCTCTGCTGCAGTCTCTGGGGAGGAATGGCCTTTTACTTGACACGACCTTGGCGTTCCTGCAGGAGAAATAACAGAGATCAGGTCAGCTCAGAGCACTTTTAACTCCCCACATCAGTGTCCCAACACGTGGCTCTGCTGTGGAGTCTGTCCCATGGCAGCAAAGTCAGGGAAAGAGGATTTTTCTCAGCATGTTTTCCCCTTTTCCCCCTCAGCTCAGGTGATTTCTCACTTGCAGAGCTGCCTCCAGCTCTGGGGTCCCAGCATAAGGATGTGGAGCTGCTGGAATGTATTCAGAGGAGGCCATGGAGATGCTCCAAGGGCTGGAGCCCCTCTGGAGCCAGGCTGGGAGAGCTGGAGGGGTTCACCTGGAGAAGGGAAGGCTCCAGGGAGACCTGAGAGCCCCTTCCAGTGCCTAAAGGGGCTCCAGGAGAGC
>JAWWEW010000064.1:0-19466 GCA_035583185.1 Anabacerthia variegaticeps
AGGGTCAGGTTGGACATCAGGAGGAATTTCCTCATGGAAAGGGTGGTCAGGCCTTGGAAGGGGCTGCCCAGGGAGGTCTGGAGTCCCCAGCCCTGGAGGTGTCCAAGGAATGACTGGACATGGCATTCAGTGCTCTGGGCTGGGTCACAAGGTGGGCATTGGGCACAGGGTGGACTCGATGGGCTGGGAGGGCTTTTCCAACCCCAAGGATTTTTGGATTCTCTATCTGCAGACTCTCAGGATGCAAAATGGGGGGAAAACTGCTCAAACTCCACACCTTCCTGTGCACTGGGGGTTGTGCAGCCTTTTGGGGTCTCTGTGGTGTAGCTGGTGGTCAGAGGAGACCTGGGACAGGCTGTGAGAGCTCCAGCTCCTCACTTCATAGAATCAAAGAATAGGTTGGCTTGGGAGGGACTTTAAAGCCTACCCAGTTCCACTCTCTGACACTTTCCACTTGCACAGGTTGCTCCAAACCCCATCCAACCTGAGACACTTGTAGGGATGGAGCAGCCAACACCTGGCAATGGAAACCCTTCCCACCACCTGGCAATGGAAACCCTTCCCAACACTTGGCAGGGGATGGGAAGGACACAGGGATGCTGGGGGAGGGATGGGAAGGGGTTTGGGAGCCCCAGGTGAGGGATGGAGCACGAGCTCTCACCAGTACATTGATGTTCTCCTTCTGATTCAGCAGCGACCGAACCTCCTCCACATCCCGGTTGAAGATGGCTTGGACCAGAGGAGGCTGCAAAGGAAAAGGGAAAAAGAGTCATGATGGTGGCCCCACATGGAGGATGTGAGAGGGAGGAGAACCACGTGCCAGAGGCTCCACACCAGCTTCATCCAGCTCCAGGAGTGAGTCCAACACCCAGCCCACCAGCAGCACCCAGCAGATTCCTCACCCCCATGGCCCAGTCAGCACCAGGGACCAATTTCCCAGCCAGCAAAGACACTTCTCTTGGTTGTTCATTGATAAACAGAGCAAGGACTCACTGGAAAAGCCTCCCTGCTTCCCAAGGAGCAGCACTGACCATGCATGGCCGAGCTCTCCACACAGGAACAGGCCCAGCTCCTGCCACCCAAAATTTTGGCCCAGTCAGAAATCCCTGTGGTAATGGAGCTGAGCCCCATCCCATGCCAGAGTTGCCAGGACAGGGCAGTGGGAAGGACCTGCCCAACCTCCAGGCACCACCACCTGCGATCCCTGAGCCCCATTTCCTACTTCCAGGCCTAAAAATTCCATTTTCCTGAGCAAAAACAGGACCAGAGGCTGCTCTTGGGCTGCTCAGCACGTGGCCCATCATGATCACTGCTGAACTTGGGATGTCCCCACTCCGACCTCGGAGCTTCTGCAGCTTTTGGGAAGGAGGGTTCAGGGTGCTGAGACCCCTGGCAGCACCCCAAGCACCCCCAGGGCTGGATTTGGTGTCAAAACCATCCAGCCCTGCTTTTTTCAGCCTCTTTGGCATACACCGAGCTCTGACTTGAAGTAATCCCTTCCCATCCCTGCCTCATCCCAAAATAAGGGCACTTAAACCTGGGGAACACATCCTGGGTCAGGGCAAAGGGTGCCTCATCCCCCTGGAATGCAGCAGCCTCAGCATCACTTGTTAGACAGTAAAAAAAGGGGATTTTTTAAAAAAAAAAAGAAAAAAATGAAGGGAAAGGCTGGAAAACCAACTCTGGCGGCGCCGGGTCTGACACACCCACCCACCATGGGAGACAGGAATGTTTGGGTTATCCCAAGAAATAAAGTTCCATTTAAATCACAAATCAAGGTCTTGAATCAGCTCCCTCACCTCCTTCACTCCCTAATCCTCAGCCCCCTCAACCCCAAATGTGTCCCCAAAACATGACAGGGACACCCTGCACCCCAAATGTGTCCCCAAAACACGACAGGGACACCCTGCACCCCCAAGGGTGTCCCCAAAACCTGATGGGGATGCCCTGAACTCCAGATGTGTCCCCAAAACCTCACAGGGACATCCTGAACCCCAAATGTGTCCCCAAAACATGGTAGAGACACCTTGCACCCCAAGGGTGTCCCCAAAACCTGATGGGAACACCCTGAACTCCAGATGTGTCCCCAAAACCTCACGGGGACATCCTGAACCCCAAATGTGTCCCCAAAACATGATGAGGATGTCTTGAAGCCCAGATGTGTCCCTAAAACATGACAGGGAGACCCTGCACCCCAAAGGATACCCCAAACCTGAGGGGTGCCACTCTGCACCCCAAGACTGTCCCAAAACCTCTCTGGGGACACTCTGCACTCCAAGGATATCCCAAAACTTTAGGGATGCTCTGCACCCCACGAGCATCCCAAAACTCCTTTGGGGACACTCTGCACTCCAAGCACACCCCAAAACCCCTTTGGGGCCGCTCTGCACCCCAAGGATACCCCAAAACCCCTTTAGGGACATTCTGCACCCCAAGGATACCCCAAAACCCCTTTGGGGCCGCTCTGCACCCCAAGGACACCCCAAAACCCCTTTAGGGATATTCTGCACCCCAAGGACACCCCAAAACCCTCCTGGGGCCGCTCTGTACCCCAAGGACACTCCAAAACCCCTTTGAGGTCACTGTGCATCCCTAGAGCGCCTCAAAACCCCTTTAAGGACATTCTGCACCCCACGAGCATCCCCAAACCTCTCTGGGATCACTCTGTACCCCAAGGACACCCCAAAACCCCTTTGGGGACATTCTGCATCCCAAGGATACCCCAAAACCCCTTTACGGACATTCTGCACCCCACGAGCATCCCCAAACCCCAAGCGGGGAGGGCGCAGCGAGGTCGGGGGTCCCTCCCGAGGGTCTCTCCCTGGGTGTGTTTTTGGGGGGATTTCCCATCTGCTCCATCCCCTCTCTGGGTGTGTTTTTGGGGGGATTTCCCATCCCCTCCATCCCCAGGCCGGGATATCCCAGGAGCTCCCCCCACCCCAAATCTCTCCGGCTCCCCCAAACCGGGGGGTCCCACCCGAGGGTCCCTCCCGGGGGTCCCTCCTTGGGTGTGTTTTTGGGGGTATTTCCCATCCCCTCCATCTCCTCCATCCCCAGGCCGGGATATCCCACCACCCCCCCACACCCCAAATCTCTCCGGCTCCCCCAAACCGAGGGGGTCCCACCCGGGGGTCCCAGCCCTTGTGTTGGGCAGGGGGTGCCGTGTTTTGGGGAGGGGTCCCGATGGTGGCGGCGCTGAGGGGGATGAGGGGGATGAGGGGGAAGCGAGGCCTGTGCGGCGGCGGCAGGGCCGGGCCCGGGCTAGGCCGCGCATCGCCGGGGCCGGGAAAAAAGGGGGAAAAGGAGGAAAAAAGGTGAAAAAAAGGGATGTTGGAGAAGGTACCTGGTCCGTGATGCTGAGAACCCCCATGTCGGGGCCGCCCTCAGCGCCCAGCTCCCCGCATCGGGTCCGGCCGCGGCGGCTCCGCTCGGGCTGCGGGGCGGGGGAGCGGCGGGGAGGGAGGGAGGGGAGAGGGAGGGGAGAGGGAGGGAGGGAGGGGAGATGGAGGGAGGGAGGGGAGATGGAGGAGGGAGGGAGGGATGGACCGCCCACAGGGCCCGGGAGCCGCGGCAGAGGGAGGGGAGGGGGAGAAGGGGAGTGTGAGGGGGTCCCGGGGGTCGCCACCCGTCCCACCCTACAGATGGGGTCTGGGTCAATAGGGGGATCGTGGGGGTCCCTGGGCAGCTCCCCCAGTCCATACCCAGTCCAAACCCAGTCCAAACCAGTCCAACCCCAGTCCAGACCCAGCCCGTGGTCTCTGCACTGGGTGAGGGTCCCGGGGGTCGCCACTCATCCCATTCTACAGGGTCTGGGTCAATAGGGGGTCCCTTGGGGTCTCTGGGCAGCTCCCCCAGTCCAAACCCAGTCCAAACCAGTCCAGACCCAGCCCAAACCCAGCCCGTGGTCTCCACACTGGATGAAGGTCCTGGGGGTCGCCAACCATCCCATTCTACAGGGTCTGGGTCAGCAGGGGGATCCTGGGGGTCCCTGGAGGTCCTTGGGCAGCTCCCCCAGTCCAAAACCAGTCCATACCCAGTCCAGACCCGTCCAAACCAGTCCAAACCCAGTCCAGACCCAGCCCATGGTTTCTGCACTGGGTGAGGGTCCCGGAGGTTGCCACCCATCCCATTTTGTGGGGTCTGGGTCAATAGGGGGATTCTGGGGGTCCCTGGGCAGCTCCCCCAGTCCAAACCCAGTCCAAACCCAGTCCAAACCAGTCCAAACCCAGTCCAGACCCAGCCCACGGTCCTCACACCAAGCAGGAGGGGGTGGGAGGGGGTCCTGGGGGTCGCCACCCATCCCACCCTGCAGATGGGGTCTGGGTCAGCAGGGGGATTTTGGGGGTCCTTGGGGGTCCCTGGGCAGCTCCCCCAGTCCAAAACCAGTCCAAACCAGTCCAAACCCAGTCCAGCCCCAGTCCAAACCCAGTCCATAGTCTCCACACAAAGCAGGAGGGGGTGGGAGAGGGTCCCGGGGGTCGCCACCCATCCCATTTTGTGGGGTCTGGGTCAATAGGTGGATTTAGGGGGTCCTGGGGGTCCCTGGGCAGCTCCCCCAGTCCAAACCCAGTCCAAACCCAGTCCAACCCCAGTCCAAACCCAGCCTGTGGCCTCCACACTGGGTGAGGGTCCCGGGGGTCCCATGTGAGCCACTCCAGTCCCATCCTACAAGACCTGTTTAGTGGGATCCGTGTCAGTGGGTGGATCTCTGTGGTCCTGGTGGGTCTGTGGGTGGTGGCTGTACTGGGCAGTACTGGGAGGCACTGGGCTGTACTGGGATGTACTGGGAGGCACTGGGCTGTGCTGGGCTGTACTGGGAGGCACCGGGCTGTACTGGGCTATACTGGGAGGCACTGGGCTGTACTGGGCTATACTGGGAGGCACTGGGCTGTGCTGGGATGTACTGGGAGGCACTGGGCTGTGCTGGGCTGTACTGGGAGGCACTAGGCTGTGCTGGGCTGTGCTGGGCTGTACTGGGAGGCACTGGGCTGTACTGGGCAGCAGTGGGAGGTACTGGGCTATACTGAGCTGAACTGGGAGGTGCTGGGCAGTGCTGGGCTATACTGGGAGGCAGTGGGCTGTGCTGGGAGGCACTGGGCTGTGCTGGGAGGGCACTAGACTGTACTGGGAGGCACTGGGCTGTGCTGGGATGTACTGGGCTGTGCTGGGAGGCACTGGGCTGTACTGGGAGGGCACTAGACTGCACTGGGAGGTACTGGGATGTACTGGGAGGCCCTGGACTATACTGGGCTGTACTGGGAGGGCACTGGGCTGTACTGGACTCTGCTGAGCCACATGATTCCCTCAGCCCTGACGAATTCCCACTCTATGGGCCCCTCTGCTCAGCTCAAGGCGGGACCATTACCAGGTCCCCGAACACCGGGTGGCAGCCCCGGGTTGGGGGGTCGCGGTGGGTCCCGGTGGGTCCCGGTTCTACCGGGACTCCATTTCCCATCACCCGCGACTACAACTCCCGTCGTGCCCCGCGCGCGGAAGTGGGCGTGGGCCCGCCCCCGTGACGTACCCGGCGCTATGGCGACGCGGTGACGTCACGGGGTGAGAGGTCACGGCGGCGGCCCCGGCCCGGCCCGGCCCCGGTTCCGGTTCCCGGTCCCGGTCCCGGCCCGGTCATGGCGGCCCGGCGGCTCCGCGGCGCCCTCCAGCTCGGGGCGCGGCAGCGCCTGCGGGCCGGGGCGGCCCCACCCGGCAGGTGAGCCCGGCGGCGGCGGGCGGAGCCCCGGAGGTCACACCGGCCCCGCGGGGGTGGAAACCGGGGAGGGCGCCGCGGGGTGATCGTGCTGAGGGGACTCCTCGGGGCCTGCCCGCTGTCCTGGCACCCCGTGGGGGCACTGGGAGGGCAACGTGGGGACACCGGGGGGACACCGGGGGGCACCGGGGGTCGGTGGTCCCGGTGGAGCCGCCGCTGTGCCCGGTGCCCACCACAGACCCCCGGGGTGGGGGGACACTCGCTGCCGGGGGTCCGGTCTGACCTTGGGGCGAGCTCCGCGTGGGGACACCGGGACCGGGCCGGGGTCACCGCCCGGCGGGGGGGTGGGAGCGGCCCCGGGCCCGCCGGTGGAGGGGGGAGAGGGGTGTTGTACCGGTGTCACGGGCCCAGCAGAGCCGGGACGGCCCCGAGCCGTGTCCCCAGGGCAGTGACCTCTGTGCGGGGACACGGGGAAGGGGACACGGTGACTCGGCCCTCCCCACCCCGGGGCCCCGGTCTGGAAGCACCGACAGAGAGGGGGGAGAAGGGACTGACCCCCCCCCCCGGGGGTCCCAGCACTCCCCCCACCCCCTCCCCGGTGGGCTCTGCCTTGTCCTTGTCCCCCCAAAAGGACCCCGGAGGGGGACGGGAAGCAGGAGAAGCTCCGGGGGGGGGCCCTGGGCTGTTGTTTCCACTCCATGCTGGGGTTAGGTGTCCCTGAGGTTGGGTTTCCAGGCCTTCCTCCTCCTCCTCCTCCCCAGCCCAGGATGCCAAACCCCCCGGGGGTGATTCCCAACCCGGGAGGGGCCTGGGAAGGGCTGGAAGGGTCTTGGGAAGGTCTGGGAAGAAACTGGGCTGATGGAGAAGGGGCCTGGGAAGGGCTGGAAGGGGCCTGGACCGGTTGGGAAGGCTTGGAAGGGGTCTGGGAAAAGCTGGAAGGGGCTGGGAAGGGCTGGAAGGGGTCTGGGAAGGGCTGAAAGGGACTAGGAAGGGCTGGAAAGAGCCTGGACCAGTTGGGAAGGGGCCTGGGGTCTAGGAAGGACTGGAAGGGTTCTAGGAAGGCCTGGAAGGGTTCTAGGAAGGCCTGGAAGGGTCCTGGGCTGCTTAGGAAGGGTTCTGGGAAGGCCTGGAAGGGCTCTGGGCTGCTTAGGAAGGGTTCTAGGAAGGCCTGGAAAGTTTCTGGGAAGGCCTGGAAGGGGTTGGAAGGACTGGAAGGGTCCTGGGAAGGACAGGAAGGCCTGGAAGGGACTGGGAAGGACTGGAAGGGACTAGGAAGGGCTGGAAGGGACTAGGAAGGGCTGAAGGGGACCTGGACCAGTTGGGAAGGGTCTTGGGAACGACTGGGAAGGGCTGGAAAGGGGCCTGGGCCAGTTAGGAAGGGACCTGGGCTGCTTAGGAAGGGGTCTAGGAAGGACTGGCAGGGGCTGGGAAGGGTCCTAGGAAGGCCTGGAAGGGTCTGGGAAGGGCTGGGAAGGGCTGGAGGGGGCTGAGAAGGGTCCTGGGAAGGCCTGGAAGGGGCTGGGAAAGGTCCTGGGAAGGCCTGGAAGGGTGCTGGGAAGGGTCTTGGGAAGGGCTGGAAGGGTCCTGGGAAGGCCTGGAAGGAGCTGGGAAGGGTCCCATCCCCGCGGTGGTGCCGGGGCTGCCCCGCTGGCCCTGACCCCCCCCGGTACCCTCCCTGTGCCCCCAGACACGCCGCCCTGTGTGGGCTCCGGCTCTCCCGGCTGGCCCGGCCGCTGCCCTCGCCCTGGGAGCCCCGAGCCCAGCCCAGCCGCGGCTTCCTCAACCTCACCAACAAGCGCAAGGAGTACTCGGAGCGGCGCATCATCGGGTACGTGTGGGGAGCCCCCCGTGCCCACCCCTCTGTCCCCCTGGGGCCCCTCCTGGGGTGGCTCTTGGTGGTCCCGGCAGTGGCATCGCCCCTTCCCTTGGTCATGGCTCCCACCATGCCCAGTTTGGGGCTGCTGGGGTAGGGCCAGAGGGGATAGGGACATGGGTGGGGCAGCTCTGGGCTGGACTGGGCTGTACTGGGAGGTGCTGGGCTGTACTAGGCTGTGCAGGGCTATACTGGGAGGCACTGGGCTGTACTGGGAGGCAGTGGGTTGTGCTGGGGAGCACTGGCCTGTACCAGGCTGTGCTAGAAGGCACTGGACTATACTGGACTGAACTTGGAGACACTGGGCTGTACTGGGCTGAACTGGGAGGCACTGGGCTGTACTGGGCTGAACTGGGAGGCACTGGGCTGTACTGGGCTGAACCTGGAGGCACTGGGCTGTACTGGGGAGCACTTGCCTGTACCAGGCTGTGCTGGGAGGCACTGGGCTGTACCAGGCTGTGCTGGGAGGCACTGGGCTGTACTGGGAGGCACTTGGCTGTACTGGGGAGTGCTGGGCTGTGCTGGGAGGCACTAGGCTGAACTGGGAGACACTGGGCTATACCAGGCTGTGCTGGGAGGCACTGGGCTGTGCTGGGAGGCACTGGGCTGTACCAGGCTGTGCTGGGAGACACTGGGCTGTACCAGGCTGTGCTGGGAGGCACTGGGCTGAACTGGGAGGCACTGGGCTATACTGGACTGAACTGGGAGGCAGTGGGCTGAACTGGGAGGCACTGGGCTGTACTGGGAGGCCCCCCCACCTAGCTCTAACCCCAGCTGTGCCCCCCACCCCAGGTACTCCATGCAGGAGATGTATGACGTGGTGGCCAACGTGGAGGACTACAAGAACTTCGTGCCCTGGTGCAAGAAGTCCGTGGTGGTGTCACGGCGCTCGGGCCACATCAAGGCCCAGCTGGAGGTTGGGTTCCCACCCGTGCTGGAGCGGTACACGTCCATTGTCACCCTGGTCAGGCCACACCTGGTCAAGGTAGGGACAGCACGCCCTGTCTGTGCCAGGGGAGGTGCACCAGGAGGGATTTTTCCATGGAAAGGGTGGTTAAGCATTGGAAGGGGCTGCCCAGGGTGGTTTGGAGTTGTCATTCCTGGAGGTGTCCAAGGAATGATTGGATGTGGCTCTCAGTGCTCTGGGCTGGGTGACACGGTGGGCACTGGGGACAGCGTGGGCTGGATCTCAGAGGTCTTTCCAACCTGTTTCCATGATCCTGGTGGTTCCTGTCCCTCCCCTTGATGTGCTCCCCATCCTCCCAGGCCGTCTGCACCGACGGGCGCCTCTTCAACCACCTGGAGACCAACTGGCGCTTCAGCCCCGGCATCCCCGGCTACCCCCGCACCAGCACCGTGGATTTCTCGGTGAGACCCCACCCCGGGACCCCCCCCAGGGCTGGCAGGACCTCCCCTTGGTGGGGGGGTGCTCACCTCCTTCTCCCCCTCCCCAGATCTCCTTTGAGTTCCGCTCCCTGCTGCACTCCCAGCTGGCCACCATGTTCTTCGACGAGGTGGTCAAGCAGATGGTGGCCGCCTTCGAGCGCCGCGCCGCCAAGAACTTCGGGCCCGAGACCCGCATCCCCCGCGAGCTCATGTTCCACGAGGTGCACCAGACGTGAGGGAGGGGGCCAGGAAGGGCCCCCCACCCCGGACTGTGCCGGGCCCTGCGCCCACCCCCACCCAAAATATTTATTCGAGTGCGTCTCCGCTGCCGTTGCCTCAAAACGACTCCCCCCGTGGCCTCGGGGAGGGGTTGCCAGGAGTGCCCCAGGAGCTGCGTCCCGGCGCTGGACTCTCCCTGGTTTTGTAGCTGATTTGGGGGTTTAAGTTTTGTTTTAGTTCGTGGGGGAGTTGGTTTTCTGTTTTTTGGTTTATTTTTTTTTTTTGGTTTTATTGGATTGTTTTGGGTTTTTTAACCCTTTTTGATTTTTCGTTCTTTTAACTCCTCGGCCAGGCTAGGAGGGTCCCGGTGGGGGCAGCTCCTGGTGCCTGGGCCATAGAGAGAGAGGGAGGAAGGGGTTGGGGGTTTGCTGGGTGGGGGGATCCCGTTTGGATCCCACCCGAAGCTGCCAGGACTCTGCCACATCCTCCCCAGCTCTTCCAGGAACAAAAGGGAAGGAGCCTGCCCAGGGAGGAGCCCCCCGAGCCCCGGCTCACGGCCGAGGGACCCCCTGACATCGCACAGTTTGCACAAGCCACACGCACAGGGTGGGGAGGGGGCGGCCCGAGCTGCCCCCCCTCCCCACCAGCCCCCACCCCCAGCACCCAGCAGGGACTGGGATGGTCCCAGTTCCCCCCCCTCGGCCCCACTGGTCCCGCTCACCGTTCCTCACCTGTGGGGGGGGGGGGGACAGGGAGGTCTCGGGCTCCCCCCCGGCCACAAAGCCCACCCGGGGGGGGGGTGAGGGGCTCCCTGAGCCCCCCCCCTGGCCCCGAGGCCGCCCTGCCCAAGGAAGGGCTTTTTCAGGCCAATAAAAGAGCATTTTCCAAGGGTGAGCAGCCTCCTGGTCCGCATTCAGCCACGGGAGGGGGGAGCTGGGGGGGAGGTGGGGGGGGGGCGGCATGCTGGGACCCCCAAACCCAAACCAGTCCCATTCCTGCCACCACCACCGAGGGGCCAAAAGCCACCACACTGACCCCAGCGGGACTTTGGAGCACCCCCGGGTGGGGTGGGGGCACCGTCCCCCTGACCCCCCCCCTCCCCAAATCCTGCAGAGGGACGGAGGGAGGGGGAAGGCTCCAGGTTTGTTAATAAAAACATTTATTTTGCATTTTGTCGTTGTTTGTACGGAAGTGCCCGAGAGCTGTGAGGGGGCTGGGGGGGGTCCCAGCTCTGGCTCCCGGGGGCTTCAGACAAGGGGGGGGGTCCACACAAACACGGGGGCGCGGCCGGGGAGGAGTGTATCAAGTCCCTGTGGGGGGGGCCTGGACACGAGTCTGGACTGAACCCTCTCTGGGGGTGGGGATGGGGGGGTTTGTGGTGGGGCAGAGGGAGGGGCTGTGCCCCCCCCTCCACGGCCTCACCGGGACCACCCCCAGCCCAGCAGTGGGGGAACCGAGGGGGCTCCCAGTGTGCGCAGTGAGTGCTGCTGGGGTGGGGTGGGGGCACAGGAGACCCCCCCCACCACCCAGGGTGTGGGGCAGAGGGAGGGGAGCAGCCAGGGGGGGCTCCATTTGTCCCAAGGAGCCCCCGGCCGGTGCCAGGGTGGGGGGTTCAGTGCCGAGGGCGTCCGGGCCGGGCCCGGCAGCGCAACATTCCCTGGGGAGCACGAGCCATGGCCCCGTCCCCGTCCCTTCTTTACCCGGATTTGTAGCCCACGAGCTGCATGAGGCCCTTGGTGCTCATGGATTTGGGCCTTTCCAGGGGGAATCCCAGTGCCCGGCTCCAGATGAGCTGTGAGAGGACACCCAGGGCTCGGGACACCCCAAACAGCACCGTGTAGTAATTCATCTCCTTCATCCCGTAGTACTGGAGGGAGAGAGGGGGAATCAGGGTGAGGAGGGGGAAACCAGGATCCCCTCTGCACCCCCTTGCACCCCCAGGACAGGGACACACAGCTCCTGAGACCCCCAGGCTCACCTGCAGTAGGACCCCACTGTGGGCATCCACGTTGGGCCAAGGGTTCTTGGCCTTGCCCTGCTCCAGCAGCACGTTGGGGACAATCTTGTAGAGCTGAGCCACGAGCTTGAACAGGGGGTCCTTGGGCAGGTGCTTGAGGGCGAATTCCCGCTGGCAGGTGTAGCGAGGGTCCGTCTTCCGCAGCACCGCGTGCCCGTACCCCGGCACCACCTGCAGAGATGGGGGGTCAGAGCCTGGCAACAGCCCTGCAGCACGGCCCCCAGACCCCCAGCACAGCCCTCTGACCCCCAGCATGACCCTCTGACCCACAACACAGCCCCTGGACTCCCAGCATGGCCCTCTGACCCCCAGCACCATCCCTGGATCCCCAGCACAGCTCTCTGACCCCCAGCACAGCCCCTGGACCCCCAACTCAGCCCTCTGACCCCCAGCACCATCCCTGGACCCCCAAAATGGCCCACAGACTCCCAGCATGCCTCGCAGACCCCCCAGCACAGCCCTCAGGTCCCCCAGCAGGGCCCCAGACCCCTGGCACGGCCCCCCTGGCACGGCCCCCCTGGCACAGCCCCCCTGGCACGGCTCCCAGCTCACCCTGCCCGAGTTGAGCGTGTTCCAGATGAAATCACGCAGCTTCTCATCTGACACCTCCTTGCCCAGCTCCTTCTGAAGGTCGGTCAGCCAGAGCAGCACCTCCTGCAGGCACAGCCCCAGTGAGCCCAGTGGGGCACAGAGAGAGGGACAGAGGGGCAGGAAGAGGGACACAAGGACAGGGAAAGGTGCCCACCTGGTTGGCAAGGCCGTGCAGGGGCCCGGCCAGCCCGTTCATGGCGGCAGCAAAGGCGAGGTACGGGTCAGACAAGGCGCTGCCCACCAAGTGACTGGTGTGGGCACTCACGTTCCCTCCCTCATGGTCACTGCAGGGGCAAGGGGGGCACATCAGGACTCCCCCTTCCCCACTAAACACCCTCCATGGCATTTTGGGCGGGGGGAACATCCTTCCCAGCTTTGTACACCCCTCCCCCAGGGCTGCCCATGGCCCCTGTTCTTTGGGCCACCCCCGGAGCAGCCCAGGCACGTCCCAGGAGCCGATCCCATCCCTGCCCCTGGGGCCGGGAGCGGGGCCAAGTCCCCCCCTGCTGCAGCTGCCACTGCTGGCTCGCTACCTGTGGATGGTGAGGTAGAGCCTCATGAGCTCGATGAACTGGGGGTCGGTGTAGCCCAGCATGTTGGTGAAGTTGTGGGACCAGTCGAGGTTGGGGTCGATGGCCCCGATGCCGCTGCCCTCCCGGTACAGGTTGCGGTAGATCTTGGCGGCCACGCACGGCAGCTTCGCGATCAGGTCCATGGCGTCCTCATAGACAAACTAGTACCCACGGGGTGAGAAGGGGCAGCTGCCCACCCCCCCACGCCCCCTGAGCCCACCCCTGTCCCCCCAGGGCAGGGAGCCCCCCGTACCTCCCAGTACTTGGCGCGGTGGATGCCCTCGGCGTAGGCGCGGGCGAACTTGCTCTCGCTGTTGAGGGCGGTGACGGCGGCGCTCAGCTGGGACATGGGGTGCAGGTTGGTGGGGAAGTTGTCCAGCATGGTCACCACGTGGGAGGGCAGAGCAGCACGTCGGGCCCACTCCTTGGACAGCCAGCTCACCTGTGGGGGGGTTAGAATGGGTGATGGGGGCTCGGTGTCGTCAGCCCACCCCACTCTGCCTGCCCCCTCCCTGCCAGCCCTCTCCTTACCTGCTCCTGGGTGGGGATGTCTCCCGTCACCAGCAGCCAGAAGAGCCCCTCAGGCAGGGGCTCCTCTCCCCCTGCAGCTTTGGGCAGCTTCTTCTGGCACTCAGGGATGCTGTACCCACGGAAGCGGATGCCCTGCGGAGCCCAGCACGAGTGTCAGCCCAGCAAGGGTGGTCTCAAGGGTGGGGTGGGGTGGGATGGGGTCCTACCTCGTCAGGATCCAGAACAGAGGTCTCATAGATCAGCCCTTTCATGCCCCTCATCCCGCCATAAACCTGGAACAGGGTGGGAAATGGTGGTGAGAGACTGTCTGGTGTCCCCCCACTCACCATGTCCACGGTGATCTGCCCGATGGCCGTGCTGCCGTGCTGCTGCCGGAAGCTCTTGATCTTCGCCTGCTCCTTGGGGATCATGGTGGCCAGGACGTCTTTGAGGTTCTGGGGACAGTGGACAGGGCCGTGAGCACAGGACAGGGGGTGACAGGAGAGCTTGGGGACAGGAGGGGTCCCCCCTTACCGTGGCAGCGCTGGCGTGACGGGCGGCGAAGAGGACACACGGTGCATTCTGTGGGAGAACAGAGAGACCCTCGGGTCACCCAAAGAGAACCCCCCTGCCCCCCCCTTTTGGGGGGCACAGCCACACGTGTGACAGGAGCCCCGTGACCCCGGTGAGATCCTTCCCCCGCCCACACGGATCAGAGCCGGGCTGAGCCGGGACAGCCGAGCCCCCCCACGCTCCTCCCGTCACGCACGGCAGTGGCCAGACCCACACCCTGGCACGGGGAACGAGGCCACATTTCCCTTCCTGGAGCGTGGAAACCCCTGGCACTCTCCAGCCTGGCAGGGCCAGCCCGGCCGCGGTTTTCCTGTGCTGGGGAATCCGAACTTTGTTCCTCGCCCACGCGTGGGAACCGTGGGAACCGCGGGGACTCCGGGAACACCGCGGGGCTGGCATCGCCCTGCCCTTGGCTGTGCACAGGGAGGGGACAAAAAGGGGGCACTGGGGACACCGGGGAAGGGGTGACCGTGCTGGGGGGGTGGGTGTCACACCCACGGGGACACCCGGGGAGCTGCGGCAGCAGCGCCTGCGGCAGAGCCAGAGCATGACTCGGTTTTTCCATTGCCTGCCGGGAGGACGCGGGGGGGGCACACACCGACAGGGATGGGGGGGCTATTGCAGCGAACCCCCTGCACCCCCCAAACCCCCCCAGTGCGGGACCCCGACCCTCCCAGCGTGGCCGTGGCCGGGGTCGGGGTGGTGTCCCCCCTTCCCCCTGCAACAGGCGGCTCCGGGAAGGGGGAAATGCCGGAGAGAACAATGGAGGCGGCTCCGGCAAAGCCCAAGGTCAAGGTGGCCGCTGTCGCCGCCGCCGTGGTGGCCCCCTGGCCCGGCCGTGTCACCCCCACCCCACTCCCACGGGTGTCACCTCCAGTGTCACCCCGTCGTGGGGCGCCCCACGGCTCGCCCCGGCTGTCACCGAGGTGCCACCGGCTCAAGGTCACACGTGCTGGCGGGGACACCGGGAACAAGGCTGGGGGGCACCGGGACCCCCCGGAGACCCCTCCCCACCCCCGGTTTGGAGGGTGCGGGGGGGGTCAGGCCTTGGGAAGGAGGAGGAGGAGGAGGAGGAGGAGGAGGAGGGTGGGGATGAAGGCTCAGCCCGGCTGGACAGCCCCGGACCCCCTTCCCCGGGGGGAGCAGGGCCAAGTAGGGCATCCTAACACGGCGGGCCGGGCCCCGCTCCCGAAATATCGCCCGGTCGATAAAGACACCGCAGCCCCCGTTATGAAACGCCGGGGCCGCGGCCAAGGCAAACACACCGGGGAAGGACTGGGGGGGGGGGGGGGACCCCGGTACCGACCCCCCCTCCACCAGCCCCGAGGGGTCCCCTCCCGGTGACCTCGTTGTCCTCTACGGGACCGGGGAGGGGCACGGGGGGTCTCTGCCCCCCGCTCGCCGCTGCCACCGGGAGGGACCCCCCGGGGCACGGTGTGGGGGGGGGTGTCTATGGATGGGGTGGGGCGGGACCCCCGCCCAGCGGGGCCGGTGCTGCTGCAGCGACCGGGGAGAGGAGGGGCAGGAGCCCCTGGCAAGGGGGGGACCCCCACCAAGAGGGACCCCCAGCAATGGGGGATACCCAGAAAGGGGGACCCCCAGCAAGGGGGACCCCCAGAAAGGGGGATCCCCACCAAGAGGGACCCCCAGCAAGGGGGGGGCCCCAGAAAGGGGGACCCCCAGCAAGGGGGGATCCCCACCAAGAGGGACCCCCACCAAAAGGGATCCCCAGCAAGGGGGGGACCCCCAGCAAGGGGGCTGCAGCAGAGGCGGAGCCCCCCCAAGCACAGGCCGGGCTCCGAGCCCCCCTATTCCCCCCCCCACCGGCTCCGGCTCCCGTGCCCACCACGTGCTGCCGCTGCGGCCCCCGGTGCCGGAGCCGCTCCCGGTTCCGTGTCCCCCCCCCTCCACCACCAGCATGGCGCGGCCCCTTTAAGGCAGCGCCCCCCGCGTCGCCCCTTTAAGAACCGGACCCCCTCACACACACACCACCCCCCTCACACCCCCCCATCCCGCGGCGTCGCCCCTTTAAGGCCCGGCGAGGCCGCGCCGGGCGCGCTCACCTTGGGCCCGCGGAGGCGCGCGGCCGCCCGGCTGCCGGCGGCGAGGAGCGTCATGGCGGCGGCGGGGCGGGACGGAGCGGGGCGGTCCGGGATCGGGAGCGGGGCCGGGATCGGGAGCGGGGCCGGGAACGGGAGCGGGGCCGGGCGGCGGCGGCGGCGGCGGCCGGGGGGTCCTCAGGGCGCGGCGCGGCGCTGGTGATTAGCATAGCCCCGCCCCCTCGAGGGGCAGAGCGGCTCGCTATTGGCTGCGCCGCGCGCGGAGGGGCGGGGATATGCAAATGAGGCGGCGGGGGGCGCGGGCTATAGGTGGCCGCGGCGTTCGCCTGATGGGGAGCAGGGGGGTGGGGCGGGGCCCGCCCCCCGGCGTGACGTCACCGGCCGCAGTGCGTGACGTCACGCGCTACCGTGTCACCCCCCCACTTTCCGCGGTGATTCGGTGCGGGGAGGGGGGCAGCCCCGTGACGTCACTCCACGTGCTATGACGTCACCGCCGCACATGACGTCACCCCCTCCCCACACGGCCACAGTGGGTTGAACTCGCCTTGCCCTGGCCTGGCAGTGACGTCATGGGGTGGCATTGTGGGTGTCCCCAGTGACCCCAGGGCATTGCCCTGCTGGCCCCGGTGCAGCAGGTGACACGAGGTGACAAAGGGCGAGGTGACAAAGGGCGACCGGTGGCCGCTGAAGGGTGGGACCCCCACAGTGCCCCTACAGCCACAATGAGGGGGGACATGGGGGGACAGTGTGACACAAACCCAGGGAGATGCCCCCACGCCAAGGCCGAGCCACAGCAGGTGGACACTGCTCGAGTCACTGGGGACACGTGGGGACACTCAGGTGCCACCGGTGTCCTCGTGCCCCCCACCCCACCCCATGCACACCGGAGTGAGACCCTCGGGCGGACCCGTGGCCCCTTTATTGCCTGCAGCAGGGAGGGGGGTCTCCAAACCCCCTGCCCCAGGGGGGGCCGAGCCCCGGTGTCCCCTCCCTTGTTCCCCCCCGTGTCCCCCAGCAGCGGGGCAGGAATGTCCCTGAAATGTCCTGGCGGGATTGAGGACACGGCCTCGACCCCGTGGCCACCCTGGGGAATAAATAGGACACGGGAGCTCCGGAGCCACGGAGTTCCCTGGCATGTCTGTCCATCCTGGTGGGGATGTGGCACACGGGGACATCCCAAAGGATCCTGGCTCTGTCCTGGTCCCGTAGGGCCACCGGGGCACCGTCCTCCTGGGGCAGCAGGGGCGTCACAGCTCGTCGTGTGGGATGTGGAGCGCGTGGTCACACAGGTCTGTGGGGACAATGGGCAGTGCTCAGGGCACGGCGGGATCCTGGGGGAGCCCCAGGATGTGGGGGAGTCCTGTGGAATCCTTGGGATGTACTGGAGCCCTGTGGGACCCCCAGGATGTGTCAGAGTCCCCTGGGACCCTCAGGATGCCCTGGAGCCCTTGTGGGACCCCCAGGATGCACCAGAGCCCTGTGGGACCCCGAGAATGTGTCAAAGCCCTGTGGGACCCCCAGGATGTAGCAGAACCCTGAGGGAACCCACAGGATGTGGTCAAACCCCGAGGGACCCTCAGGATGCACCTGAGCCCTGTGGGACCCCCAGGATGTCTCAGAGCCCTGTGGGACCACCAGGATGTGTCAGAGCCCTGTGGGACCCTTCATGTGCCACGTCCCTTCCTGTCCCTTCCCATCCCAGCACCAAGGCCTGTCCTAGCTGTGATCTGAGCCAGGGCCACCTGCCCTTCCCTTCCCTTGCTTTGTCCTGTGGTCAATGACAAACGTGGCTGTTTGGGCAGCACTCCCAGCCTGTCTCCTCCCTGCTCCAGCCCCTGCAGCCACAGGACAAGGGATAAGCCAGAGGAGCAGCTGGAAAGACCCCCAGGATGCTCTGGGAAGGAGCATTTCCCTGATGCCTGTGCAGGGTACAAAGAGACCCACTCTGGTCCAGCCCCATGGGCCGTGTCCAGGACTGGAAAAGCCCAGAGGTCACGGTATGCCCTGACCCAGGTGTTTGTGAGCTGGAAATAGCCCCTGGGATGGGAGATGGTGCAATTGGCTGTGTCAGGAGAGGCCACAGAGCTGCACAGCAGCTGCCCTGGCTCAGCCCCAGCACCCAAAAAAAGCTCCAGCAGCAGCAGAGGGGCCTGGGCACTGGGCTGGCACTGGCACCTCAGCACTGGGATTTTGGGAAGAACTCACAGCTCCTCCTGTCCCAGCACTGACAGACCAACCACAACCCCTGGAGAGGCAGAAAAGACCCCCTAGGACAGCTGGCTGGCATCTCCTCCCATTCCAGCAATGCATGGAACAGCAGAGACCCCTCAGCTCACCCGTCCTTTTGCTGCAGAGCCGATCCTTGACGTTTTCAGCCTCGTGGGACAGAAACTCGATGAGCTCATCCTCGTATTCCTCAGCGATGCTCTCACACTGCAACGGGAACCACCATGGTCACGGGACACTGAGGGGAGAGCCCAGCGGGCACCAGTGACACCCACAGACCCCCGGGGTGCCCCTCACCCAGAAGACGCCCCCAACACACCGCAAACTTCAGGCTGGAAGTCACGTCCCCGTCGAACTTGACCCCGGAGAGGTCCATCTTGGTGCCGTCGTGGGAGATGACCCGCACGTAGCTCTTGCGGTGCGTGGAGGGGTCGGTTTTCTCCCCGTACTCCTTCATCTTCTCGCACACCCTCTCCAGCAGCTCGGTCAGATGCGCCTCGGAGCGGGCATAGGGCACCTACGGCCACCGGGGTGGGGTCAGCGGGGCCCGGGGGGTGGGATGGGGACAGCGGGAGCACCGGGAGCCGCCTCACCTCCACCACCGACTGGCTGCCGTCGGGGTTGATGCGGAACGAGCCCATCTGGATGGTTTTCCTGGGGTCCACCTGGGAGATCTCCCACTCCAGCTCATCCACCAGCGCCCGGCAGGCTGAGGGGGACAGGGGGTGTCAGGGGGACAGGCAGGGAGCCACTGGTGGCATTGGGATGGGACGGGGTTCCTGGCACAGGCACATACAGAACCACTGGGTGGGACTGGGATGGGGTCCCTGGCATGGACACACACGGAGCCACTGGGAAGGACTGGTGGGACTGGGATGGGGTCCCTGGCATGGACACACACGGAGCCACTGGGAGGGACTGGTGGGACTGGTGCAGACTGGAATGGGATGAGTCTGCACAGAGGGTGTCTCCATGGCCCCGAGACCCTTGGCCTGTCCCCGAGCAGGTCCCAGTGTCCCCCCCTGCCCCTCCTGTCCCCCCCCCCACCTCCGCAGTGCAGGTCCTGGCTCCGGCGGGCTCCAGCCACGGGCACCAGCCATGCCAAGGCCACGGTCAGGCAGAGCACGGCCGGGATCCGGCCCCTCATCCTCACGGATCCGCTGCGGGCCACCTGCGGGCAGGGTGCTGCTGGTGGCACCGGTGTCCCCATATTGTGTCCTCGGTGGGGCCCGTCCAGGACCCCCCCCAGGACTGCTGTGCCCCGCAGAGCCCCGGTCAGCACAGGGCCACGGTGTCCCCCTCCCTGACCCCTTCCAACCCCAGCCTCTGCAGGCTCTTTCTGCGCCCCTGGACAGCAATGGGACCCCTGTCCTATAGGAGCGATCCCTGAACCCCTATAGAGCCCCCTCCCCTATAGGACATATCCCTGAACCCATACAAAGCCCTCTCCCTTATAGGATTGAGCCCAGATGCCCAACAGAGCCCCCTCCCCTGTAAGGTTGAGCCCAGAGGCCCAATAGAGCCCCCTCCCCTATAAGGTTGAGCCCAGAGGCCCTATAGAAGCCCCTCTCCTATAGAGCAGAGCCCAAACCCCCTACACAGCCCCCTTCCCTACAGAGCAGAGCCCTTATAGGGCCGAGCCCCCTCTCCCCCGGGATCCCCCCCACATCTAAGTAGAAAAATAAAAACCCAAGCATTTCTTTTTATTGATTATGCCTTTCTTTTCTTTGAA
>JAWWEW010000065.1:0-101505 GCA_035583185.1 Anabacerthia variegaticeps
AGGAGAGGAGAGGAGAGGAGAGGAGAGGAGAGGAAGCTTGCTCTGGACATGGAAAGGGGGAAAAGGGAGCAGGAAATGGAAAAGAGACTGTGCAGTCATTCTTTACAAGCTGCTATAATGATGTCCACTCACACATTTGCAGAGCAGCTATGGAACAGCAGTGGGAGAGGGGAGGCAAAGGGTGGCAGAACTCAGCACATTGGTTCTTGGTATGCTACAAAACCTCTGAGCTCCTTGGACAGTCCCTTCCCAAGCTGCAAGGGGAGGATGGTGGAGAAAATCCTGGCATGATTTTACCTTCTGCATTTCTGCAGCTGCCAACCTGCCTGTTGTTCAGCCAAGACAGCACTGCAAGAACCTCCACGAGCAGGCTGAGCACAGCAGGCTGACCACCAGGGAAATTCCTGAGAGAAACCTGCTTGGGAGGTGTGTGAGTGTGTCTAATCCTTCATCCCCAAACAGCATCTGCAGGGGCTTCTGGGCAAGGCAGGCAGAGCTTGCTGTCAGAGCCAGAAAAAGCTCAGAGCTGCCCCTTTGCACTTCTGCTACAGAAAAACTCCAAGGCCTCCAGTCCTTCCTTTCTAGCAATCGCTCTCATGGATCCAGATTTTCGTGGTTTGGGTTTTATTTAAGTCAAGTACTTTCTGATGTGAATAATCCCAGCAAAACGTTTGCAGCTTGGCCTGGAGGATGGGAAAAATGCAGCCCCCGAGAGCCAAGGCAGGCTCTTAAATGTCGCTGCTCATTAGGCACTTCTGACATCGGTGGCTGGGCTGGAATCTGCCCACGCAGGCTGGAGCCTGAGGAAACATTGCTCCAACACATCTGCTCCCAGAGATACTGTCAGGCATGGGGAGCATCTTGTGGTAATTAGGGGAATTCATTTTATTATTTACTCCAGCAGCAGTTTTTTCCTCACCGTTTTGTTCTTTTTTTTTCTCCCTTTTTCCTCGTAAGATCCATTAAAATTTTATTTTTTACATTTTATTTTTGATAACTCGAGGGCTCCCTGGCAATGTTAAGACCCTGTGTTCACTCAGCACCTTTCTCCCTGTTCCAAACCCTTTGATATCATATTTATATCTATATAGGTAACAATATATCTAATATAATGCATTACAAAATCTCTCAAAGAAAATGACAGCTTTAAGCTCATATAGATAATAATATATCTAATATAATGCATTACAAAACCTCTCAAAGAAAATGACAGCTTTAAGCTCCCCAAAAAGGGACCTTTCATCTTGTTTAATTAAATCTTATTTGATGTCAGCTTTGAAAACCTGTGCATTTTCCTTCCATTCTTCTCCTTTGGAGGGTTTGAATGGGTCCATTCCCAAATAAGGTTTCTGTGTGCTCCCTGTGCTCACTCCTCGAGCCTCAGAGCTTTGTGTAGCACTGAGCAGAGACAGGGTTATGTCACCCTCTTTGCTCCCCCAAAAACCAGCACAGCAGCTGCAGAGTGTGACATCTGAGACACTGCTGGCTCTCGGGATGGCACAGAGCTGCTCTCTGGGACTGCAGTGGACAGAGGCCAGAAAGGCAGGTGCTCAAGGATGAGGAAGGCTCAGCTAGGAAGAAAAAAATAACTCTTAGCTGGAAAAAAGTGGCTCTCAGGCTGGTTTGTAACTCCCAGTTTGGCTGGGACACTGGGAGGGTTTATTTGGTTGGGGGAGGCTGGGGCAGCTCCACTGGGTGGGTTTGTCTGTGGTGGAGCCCAGAGGGAATTAAGGGCAGGTTTGGGTGGGGTTGAGGTGCAGCTGGACACAATCTGGCTATCAGGCTCAGCACCAGCTCCTGGCTGGGCTAAAATGCTGCTCCTGGGGATGTGGAGTTGTCTTTTTTCTCTCCCCAGAGGAGAAGGAGAAGGTCTGAACGAGAATATGGTTTTGCAGGAAGGGGATGTTGGAGAGCCTGGTGAAACCACACCTTTATCAGAGCCAGGAGACCAAGGTGTGTGTTTTCAGCACCCAGGAAAACCAAGGTGAGATGGCAGTGGTACAGCTGGTGGAATTGGGGGGTGTTTCTGTTCAATCCCTCTCTGGGGAGTGGAGAGCTGGGGGTGCCTCTGGTGGAGGAGGCAAAGGGATGTGTGTTTTGCAAAGATCATTTAGAAAAGAAAACTGAGTTGAGGGCCAAGCTCTTGTAAAAGCAATGCAGGGCTTCCCCTCTCCCCACAGCTTCCAGTTCCTTCTCACCCAGCCCTTCCTTGGGTGGCCAGAGATTTAGGAACCTTTTTCTCCCCTAAAGCAGGGGCAGAAAACAGCAAAAGCATGTCTGGAGGAGCACATGGAGAAGACAACACGACCAGGAGATGCAGGGGAAGGCAGGGAGAGGCAGGAGTGAGGGCTTTGGGGGGTGGGCTGTTTCACTGGCTCTTGGTTCAGTGCCTTTTGCCTGCAGCACTGAGGTCTGAAGAGTTGGAATTTTATTCCCAACTTTATGTGTGTGCACAGCTCATAAACCCACTGGTGTGGGTGCCCCTGCTCCCCTGAGCTGTACAGGGAATAACAGGGAGGAGAAGTGGCACAGTTTGGAGTGGTCCCTGCTGCTACAGGTAGATGAAGCTCTGCCAGGAATGGTGCCTTTCCTGAGTTCAGTCTCACCTGTTTCATTTCTCCATTTGTTTTCCTCGGGTTTTTGGACACCAAGTGCTTCAGAGGTCACTGCCTCTTTTCTATGTCTGGAAAATAAGGAGGATTGTGACCCAGGGGCGTGAAATTGGGCAGGTTCCCCTGGGTGTGCCGAGCTCAGGGGCACTTTTGGGGCTCTCTGGATGTTGTGTCCCCAGGTATAACCCAGACAATGCAGACCCCCCCAGGCCAGGGGGATGCAGGTGGTGGCCATGAGACCTGAACCTTCAGGAGTCCTTGCTGGTTGTGCTGTTGAGAAATGAGGAGTTGTCATGGTTACCTGCCTCCCTTCCCTGGTCTTGCCAAGTGTCTTCTCGGGAGCCTCTGGCTTGGAGGAGGATTCAGAGTTTGCCTCCTGTGGAGATCCAAGCACCTTGAATTTCAGATGTGCTGCTTTTTGCTGTGCTGACTTCTCTGTGCCTTTGGTGCCCCTGCCTGAGCCTGCAGAACAGGGAAGAGGTGACTGCAATACAGTCATGGCTGGGTGGATTTAGGGCTGCAGCCCCTGGGTGAGCTGGGCAGGGCTGGGGGGTCTCTGGGTGGGGGGCTCAGGACAGGCAGTGCCTCCCATGGGTGCTCCCTGAGGGATCAGCCAAGCTCCATCTCCTCCCTGTCTTCTTTTCTGATATCAGACCACAGCGTGTCGAGTGATGTGTCCACCAGGACCATGGGGATCAGTCTCCACAAACCTGCATCTGACTTTTTATCCCCCTTTTAATGCCTTTTCTTTCTTCAATGCCAGAAGAGGAAGCTTGAGGGAGAGGGGAGCAGGTTAACAAGTTGCCTGTTTGGGGTTTTTTTGAGCTCTGGAGAGTGAGCTGAGCCCTGAAAAATGCCTCATGCAGCTTGTGCTGGTGTCTCCAGCAGCAAGGGGGATGCAGGGCTTGCAGCAAGCCCTTCTGTAGGAATTCTTGGAGCAGGAGGAAGGTGAAGAGTCTCAGAGGAAACATGAAGTCATTTCCCTTTTAACAGAGTACATTTCTGAGATACTTTAACAATTAATCAATATCTAAATGTGCAGTCCATTACAGGGCTTGGCAAGGGGCTGTTTTCTGGTCTAACAACTGGGAGCCTGCCTGTGCTAACAGGGCTGACTCCCTGAGCTCCAGGGAAGGTGACTAGCACATGGAGAGGGATAACTCGCTCCTCCTGTCCTCTTCTGAGATGAGGTCAACCATATTTACCATTTAAGGAAGACATCCCTCCAATTAAAGTGATGAGGGGGTAAGGAATCCACTTTCATGTTCTCTATTTTCGACTCCTACAGCAATAATGTTCCCCAGAACTGCGGGAACGAGGGGCAGGGGAATCTCTGTG
This sequence comes from Anabacerthia variegaticeps, assembly GCA_035583185.1. Classification (NCBI taxonomy): domain Eukaryota; kingdom Metazoa; phylum Chordata; class Aves; order Passeriformes; family Furnariidae; genus Anabacerthia; species Anabacerthia variegaticeps. Next base: position 3,951 of record JAWWEW010000065.1, read on the forward strand.
TGTGCACAGCCAAGTGTTACAACACAGCCCTGGCCCCAGGCTGCTGCTGAGCCCCTTGTAGCCCAGGCTGGAACATCTGCTGCATCTCAGCATGGAAGGTCAGCCTGGACAGCTGAGGCTGGTCCCAACTGCTGCACTTGGGGCTGGATTTGGGGGCTGCACAGCTGGGGCTGGGCTATGGGGCCCAGAGCTCAAGTTTGCATTGCTGGGGATGCTCCTGGGGGAACAGCATGGCTTGTGAGGTGGTGCAGGCTGGGATGCCCCATCCTGGGTGGATCCAGTGCCTCCCAGCAGGGCCCTGCTCAGGTGTTTTGGGCATGGCATGTGCCTGTTGTGGCTCTGGAAGGGGTCCCCTCCTCCTGTGGCCGCTGCCCAGGCACAGACCCAGCAGTGGTTCCTGCCCTGCTCACCTGGGGAGAGGCAACTCTGGGTCTTTCTTCCTCTGGATTAATTAAACCTGCCCATCGTCTTTTAGGAAAGCACCCGTGTTTTTGCACACACCCCCTTCCCTCTCCCCAAACCCACGTCATCCTTCCCTCACATTTGTCTGGGAGCTTATTTGGAGCAGTGGACAGTGAGCAAGTCCTGGCCCAGGCACCTCTGGAGATGGAGGGAATTGGTGCTGTGTGTGGTTTAGGGCTTATTGGTGAGCAGAGTCACAGGCCTGTGAAGGCATTAGTCATTTAATTAGCATTAATAGGGCAATTATTATCTTAATAAAATGACTGATTATGACATTGAAGTTGTATTTGAGGTTTAACAGCTGCAGCAGCCTGAGTGAATTGTGTGTTTGTTAATCCTCAGTGAGGGTGTTCTATTTCACTGAGTGATGTTTATTTAACATGCAATAAGTGTCTTAGTGAATCTCTATTAAAGGCACATGTGGAAACCTTAATTTGAAGCATTACAGAAGAGAGTGAGACTGTTCAATTCATAAAATCCTATTTAAACACTCTGAGCTCCAAAACCAGGCCAGTGCCAAAGCAAACTGTGTCCTGGAAGCTCTGTGCCAGATGTCTCATGTGGGGTGTGCTCAGGGTCCAAAGAAAATAAGGTCTGGAGGGAACAGTTTGGCCATTGACTCTCCAATCGAGCCAATATAAAGGAGTTTCGTTTCCATTCAGGAAACACAACCCTCTTTGAGATGGCTCCTGTTCAAAGAGTGTTTGCTGAACAATCCTTCCCAGCAGCAGCAATTCTCAGCAACACCTACGCCTGTGAGCAGCAGCGAGCTGGTTGGGAAGGCTTGGGGAGCAAAGAGGAAAGCAGGGAGAGGTTTTGGGGGGTTTGGTGTGGCCCCAAGTAGTGCCTGGGGTTGGACACCCTGCCTATGGCAGTGGGGGAGATGTGAGATGGAGCCTTGGCCAAGGTGTGCCCCGTGACTTTGGGTACCATGGCTCGTGGTGCTCAGGGCAGGGTCCTCCAGGATATTGTGATTACCCCCAGGGAGAGGGGGATGATGTCCCTGGAGAGCCTGGCTCTGCTCTGAACCCCTCCTGTTCCCTCCTGAGGGCATCTATGAGGTGTTTTGCAGGCAAATACATGTTCAGTGTGCCCATGTTCAGGGACACTGGGGCATGAACTGGGTGGGAGCTGGCTCTGCTGTGTCCTCAGGTGAGGAGCATCATCCCTGTGGGACATTCTGGCTGGGGTGAAGCCACCTCTGTGTCTGCATGAGGTCACCTGGTACCAGCCTGTCTTGTGTGTTTTCTTATCACAAAGGTGGTTCTGGAGCGTTGTTCTACCTTGGAGAAGGAAATGGAGGATCACCTGAGGATATTCCACATGGCTGGAATGGAAACTGCCTGTTTGGATCCTGTAGAGAGTTCTCCCCTCACGTTTTCTGCTGTAAGGTATGGTTGGAAGAGCTTTTCCAGCTCTCCTTGCTGCCCTGGCCTCGGTGCCACCAGGTCACACTGCTCTGCCCCAGCTTTCCTTGGCCTGGGAGTCCTGCTGGACACATCCCAGGTGGGCTGGAAGCCCTGCCACTCTTGGCTATCAATTCACCTTTCCTTGCTTGTCATCTTTCCAGGGCAAGGAGCCCAGCAGCCCCTTGGGCACGGCTGAAACACAGGATCAATGTTCCCAGTGGCTGATCTATAGGAACAAGCACATGGGGAGGGAATGAGTTCATCTCCTCCGTGCTCTTGGCCGTGGCAGGGCTGTTCCTACATTCCTGCCATGCTGGGGTGATAAGCTGGTTGCAGGGAGAACACTCTGTCCCTTCCCTGGAAGAAGAGATTCATCCAAACCTTCCTCCTGGGAGCAGTCCTTGGGAGGCAGCTGAAATTTTCCCTTTCCCAGTCCCTCCATGACTGCTGGGGAATATCCAGACCCTTGCATTGTCCATATTTCCACTGCCCAGAGGTGTTTCAGAATCTGGCAGCTGCTTCTTTCCTTTATGGCAGCTTTTTAGCTGCTTTCCCCCAAGTTGGTGCCTTGATTTCTCCTGGGTTTGGGACAGCAGGTGATTGCAGCTTGGCTGAAGGGGGAAATCTGAACTGACCCACCAATCTCTGCTCCTTCACTGCAGTTGTGCCGTGGAAGGTTCAACCCCTCTAAAACACCTCTGGTAACACGAAAAAAGGAAGTGGATCCAAATGACTCTGGTTTCAAAGGTGATTTAATTTGGTGACTAAACCAGGCTGCAGGCTTTCCAGCCCTATCAGCCCCATTAAAACCTGAAAATCACAGAAAGCCACACAAAATCTTAACAATAGTAGAAACCCTAACTCTGATTTTCACTGTGCAGTGCTGTTTTAACAGGTGGGGTGGAACTTGAGTGGATTTGTGTGCAGCAAGCTGGACTGAGTGCTGTAAAAGGCACGTGATGTGATACCCTGTCATGTTCAAATCCTGGATTTCTGGCACTGGGGTGTGGATAGAAGGATGAGTGAGAGCTGTGTTTGGAGGAGAGGGGTGAGGTGTTCATTGTGCTTGCCCAGGGCTGTTGTCCATTTATACATAAGTCTGTCTGTTTACTAAGGCTGCAAATTACCTTGAGACCAGAATTCTTCAGGGTGAAAATACCTTGTTTTAACAGCCAGGCAGGTTCTGTGCTACAACAACAATAACAGCCCTCCCAGCTCCTCTGGCAGGTCTCTGTCAAGGGCAGGTGTCCTTGCAGGGGCAGTTCCTGCCTTTCAGAGCTCCAGGCAGGCTCAGAGGGTTGGTTTTCTCTGCCTTGGAGACAGCAGCAGCCAGGGCAGGTCTCTGATGGATGGACCGTGTGTACCAGTTATCTCCTGCCTGCTGGGCTTTGTAGGAAACTAATGATCTGGCTGCTCTGCTGTCTTCCAGGCATCTGCAGCAGTTGTGTCCTGAGGAAGGCACCAGGAGCTGATATTAATCAAGGGGTGAGCTTTCCCTGGCTTTTCTTCCTCAGCCCAGCTCAGGTAAGGCTGCTCCTCAAGCACGTGGCTCTCCAACAACACCCAGCAGTGCAGAGGTACTGGGGCTGTTTCCTTGGCTTTGGCTTTTCCTGAGGGTTCAGACTTAATGAGCAACTCACCTGAAAACACACCAACCTCCCACTCTCATCCTCTGCCTTACCTGTGCTGTGCAAGGCATGGCCTCTGCAAACTTCTGGAGCAGCACAAACTGGAGAGGGGATGACCTCAGATCTTTCCAGCTCTCCGTTTTCCCCCTGTGGGGGAAGGTTTGTTCCCTCCACTGGATTTTCCTGTACTGGCTCCAGTTTTCAGTGACTCAAGCCCGGGGTTTTCATCCTTTCCCTCGGGAGCCTGGCAGATTGCTCACCATGAGAGATGTTTTCCTAAGCCTCCACCTGATTCCAGCCTTGGACTGCAAGAGTGGTCAGCAAAAAGCTACAGGGGCTTAAAGCTCCTCAAGTGAACTACTTGAGCACTGGGAACCCTTCCTGGGTCACTTTGGAGCAGGGCCTGAATAAAAAGGCTTTGAAACAGAGATGTCATGGTGCTACTGGAAGGGTGACAAGCACTGTGAGCACTGAGGTCCTTCCAGGAGGCACAGGTTTGTGGAAGATTTTAGTCTATAGAATATAAATGCACCTGCAGCTGGTGGGAACTGGAAAGATCACCCCTACACGGCCACATGGCAATTGCTGGTTTGATTTTAGGCTTTGCTTGTGCCCTTTTTTAGTGAAAAAGCTTTATTTTTTATTTTTTTGGTCTTAACAAGCTGGGGATTTTCCCATGGATCCCTTTCTCTGCTATCCTGCCTGTGCTGCCAATGCTGTGTAACCAGTAGCTTGACTGTAATGCTGAAGTAATTCTTAAAATATCTTCTGCTAAACAGTTCAGTCGTGACGGGATAAAGCCCTTTTCCATGAAAGATGAGTGGGATCAGGCCCTGGATTTGCTCTCAAACAGGAGCCTGCACAAGAAGGGAGATATAAATTCTAAAGCGTGGCCGTGCGAGGGACAGAACTAGAAGCAATTCCAGCGTCCACCACTGAGAATTCCAGAAATATTTAGGGCAGGATGGAAAGCTGGTCATGGTTAAGAGGTCTGTGGTGGGGTGACACATCATGGGATGGGAAGCTCTGGCTCTTTGTTGGATTGCTGGGGAAGCTGGCTCATGGTTTGTCTGAAATGAGCAGGGTTCTCCTCAAGCCAGGCTGGGGACCAAGGACTGAGCAGGTCCAGGGAACGATGCTGCACTCACACCTCTGCCAGGGAGCTGGAGGGGCTTCTGTGCCACCCAGGGGTCCTGCCAACCTCCCCGTGCCAAGGGAGGAGCTGCTGCCCTGGGGAGAAGGGGTTCCTGTGCTCTGAGAGTGCTGGGTAACACAGAACAGGCTCTGCAGAGCCTGACTGAGCCCATCCCCACGTAACCTGGCTCTTCCCTCCAGGAAGGGCTGATAACTCATCTCCCAGGGCTGAGCTCACCCTGCTGTGGCACCAGCCCCGTCATCTGCTCAGGCTCCAAGGCAGCCCCTCTGTGCTGCTCCCCTTTGGAGGCTCTGGGGGTTCCTGAAGAAGCTGCAAGGGCCAGACCTTCCCTGTGCCAAGGAGCTCTAGAGCAGCTGGTGAGGCTGCCTTGGGATGGCATTCCCTGCTGGAAGGTGCTGCCTGTCCACTCCTCGTGGCTTTTCCTCCTGCTGGTTCCCTTCTCAGTGTTCTGTGCCCGTGCCCAGCTGTGCCTGCACAAGGTCTGGGCTGCCAGGGGGATCACTGGAGATCTCAGCTGGGTTGGGATGGTTGGTGTGTGCTGGAAAGAGACTTCATTCCAGAGGAGTGGTCCCAAGGGATTTGCCAGTTGTTTGCAGCACTAAAGCGCTCATGGTAAGGAACCAACTCACCTGCAGTTCACTGTCACGTTCCTGAGTGTCTCCCCTGAGCTCCTCTTGAGCAGTTGGTGTTTTCTGTGGAAGGGATGAGCAAGGTCAGAGGAAAACTTCATGTGCTGCTTGTGAGGAAGAACCCCCATGTCAGGTTGTACATGGCCCTGAGACCAGCTTTGTGTGCCTAAAACCAGGCATTTCCTGAACGTTCCTTACCTTGGGGTCACTGCTGTGCAGGGAGGGTCTCCCATCTCCTGAGTGAAAACCAGAGCTGCTCTCCTAGCACAGCTGGAGCAAAGGGAGGGCATGGGAAGAGAAGATGGCAAGGAGCACCTTGTGCTCCCTGGGGGTGACAGTGGTGCTGGCTCAGAGGAGCTGCTGTCCCTTTTGTCCCTCGCTGTGAGCCCTGGGGAGGTGCTGGATCAGGTGTAAGCTCTGCTCCAGCAGGAGAGGGGCTTGTTTGTCTGCTCCATGTCCAGTGGAAGCTGCTCCCCTGGAGCTCTCCCACTGCCTCTCTGCCCAAATCTCTTCTCCCAGAGCCTCCCCTGAGTCCCCACTTTGCTCTCTCAGCCCTGGGTTCCTCCTGAGGTGTCTCTCTCAACCCCATCAGGCGCTTTCCAGGAACTCTGGCAGCTGCCATGGCTGGAAATAGTGTCACTTGATGTCCCCTGAGGGCTGGGGGGGAGAAAAGGTGTTTCCCTCTGGCTTAGGGGTGTGCTGCAGCCCCCAGGAGGTGGGAGCTGGTTCACCCAGTGACTCGGGATGTGGGGCAGGGGGGGACATGCTCTCACAGGCTGTGGAGCCCCAGTTTAGCAGCACAGCCCAGACTGGAGTCACTGGGCAAAGAAACCAGCAGGGCTGAGGCATCCAGCATTTTGTGAGCCATCAGCCCTGATAAGGGAAGTGTTGGAGTAATGGGGCAGAGCCTGCCTGGTGGACTGAGATCGGTGCTGCTGAAGGATGTGATGGACACCATCCACTCACAGGCCTGGCTGCTGTGCTGGGTTCAGCTTTCCCCTTTTTCCCCTGCTGATCTCCCCCTCAGCAAGCTGGGGAATAAGTGTGGGAAACAAACTGGCAGCAGACATGAAGGGATTGTCCCTGCTGGCACAGACAGGGCTGGAGGGCAGAAACACCCGTGGTGACCCAAAAGGCAAAGATAAGGTGCTGCTTTCTCACTTGCCAGCCCTAAAATGGTTTGGAGGCAGGAGGAGAGAACCTGCTGGGAGAGAACCCCTCTCACCTGAGGGGTGTTGGATACTCTGCAGATGGGGTTTTATGTACCTGAGTTCTTCAGAGCTCATAAGTGGTGGGGGACAGGCTGTTACTGGTGGGAACTGGTGCTGAACTGGTGAGCAAGAAGTGGTGTCTGTGTGAAAGGCTCTTGTCTCCAGGATAAGACAAGTCCCAAAATGCCTGTAGAGGTTTTTCCTCCCTTCTTTAGCACTTCTCAGACAACATTCAGGCTCTGCAGCCCCACTGGGTAAGGAAGTGAGGGATGAACTTTGCCAGGAGTGAGAACACCCGGTGTAGTGAATGTGAGGAAAGGAAGGATTCAGGATGGTGCTGGGGCTGGGTTTGTGAGCACAAGGGAGATCTGCTGGTGGATGCAGAGCCAGGGACTCATGGTGGGTCCCCCATCAATGACTGGGGCCAGCCAAGAAGGGCAGGGGGGCAGAGAGGGGGAGAGTGGCCAAGCAAGAGGAGACACAATCCTCTCTGATGCCAAGAGGACACTTTCAACACCCAAGGGTGCTGTGGATGTGAAGGTGCCTGGAGCAGCCTGTGGCATCCCAAAGAGAGAGGATGTGGAGCAGGGGGCTCAGGGGGGCTCAGGGTGCTGAGGCAGAGCCCCAGCCTGCCCATTCCATGGGAGCAGGGGCCGTGAAACGCTCTCCAGGCAGTCCTGTGGGATGTCTTCCTTGAATCAGCAGTAATTCCTCCTGCAGACCTGGCATGCCTTCCTGGTGCCTTGCCTTCTGGAGTCCCTGTGGACAGGTCACTTCAGGGGATGCCCCTTTTCCATCCCCCCCAGTATCCCAACAGCTCCCAGCAGCACAGACCCCTCTCTGCTCCCAGTTTCCTGGCCCTGCTCTTTGTGTTGGCTTCCCAGGGTGAAAAGTTGCCCCCAGGGAGTGCCTTGGGCTCCCTGAGCTCTTTACTTTCCCCCCAGTTTCTAAGATGGCCAGTGCAGTGAGACACAAACATCAGCCCCCTGGATTTTGTGTGCCTGGGGACGAGCCTGAGCTGGTGCTGGACTACCCACCCTGCTGGCATTGCCACCAGTGGATGTGACTGTGGAGTTTCCCAGCCCCAGGTCCATGGTGTGTCTGAGCTCTGGACACAGACTGGGGCTGGGGTTGTGTTGCCAGCACCCTGTGGTGTCAGAAATGTGCTGCATCGACACGAAGTGCAGCTTTGGGGGGCTGACAGGAGGGTTCTTGTACCATGAAACAAGGTAAGGAGTTTTCTCTGATGGGGGAAAAGGGGCTGGGAGCTGCTGGTCACTGGTGGGGAGAATGAAACTCCAGTGGGCTGGTGGCTCTCAGTGAACTCGTGGAGCTTTAACAGGGGGATGGGACTTTCCAGGCTGATTCAGAGCTGCTCTTCCCCCAAGCACCTCACTTGGGCACCTTGCAGGCTGCTCTGAGCTGCCTGGCTCACTCCTCCATCCTGCCTACACTTGTTTCCCTTCCCTGCCCACTCATTCTTTCTCCTCCTGGCTCCCTCCCCTCTGGACCTCGGCAGAGGGAGCTGGGACTTCCCTGGACCTCCTTCCCAGGGATGCTGCTCCAGGAGCCCTTCCCTTGGCCGAGAGGGACACCTAGTGGGGTTGGAGCTCAGGGACCTCTTCATTTCCCCCCTTTTATTTCTTGCACTGTTTATTTATTTGTAATCCTTATGAAGGTCTGGTTCTTGCAGGAGCAGGAATTGAGGTTCCACATAGTCCTGCTGGCCTGGGGGCGAAGGTGGCCCTTTGGTGGCCACTTGGTGGGATGTTCTTCTCTGTCCTGGGATGTCTGAGGGGAAATTCTGTGCCCATGGGAGGCTGGGGAGCAGCAGGGTATGAGCAGGGGGGCACTTGGGCCAGCCCAGAGCCTGCAGGTGTCTCCCAGAAGGAAGCAGAGAGGTTCTGTGGTGACCTTTCCCCTTCCAGAGTGATGCTGTGCAGGAGGGAGAAATGTGGGGTGAGTGAGGGCTGGCACAGAGGGGCACCTGCTGCCCTGAGGCCAAACACAGCAGAGTCAGGCACTGCCCTTGCTGCTCTGTTTGTGCTGGGGCTGCGAGAATATTTCTATCCATGTCCACCTTGTTGCTCTTTCTGATGAAAGAAGGATGTGAAGGAGGGGACAACCTGCCTATCCCTTTGGACTCAGAGGGAAGAGCTGGGGAAGGCTGAGCCCTTGCTGGCTGATGTGGCACCGAGGGTGGCATGGGAACACAGGCCCTTCCTCTGCCCAGCAGAAATATTGGGATACCAAGAACAAACACAGTGGGTTTGCCTCTGCTTGTGCAGCAGGTGATGTTACCCAAGGCTTGCAATCATCCCCTGGACCTGGGTTGGCACTGTGAGCCCACAGCAGTAGAAGGAAGGGACCCTTCATCCCAAATTCACTGAGCTTGCTTGGAGAAGCCAGTGGGTATTCCCAGGTATTTCAATCCCAGTTGTCTGTGAGTGTTTGGGGCTTAAAGGAAATACACTGGCAAAAGCAAGGATGAACTTGATGCCTGAGCCAAAAAGGCTTTGAGGAAATCTCCCCCAGCCCAATAATTCAGGGTAGGTGACAGTGAGAGCTGAGCAGCTCTGCTGGTCTGTGCTCTCCAAGGCTGAGCCAGCCTCTCAGAGCCCTCCCTGTGCTCAGTGCCAGCCTGGAATGGGGTTTTGGGGGAGGAAAGGAGCTGTGGGGGGTGACACTGCTCTTGGTAAAGCACAACCTGTCTGAGCACGCTTCTCTTCTGGATTTGGGTGCACGGGATTCATGTTTCTCTGGGAAAGCATCTCCTGCCACCCTTGCTTGGCTCAGCAATCCTCCTGGATGGGGCAGGATCCCCAAACCACAGAGAGTGAGCAGAGCCTGGATCTTGTGCTCTGCAGGTGCTGGAACATCCCACTGGATGTTCCCCTGGGTGCTGTTTGTCTCCTTTGGCACCCTGTTATCCTAGGCCCCTTCTGGGCATCATCATCCATTTAGGGTACCCTAACCCTAACCCTCAGATTTAGGGATGATTTTTTGTGGGGCTGCCTGCAAACTGGAATTTAACACTGGAATTAACCCACTTGTGCTTTATTAGCTGTGACAGCTCCGTGCTGCAAACTGCTGCTCCCTGGGCAAGAGGGTGACCAGTCAATGCTGCTGCAGCATCAGGTAAGCAGGTATAAAATGTTCCTTACCTTTGTTCCTCTGCAGAGAGGACTGGGGCACAGACCATCCCCCTACAAGCCCCTACAGTTGCTTTTGGTGAGGATTTCTTCCCCCCAGAGGACAGGGGTACAGCATTCCAGGGTTTTCCTTGGAGCAGCTCCACTCCCCCTTAGCACTGGGGGTCTGTGCTCCAGGTTTCTGACTCAGGAGCATTTGCAGAGGAGCTCAGAAGAACCACAGAGGCACAGTATTAGAAAACATCCTGGTTTATTGGAGATCTCAATTCACAGAGTTTTACAAAACAAAGTATTTACAGGTGAAGAGGGGAATAACTCATCTCAAGGGGAATGTGCTCTGCTGGGACAAGGCACAGGCTACACTGGGGCCAGGAAGGAAATCAGCACATTCACAGGTCACATTCTTCTTTACAAAACTAGGTGGGTGGAAGGCTGGTGAGGGCACAGCTGACCCGTGCTGTCCTTGCAGGGAGCACTCCAGGAAGGATTCAGTGCAGCCCTTGTGCTCTTCACCACGACTTCAGGCTGGGGCTGGGCAGGGGCTGCACCAGCTCAGCCCAGCACGCAGCAAAGGCACAGTGTGGTGATGCCAATGGCCCTGGGCTCTCCAGCTGTGCCAGCAGCTCTTCCCCTGGCTCCCCCTGGGCTGAGGGGTGCTGTTGGACCCCAACTTCTCTCTCTCAGGCCCTCAGCCCTGGACTGAGTTGGACAGAGGACAGAAGGAGGAGATCACAGTGTGGGGCAAGCAGGGGATCCCCCCAAAACCATGGTAAGACCTCCCTTTCTCCCCCTCCATGACTGAACAGCAGAGTGGGGATGATGGCCAGGCCTTAGAATATATTCTGAAAGCATCTTTTTGAAGCTGTCCAATGAAGTTTGCCTCTAACCACAAAGTGTTATCTTTTCCTTTTTTTTAAATTTCTCAAGTTTATTATTCTCTGTAATCTCGAATGATGGCCCTTTCAAGTCATTCACAGGAGCTGCACTAGGTTATTCACCAAGGGAGAAACTTCTCCAAACATGGATTTCTAGGTTGGGAAGACCACAGACTGAACCAAACCATCAGCTCTGGCTGCACAGGGAGTCCCAGGCACTCGCAGCGAGGTAGAGGGAGGGTTGAAGTTCACAGTAAAGGCCATGCATGGCTGGCACTGCCAAGTGTCCACGAGGTGTCCAGGCTGGAATCCATCCATCCCTCCATCCCTAGAGGCCTGTGTGCTGCTGGATCCAGTCTCGCAGGCTGGTGAGCCGGCTGTACACGCCAGGCTTGTTCCTCTGGGCACAGCCATCCCCCCAGCTCACCACTCCAGCCAGGAACATCCGACTGCTGGGCTCCACGCTGACCAGGGGCCCTCCAGAGTCCCCCTGCACACAAACACACAGCAGCATGAGCATCAACCCCCTGCATGGTCCTAAGGCAAGGGGTTGGAGTCAAAACTGAGAGCAAAATAACCCAGCAGGAGCTCAAAATCGGTTCTAAGTCAGCACGATTTCTTGGCTATTCCCTGAAACAAATATTTAAGTCTGGCAGGACAAAGAGATGTAAAATCAAGCAGCCTGTCTTGCTAACTAAGAACAACAGCAAGAAGCTGGGATGGGGTTGTATCTCCTACTTGAGCCTAAGTTCTGCAGTGTTTGAGACTTTTTGAGACTAACTCATGCATTGACACAACTTGCTGCTGGAACCCTTTAAAATCCATCCCTTGTATGAATCCAAGAGGATTCACACAGTGTAAATATGAGTGCCCCTGCCCAATAATCATCAAAGAGGACCAAGCTCAGGTGCTGCCCTACCTGGCAGGCATCCACACCCCCTGTGAGGATCCCCACACACATCATGCGTGGTGTCAGCTGGTCTGTCAGCAGCTGGTTACACACAGTCTGGTTGATGAGCCTGATCTCTGCCTTCTGCAGGATGGACGCTCCACTGCCTGCAAGGGGGAGTAAAAACATATTTTTGAAGCAGCTCCCACTCAAGAAATACAAAAATCATGGGATCAGAATGGTTTGGAAGGGATATTAAAGCTCATCCCATGGGCAGGGACATCTCCCACTAGCCCAGGTTGCTCCAAGCCCTGTCCAACACTTCCAGGGGTGGGGCAGCCACAGTTTCTCTGGGAAAGCTATACAAGAGACATCAAGACATGGGGAAACTGTACAAGAGACAGCAAGACATGGGGAAATGATACAAGAGACATCAAGACATGGGGAAACTGTACAAGAGACATCAAGACACAGGGAAACTATAGAAAAGACATCAAGACACAGGGAAACTATAGAAAAGACATCAAGACATGGGAAAACAATACAAAACACATCAATACATGGGAAAACAATACAAAACACATCAATACATGGGAAAACCATACAATAGAGACATCAAGACATGGGGAAACTATACAAGAGACATCAAGACATGGGAAAATGATATAAAAGACATCAAGACATGGGGAAACTGTACAAGAGACATCACCACCCCCCCAGATCCCCACTCCAGCACTCACCTCCCTCCGTGGTCGCCCCCCAGCCGGTGACCCAGAGGTCCTTGCCCACAGGGAAGTTGTGGGTGGCAGCAGGCAGGCAGATGGGCTGCACCACGGCCGAGAAGGTGGCAGGGCTCTGCAGCTCCAGCACAGCGATGTCGTAGTCGTAGGTGTAGTCGTTGAACAAGGGGTGGGAGATGATGCGCTTCACCCTGCGGGTCTGCACGTTGGGGCCGCTGCGGTCACCCTGGTCAGTGAGGCCCAGGTAGGCTGTCCACAGGCTGGGGTCTGAGTACCTGCAGGGGCACACAGGGTGAGGGGCTGTCCCACAGCTCACCAGCTCAGAGAGGTTCCTTGAGAACCAACTCTGGAAAGCGGCATTTTTGTCCTGCGCCGCCTGAAGAGGGCTGGGTGGCTCCAGCTGTGCCGTACCTGATGCCCTGCAGGGGCAGGAAGCAGTGGGCTGCTGACACCAGCCAGCTCTCAGAGATCAGCGAGGCCCCGCAGATGTGGCCCTGGCCCTTGACGTGCAGGCTGACCTGCCACGGCCACTCGCCCACGTCCGAGTTCTGCCCGCCAACGATGCGCGACTTGCGCACGTAGGAGCGGGTCCCGCAGTCTGGGGGACAAGGACAGTGCTTGGTTACTCCTGTTCCCACCCCACACCATCCCTGGGGACACCTGACAGAACCAGTGCCCCCCTACCCACGGCAGGGAGGGCTGATGCTAAACTAGCTGAAATATTTACTCCCAAAGTCCATAACTACGCAGATAAACCCCTGTATTCTCCATCCCACATTTGAGCTCCCAAAGAACACATCCTGCTATTCCCAGACCAAGCCACCACACACAAACCCCCAGGGGCTTCCCTGAGAGGCCCATCCCTGTGTGTCCCCCCTCGCCAGGGCACTCACTGCAGTTGTCCTCGTCGGAGTTGTCCTCGCAGTCCCTCTCGCCGTCGCACTCGGGGTTCTGTTTGCTGATGCAGCGCCCGCTGCGACACTTGTACGTGTGCTCCTTGCAGGGCACGGACGTGTAACCCACTGCAGGGACACAGGGACAGGGCTCAGCACCACTGCTGGCCACCCCACACCGCCCAGGAGCCCCACACATCCTGCCCCATGCCCGGGACAGCCTCACCTGTGCCACAGCTGCCCTCGTCGCTGCCGTCCTCACAGTCGTCCTTCCCGTCGCATTTCTGCGTGCTGGGGACACACCTCCCGTTGTCACACTTGAAGCTGTCGGCCCCACAGCCTGGGGACAGAGGGCAAGCTCCAGCATCCTGTGCCTGCAATCTCTTCTTGTCCAAACTTCACACCACCCCTCAGTTACCCAGCCCTTTCTTGCCCCAAAACCCTACTTTTTCCACACCTCTGCTCATCCTTCTTTCCCCCAAGCCCCAGGAGGATGCACCAGTGAGCCCTTGCCATGCCCAGTGCCAGGCTGTTGTTTTGGCTTTCTTGCCCACTCATTTCCAGCACAGCACTTGCCCCCATCCCCTCACCCAGCCCTCGGCCCCATCAGCCCCCAGGGAGTCACTCACTGCACTGCAGCTCGTCACTGTTGTCCCCACAGTCGTTCACGTTGTCACAGACCCAGAACTTGGGCTTGCACCAGCCATTGTGGCACCTGAACTGCTGCTCGGTACAGGCTGGAAAAGGGCAGTGAGAATCCCAGAGTCAGTAAGGCTGGAAAAGCCCTCCCAGCCCATCAAGTCCAACCTGTGACCCATCCCAGAGCTCTGAGTGCCACGTCCAGTCATTCCTTGGGCACCTCCAGGGATGGGGACTCCAAACCTCCCTGGGCAGCCCATTCCAATGCTGGAAATCAGGGGACAGACCTGCAAAGCCACCTGTGGAGTCACCAATGACCCACCCAGCGTGGCAGCTCTCCCAGTGGGTGTGCAAACACTTGGGAACCCAGCAGAGAGCTCAGGACGAGGCACGTGGACATATATATGTATACACATATACATGTGCCATACTCAGGCCACAGCACAGCATTTCCATCTTTCTGGAGAGCAAAACTACTTGGAGCTGCCCTGTCTCAAGGAGCAGAGGCTGAGAGTGACATCCCAGCAGAGCAATGAGCAGTGGGAAAGCACCTGAGAAACCCAAGCCACTCCTTCTCAGAATGAGGGAACCAGATCCCAAAGCAGGGTGTTCCCATCCTCTCTAAGGAACTGCAGACCCTGGACAGCATCATTAACTCCAGGACAGCTCTGCTAATCCAGGAGCAAAACTTGCTGCACAAAGAAACAACTTCCATGTATCCCACAGGTTTTCCAGACATGCTCTGCCTGGTTGGGTAACAAAACGTGTCCCTTCACATCACCCAGCTCAGCCAAACCCACAGCAGGGAGGATTACACAGAAAAACACATTCCCAGCTGGAAGGGACTGGAAAGGGAGGGAGATGTCACTGGCAGAGGGCTGGATTAGCACGACCCCACAGCTCCTAGGCTGGGAAAGGATCCCCCATGGATCTCACTGCAGTGCTGGAACACCCACAACAAACACCCCCAGAACAGCCACCCTGGGGCACCACAACCCTTCCCGTGCCATGCCAAGGGGAAACCAAGGATGGACTTACTGCAGGACCTCTCATCACTGCCATCCACGCAGTCCATCCACCCATCACAGCGCATGCTCCGGTCGATGCAGCGCCCCGTGTTGCAGGTGAACTTGCCAGGGCAGGCTGGGAGGGGGAAAGGGGTAAAAACCACACGTGAGCCCTCCAGGTGTCCCCCCTGTGTCCCTTCCCCAAAGCACACAGCGCTCCCTGTGCCAGGGAAACACGGGGGCTCGCAGGGATAGAATACAAGCTGCCATTCCCAGTTCTCAGGGGAGCTGTGGATCCCAAGGAAATCAGGTCCCCCCAGCCCCGGGGTGCCACTCACGGTCGCTGGAGTCGTAGGACAGGTACTCTGCCGAGAAGCCGGTGTCCGTGTAGGACTGGTCCGAGTGGAACCGCACCTGGATCCGGTTGGTGGTGCTGGCCACCACAAACTGGGGGCGCTCCCCGCAGTACCTGCAGCCAGAGGGCAAAGGGCACTCAGGGGCTGCAGCAAAGCTCCCTCCAGCCCTGGCCTTGCCCCTGAGATCCCCTGCCCAGCCAGAAGCCCAGGGGGCAGGAGGGCAGGGACAGGTCCCAGCACAGCTGCTGAGCCTCAGGGTCTGAATTCTGCTGCCACTCGCACAAGGTTTGGGCAAACCCCAACTCGTGACCCTAAGAACGACTGTGAGCAAGTTCTCCCACACCCCAGGGATGTGTCTGCTCTTGGATATGCTGGATTTGTGCAGGATCCCATCCCTCCACGGGTGGGTGGCATCATGAACAAGCAGCACTGTGGGAACTCAGGGCTAACTTTGTAACCCTCCCTCCAAGGCAGCTCCTTCATCCAAAGCACTGTGAAACAAGACTGATCACGTCCCTGTGAGGTACCAAGTTGTCTGGCCAAGTTACACCAGGCTGTGGAACAGCACACAGCCAGTGCATCACAGAACACAGGAGAACTCCAAGCAAACCCACCCTAGATGTTCCTGCCTTCCCTCACGAGTGCCATGGCAGAATTTGGGGGGGTTCAGCACACACCACACCCAGGGGCTCATCCCCTCTCAACGCAGGGCACATCCTGCCTCTTGCCACCCCAAAGAGCACCAGCACCCTTATTTCCACAGCAGGTCTGTGTTACCAAGCAAAGGCCCTGGGTGGGCTCAGAGAGCACCCAGCACCCACCTCGTGCTGTTGACCTGCACATAGTCCTTGGGGCAGGAGTTGACGGGTGTCCCAGGCTCCAGCACGAAGAACATGTTGAAACGCACCTTCACGTTCTTTACAGAGGGGACCTGCAAAACAAAGGGGTCAGGGTGGGTGGGATGCTGTTCCAGGAGCAAGGAAAAGGGAATGGGAGGAGGGTAGAGGATAACTGAACATGGGAAGGAGGTATTTTCCACCAGGAAAAGAAACACCTGCACAGAGGTCACTGTGAGCCACCCCAGCCCCAGGATGTCTGATGGAACAGGCACACAGAGGGGGTGGCAGCCAGACCTCTGGTCACCACTGGCCTGCCCCAAAGCCCACACTCTCATGCCTTTTGTGTGAAGCTGCAGGTTTTTGGGGGGCTACATCAACATGGGGGTCAGGCTGCAAAGCCTCCCTCAGCCACAGCAGGCTCAGAGCTCTCAGAGCTGCTGGGAGCACCCTGGGACTGACCAGGGACACTGGGCAGCCTAATTAGGGCAGAGAGAGGGCCCATCTCACCTCAATGTTCCACACACAGTCCGTGTCAGGGGGGTAGTGAGCTGGGTAATAGGGGGTCGTGAAGGTCCCACTCTCTCCCTTCAGGGTCCCACCACAGGCTGGAGACAAACAGAGGGTTAAAACAAGTTAGAGACTCAGACATGTGGTTTTCCCAAGGCTCATCTGGCTGTCACCCGAGGCAGGAGGGGAGGTAGAGGCAACAGCCACACTCTGGAGAGACCAGCTCTGCTCCAAGGCTTGAGAGCACCCAGGAGATCAATTAGGTGCCTCCTGCATGCACCAATCTGCATGTCTAATCCAACATAATTCTTATTTTGGCCTCCTCGGGGGACATCATTACAGCAGCCAAGAGCACCGTGGGCGAGGCCAAGATGTGACCTCTTTCCAGGTGCTCCAGCCCTGGAAACATCCCTGACAAACCAACCACAGACAGAGGCACCTCCCTGCTCAGCTGCCCATGGTAGGGAGGGGTGAGGGAAAACAAGCCAAGGGCTTTGCTCACCTTGCAGCTTGGGCAGCTGGAAGAACTCAGCCTTAAAGCCAGGGAATCGCCCCTCCTTGTTGGTAACCAACGTGACCAGCATGACGTTCTGGGAGGACAGGAAGGTCAGGTTGTAGGATGGGGCGTAATTCCCACAAAGCCTAGGAGGGAAAGGACAGAATCCATGAGGCACAGCTGGACAGGGAGCCTGGAGCAGCAGGGGTGAGCTCTGAGCAGGGACAGGAGCTCAGGACACCTCAGTGCTGCATGGGAACCTCTGGGGGACACTGACCTGACCAAGGCGTGGGGCTCCACGGGGCTCAGGGAGTCGTAGACCTTGATGTAGTCACTGTCATCCCTGCAGGGCTCCAGCTCCAGGGTCTTGAAGGTGAGGCTGATTCTGGAGCTGGCATCTGCCCTCAGTGCCCAGTAGCAGAGGGCGTTGTTAGGGTAGGGGCTGTTGGGGAAGCCCGGCGTGGTGAAACTGGTGACCTCCCCTTCCTTGGCATGCAGGGAGAACAAGCAGCTGTCTGCCCAGAGAGCAGGGAACAGTTAGCAGGGTGCCCTGGTGCCAGCCAGCCTGGAGTCATTTCTCCTGTGCTTTGGGTTCCGAGTGGGAACGGTGGCTCCAGCTGGGCTGGAAACCAGGACACGAGCAGGTCCTGCCCTGGGATGGGGAGAGCAATCCCTCCTCTGCCTCCAGGCTGTCCCCTGGGCAGATGCCTCTGGCAGGGGATGCTCTTGCTGGGTAATGGTTGTGCCACAGTCTGTCCGACCCCAAAGCAGCTCCGAGGAGCACACCTTGCACACAGAGCACCCCTCTCCAGACCCTTCCCCATCCTGCAAGGGAAGTCACCACCCCAAAGAGGCCCCTGAGGCTGAAGAACTCTACTTACTGTCCCGGGAGGAGTGAGCTATGCTGGGGTCCACAGCTGCAGGAGAAAACAGAGCTGGTGTCAGCCTTTGGGCTATGGAAAATTCCTGGGCACAAAGCTGAGGTTATCCCTGGCACCTGCACTGCTCTGGCCTTGCTTGGGGGGCCTCTCTCCACAAGCTGGCCAGGAGAGGCTGCTCCTGCCTGGTCTCTGGGGAGCTGAGGGACCCAGCTTTTCCTCAGCAGAGGGAAGATTCACCCCTGTCCCTTCCCCACTGGGCTCGGAGCAGAACACAGAGCACTCAAGCAAAGGGGAGCAGGTCTGTGCATCCTCCTCCAGTCTGTACATCCCACTGTGCCATGCCCTGAAAGGCAGGTCCTTCCCTCCACCCTGAAGCCCCCTGAAGCCCCCCAGGGGAGGGCTGTGACCAGCACCTTCCCCCTGCAGTGGCACAGCCCCAAACCCCAGCAGAGGTGCAAGGATGGCAGAGCCAACACTCACGGAAAGCGATGACCGACTCCACCTTCAGCAGGGGGTTTCGCAGGCGGGGGCTCCACCTCTGCACCAGGCTCTGCTTGTCAGCCATGGCCCTGTCCAGGCTCTGCTCCCGGTACTTGGGGACAAGGAATTCGGACCAGTAGTAGGCAATGACGCTGCCTTCGCTGTGGGGAGGGCACGGGGGGTGTGAGGGCAAGGACACACACAGCAGGGCTCAAGTACCACTAGGAGGGGCCAGGCTACTTGAGGAGACACTTTCGAAGCCACCCATGGGGAAGGGAGAGTGTCAGGGGTCAGTGGGACAAACTGTGCCCAGCAAAGGTCCCTGCCAGCCCAGGGAGCCCCTCTCCAAGCTGCCAGGCAGCACCCATGGCAGCTCAGTACACCACACCTGGACCTTCCTAGGACAGCTGGCAGAAAACAACACACGTTTTCAGGTCTCTTCTCACTGCCTGCCCTTTCCCCTGTCACTCAGGGTGACTCCTGCGGTGCCTCCATCCCCATCACCGTGGGAACGAGGGTAAATGGCTGTGTGACACCCCAGCATTGCCCTCCTTCCTCTCAGCACCTGACACTCACCTGAAGGCAGTGATCACTGTCTCTTTGTGGTAAGGGCCAATATCTGGATGATTCCTGTAGATCTCCTCCACCTGAAAGGGTTAAAAGAGGTGGGCTGAGCACGTCTAGAAGTGAGGAGGGAGGAGGAAAAGCTACAGAAAATCAGAGCACATACCCAGCATGCCTGCCTGCAGGAACCTGCAGAGCCAAAGAGAGCAAGGAGGAGAGCTGAGAGTCCCAGAAGAGCCCAGACCTGCCCAGCACAGCCTGCTCTGACCCAGCTCTTCCCAGGGGAAGCACAAATCCCTGAGTCTGAGGGGAGAGGCAAGACCAGCCTCAGCTCCCAGCCCTGACTCATCCAGCAGCCCTGGGATGTGCCCTGTGGCTCCAGGCTGGAGCTGGGGTGCCAATGCCAAGCTCCAAGGCAGCTCCCTGCTCCCAGCCAGTGTGTCCCAGCGAGCGGGCAGAGCTGAGAGGAGCCAGGAAGCCCCAAGGAATGTCCCAGGAAATATCCCCATGGGCAAGGAGCAAGAGGAAAATGCCTGCCTAGAGGAGGAGGGATGCAAGAAGCCTCTTACCGTGCTCTTCACCTTCTGGGCCAACATGCTGAACTCTGGAGAGCTGGAGTTCTCGTAGGCATCCAGGAACTCCCAGTTCAGGACCCGCAAGTGGCCATTGAAAACCTTCCGGACGGGAGCGTTCCTGTCTGGAAGGGGAGAGTCCAGGGGCAGCAAGGGGAGAGTTTGGGGGCAGCAAGGGGAGAGTTCAAGGGGCAGCAAGGGGAGAGTTCGGGGGCAGCAAGGGGAGAGGAGTCCGGGGGCACCAAGGGAAGGGTTCAAGGGCACCAAGGGAAGGGTTTAGGGGCAGCAAGGGAAGGGTTTAGGGGCACCAAGGGAAGGGTTTAGGGGCACCAAGGGAAGGGTTTAGGGGCACCAAGGGCAGTGAGGGCTGGGACCGTGGCACAGCAGGTGCCCAGGGACAAAAATTGAGGCAAGGGGGTGGAAAAGGTGTCCCCCCACTTTCTGGAGCCTTCCCATTGCTAGGAAGGGCACACATGAGAAACACCAGGTAATAAAGCTTTCCCAGGGTTCCCAGGGTATCACCCTCAGTGCCACCACCCTCCAGATGCCACACTCACATTTGAAGTGCCAGATGAGGAGGCCAGTGGTGAGGGAGACGAGCAGGAACACCACGACCAGCACGGTGACGACCACGCGCCGCTTCGGGCCACGCTTCTCCACCTTCCTGGAGTTCATGGCAGGGAGGAACTCCACCCCTTCATCCAGGTGGTTCATGTCCTGGGAGAGGAGAAGGCAGGGCGGTGGGAGGGCTGTTCCCAAAGCCTGGTTTGGGGAGGTCCAGCAGCCTGGGGCAGGTTTGTGGGCGCTCCCCAGCACGGAGGGAACAGGCAAACCCCGGTGCCGCAGCTCCATGGGCACCCCACGGCAGCCTGGAGGCTTCTCCCCGCTTTTCTGCACACACCTAATTCCATGTGGGGCCCAACACAAGGTCACGAGCTCGAGTGAACTCAGGGGCAAGGCCACACACCCTCCCGTGACCGTGGCGGGTGCCAGATGTGCCTGGCAGGGGATGAGAGTGCAGAGAAACACTCAGCCCCTGGCTGTGTGACAGGTGTGTCACTGCAGCCCCCAGGCCATGGCACACTATAAATAGCATTTCTTTAAAAGAAGAAACCAAGCCACTTCCTCCCTTTGCATTTTCACAGGGCTCGGTGACGTCTCCCGGGCCAAAAGCCTTCCTGTGTTCCTGCCTGGAACCTCTCACCCTGCAGAAACACCCACGGAAGGAAAGAAACCAAGTAAAAAACCCCAAGGATGGACACACAGGACAGCCCCACAGCCCAGGAGCAGCCAGGCTTTTGGGACAAGGTGTGGAAGAGAAGACCCCGAAGGAAAGAGGAATGTCACCGATGTCACACGGCTCTTGCTGCCACCCACCCAGTGCTGGGCTGGGTGAGGAGGAGGAAGGTCCGTGTGGCATCAGCTGTGAAACCCTCAGTGCCCACATCCCCCCACCTCTGGTTCCCTCCCTCCATCCCTGCCCTGCTCATGCACCTTCTCCTCCAGCCCAGGGACTCGGGACAGCTGCAGAGCCAGATGTTGGCAGGGGATGCCACGCAGCACCCCTGGCACAGGGAGATGGCGGGGGCCTGGCTCCACACCCACTCTGGCACCTCCTCTCCTCCCACAGCTGGCAAACCCACGTGGGCAGAGCTAGCCACATCCTCTGCTTTCAGTCAGGTAGGAAGGGCTCTGTGCCTGCTGCAAACACCCCAAGCCACGGGCATCCCTCACCCTTCTGCTCATCACCCTCCCCTTCTCCCCTTGCCAGGCATCCAGCACCATCCTGGGCTCTGGTGGCAGCAGGGAATACACAAAGTGCCAACCCGTGGCATTCACACACATCCCTGTGCCCTGGGAGAGGCAAAGTTGTCCCCAAAAACACCCCCCTGGGTCAGACACTGCCTGTACCCCCCCAGCCCAGCGCTGCCACAATCCTGCTTGGGTGGATTTGGTGCAAATCTCACAACCCCCTAAAAGTCAGGGGAAATAGGGACAAGGGGGATATGGCTTGATAGGACAAGGGGGAATGGCTTCCCACTGCCAGAGGGCAGGGATAGATGGGATATTGGGAAGGAATTCTTCCCTGGGAGGGTGGGCAGGTCCTGGCACAGGGTGCCCAGAGAAGCTGTGGCTGCCCCTGGATCCCTGGCAGTGTCCAAGGCCAGGTTGGAGCACCCTGGGCTAGTGGAAGGTGTCCCTGCCCATGGCAGGGGGTGGCACAGGGTGAGTTTTAAGGTCCCTTCCAACCCAAACCAGTCTGTGATTGTAGGAAAAACAGTCAGCAAAGGGAATCCTGTTGACAAAGCAAACCCAAGAGACCTCACTGTGCTTCCCTCAGGTGCTCCACCACTTTATCTTTCCCCAGCCCCACCAGGCAGGAAAGCCCAGCTCCCACTGGCACCATTCCCCCCCTCCTTCTGCCCTGTCCTCCTCTCCCACCCTCCACAGCCCCTCCCTGTGGGGTTGGCCCGGGGTCCTTCACAACAGAAAGGGAAGTTACAGGCAAGTTTTTGTCAAGGACTAACAGTTTAAACCTCTGCAAACACCAGAAGGCCACCAGGACCAGAGCAACAAACCAGTTTTCACACCACCTGCTCTCAAAATCCCCCAGGTTTATCATTTGGCAGCACAGGGAAGGAACCTTCACTCATTTGTGGGATTTACTGCCTAAGGCTGGGCAGAAAGAACTGTTTTCACCCCCAGTCTCCAGTTACCACCAAAACAAAAAGACCTAGCAGGGCCACAGAGGACAATCCCATTGGGAATGCTCTGAATCCTGTTTGGCCTCTGTGATCATACAGGAAAAACTTGAAAACATAACCCAAGGAAAGTTTAAAACAGACAACACACTACACCAAAGCTTAAATACATCCAGACATCCTAAATCAAGAAACGTTTCAGTCAAAGTCAGGACTACCTGGAGTTTGACACCCTGCCTTCCAAACAGCCACCTGGCTCCCATCAGTTTTCCAAACATGCAATAAAACCCCCCAAACCAGGTAAAGAGAAGAAACCCAAACCTTGCAATCACCTCCCCTCTCCCACCGTGGGGCTGCTGCCAGTGCTGAGCCTTCCCAGGACTTCCAAGACAGAAAGCAAATTATTTAATTCTCTATTAACATCTGCAAGAGCCTGTGGCAAGAAAAAACCACCTCAGGGGCTTAAATGATGACAAGAGCAGCTTCCCCAGAATTCCTGGGGCCGGTGAGGAAGAACCACAAAGAGAATCCTATTTTCCCATAGAAAAGCCTTCAGCTGAGAGGACCCTCTGCAGAATTCCCAAAGCTGAATTTCACCCAAGTGCCAGAAGAAGACAGGGCTCAGGAGCACAAGGCCAGGCTGCCCAACACTGTGGCTGGTGCATTTTAACATCCTCTTCGAGCTAAGGTTGTGTCTCTGCAGGGAGAAAACTCTTCAAGGCAGAAACTCCTGGGGGTGATTAAATGAGGAGGCAAACAGAGCTCCCCTCTGCCCCCAGCACGAACCAACACACACAAAGCAGGCACTGCTCCTGGGGCTGAGGCAGGACCAAGGAACCAGGCAGGAAAACTCACCATCTGGTCTTTCTTTAGGCAATTCCTCAGCTTTTCTTGGGGGAAAAAGAAGGGATGGGAGCTGTAAAACCCGTGGGTTTACAGCACACCTCTGTCAGTTTGCTCCTGCTCCCCCAGCACAAGAGAAAGGACAGAGCATGGGACTCCTGGGGAGGTTATTTTTGTTTCTCCTCCTGATCAAGGTGCACTGACACTGTCACCTGCCAGAAATTACCCAGTGATTAGAGGCAGATAGGAGACATGAGCCAGAGAGGTTTCCCTCCCTCTCTGCCCTGTTTTCTCCTCCAGCTCCCATCCCCTACCTTATGGAGGTCATGGTGTTCCCCAGGTGTGAAGCTGCTCTCAAGAGCTCTCACCCACAGGCTGGGGCAGCAAGAGCCATTGCTGCACACTCTCTCCCCAGCACCCAGAGGATCTGAAGCATCCCCCAAGCACTTCTGGAATGCTCACCCAGGCCCTGAGGGAAGCTCTCAGAGGAGGCCCCGTGTCCAGACCTCTGAGTAAGAGGCTGAATCCTCCCTGCCCACACTCAGCACAAAAATCACCTGTCTGACCTTAGGACTTGTCTGAGCCCAAAGTGGGTGGCTCAGCCTCTGCCCCACATCCCTCTCACCACCACCACTCCTGCTCTGGGGAAAAGTACCTGCTCACCATCCTCCGAGCTGGGCAGAGACCAGGTGGATTCACAGGCAGGGTAGGCTCAAAGATCCCAGTGAAACCACGAAAACAACCACCACAGCACTCATCTCCTGCACTTACTGGTTGCTGCACATTTCCCTGAACAGCCCAAGGCAGCAGCTCCAACCCACAGAGGAACTCAACAGGTCCTGCTCTCACCTTGTCCATGGCTCCTCCAGAAATCATCTCTAGCCCAAAGTGACTCAAGGTCTGACTCTCTCGCCCTTGTGAGGAAACTGCCCCAATAAACATTATTCACAGAAAACCTCCCTTGATATTCTCTCTGTCTTAGTCACTGGAGCAGTTACTTCCTCCTGCTCCTCCTCGCTCAGCCCTGCCACAGCAGGGTTGGAGGGCACAGTGGCAGGACAGCCACGTGCCAGGGCAGTGAAGGGGTCAGGCAGACACTGCCCCAGTTCTTCCACGCCTCAGTCTCCCCTGGAGGACCAGCTCCATGAGGAAAGCTGGAAAAGGAGCAGGCACAGAGAGATTCAGACAGCTCTGGGAGGGCTCCTGCAGCACCTTCTCCATGCAGAGCCCGAGCTCAGGGCCGTGAAAAGCAGAGCACCCACTCCTCCCTGAGCCACTCGGTGTATTTTTAACTGTGCTCTGCCAGACTGGACAAACCAGATGCAGAAGTGACTAATTCTGCCAGCAGGAAATCCAGCAGGCACACGGGGATGGTGGGAACTGCCACACTGTCAGCTCTGGATGGGAGATCCTCCCAGAAAACAGAGAGATCCTCCTGCAAAGGGGGATCACAGCAAGGCTGGGACGTGCCATGGAGTGGGAAGATCCCTGGGATGTGCCATCTGGGATGAGCATCCCCATAGAGGCTGGTTTCTGCCTTGCCTGGCAGTTCCAGCAAGAGGATGTGATGTGTCCCAGGCACCCAGACCCTCAGTGCTCCCCTCCCTCCAAAAGAGCTGCTCCATCTCTCCCTCAGTGTCTGTTCACAGCACCCTGACCCACACAAGGACTGGGATCTGTCACCACCAGATCATTTGTTTGTCCAGAACCAGACTAGGAGACTCAGCTTCTTGCCTTGACCTCTCCCAGCTCCAGACTCAGCTGGCCTGCTCAGAGCCAAAGCTGCAGAGACACAGAAGGCAGGAGCAGGTGTGAAACCAGAGCAGGTCTCACAGCAAAAACCCCACTGTCTGACACCAAAAGAAACCCCAAAAATGCCAGGCTGGAGGTGGCCTGGGGAGGTCTGGGATGAAGCAGAGTCACGGGACTCTGGTAGGCTCCTGAGGGTTATTCCAGCCTGCAGATGCCAGCCTGTATCCCAGAGGCAACTCCCACCTCCCCCTTTCCAGCCACACCTGCCTCAGGTGGCGTTCAATAAAAACTGAGACAGCACATGAGAAAAGAGAGGGATGAAACCTGTCAGTCCTCAAGCAGCTCGGGACAACCCAGCTTTGAGACCAAGGGGGTGGGCTCGTGTGGCAAAAAGAGCCAAGACAGTCACATTTTCAGCACCTGGGGCTTCCTGGGTCCCACTGAAAGCCAAAGCACGAGTGGAAACAGCCTGTTTGCCACAAGAAAGAGCGAAGCAAATCTAAAAGCTGCTGACACATGGCACGCTCAGCAGCAACTTGCTTCTTCCAGGGAGCTCAGGCACAGCTACACCACTCCTGAGTCCACTCCTGCAGCGACTCTTGCTGCAGAAACCACCCGATAAGAATCATCTCCTGCCTTCTCCCCTCGCTCTTGATAAGAACCCCACAGAAGCAGCAGATGAGGTGTGTTCGTGCAGACCTGCCCCACCACAGGCAGTAAAGCACTGAGGAGACTTTGCCAGTGTGTTATTTTCGGCCTCCAGTTCTGTATTAAGGGCAATGGGGCTATAAAATGGTGACATCAGAGCTAAACAGGGAATATGGGGCAGGGACTCAGGGACAGAGTCCTGCAGACTGTGTATCTTCCCAGCAGAGAGGGCAGGTGCCACAGGGAGAGATGCGAGTCACGCACCCCTTCTTCACACACCGGGTTTGAGCTCAGCCCTCTCCAGCAGTCGATTGTCTTGTGACCACTCTGAGTCATACGAGAAACCAAATTCCTCCGGGTTTATTGCAGAAGAAACTCAAGTTAATGTTTGGAGAGACAGCACAGGCTCGGCCTGAGCCCTGCTCCAGGCTTATCAGTGCAGCTGTGTCTTGCATGTCAGCAGCTTGGACAGAGCCACCACACTCGTGTGTGTCTGTGCTAGCAGATCTCACACTGAAGTCCCAGCACTTCGTGGGGAGAAGTGGGGACTGAAGGCACCTTCCAGCCCTGATCTGTGTAGCTATGAGCCATGAAATTCCTCCTTACAACACACTGATGTCCCAAGAGCAGAAAGAAGCATGCCACGGATGCAAACAGCTTATTTAAATGGCTCGTATGTCTTTCCTGGTACAGACAGCACTGTCTGGAAAACAAAATTGCCTCCAGCAGCTGAGCCAAAGCAGCTGTGCCCCAGACCTGGGGCAGGCACTCCACGCTCATTGTGGTGTTTCACTTGCCCCTGCCCAGCTCCCCCAGTGCTGAGCTGGGTCTGGCCCCCGAGCTGTCACTGTCTGGAGCCAGCAGCAAGGAAAACACCAGCACCCCTGCGAGGGCACAGCCTGAGCCTGGCAAACCCATCCCTGTGGCTGCTCCCTCCCCGCCCCAGCCCATGGCCCAGATGTCACAGGGTGTTACTTGCCCGTCTACTCTGGTGGCCTTTGGATGGAAAAGGCACATTCTACCCTGGGCAAGGGGAGAACCTTTGCTCCAACACCTTCCCTGCAGCCAGGCCCTCAGAACGCTCCTGCTGCTCCCTCAAGGGTTTTACAAAGTGATCTTTTGTTTGCTGAGCAAAGGTCTGACGAACTCTCGATTGGCCTCAGCCCTTTTCTCATCGTGTCTTCCTTATCCCTGTTTGCCTCTGGCACCAAGAGCAGCCAAACTGGCCTGAGCAGCAGCTCACCCACCAGCCACTGCCCCAGAGGGACGCTCTGCACCTCCCCAAGGAACAAGAGCAGCTTCTGCTCAGCCCAAAACTGCCCCAGCTCCTTCCCCGATGCAGGAAGGGACAGAGACACGGCAAAACCATTCCCATTTCCTCTGCTGTCACGTTTATAGGGGGCCAAGTCCAACAACAGTCAACCCCACGAGGGACAAATTCCTCGGGTTCTTTCCTGCCAGGAAGGCAGGTACCATCTTCAGGAAGGTCCTCCTGGATCAGACCAGCCCCTCTTGGACCCATGCAGGGGGACAACCCCCCCAGACCCAGGGAAGGGACCTGCCTGAGCCCCCAGCCCTGCCCAGGGACACACCAGGGCACAAACCAAGAGAACAAGGCGAGTGGGGACAATCATGTCACACAGCAGTGTCACCCCGACCCAGCAGGGAACAAGGAGCTCCAGCTGAGCCCTATCAGCAAGAGCATCTCCTGCCCACTCCTGGCAGTGCCCACAGCCCTGGCACACAGTGCTGGAGGCGAGGGAAACTTTCCCTGCTGTAGGAGAGCCTTCTGATCAGTGCTGGGACTGGCTGGGACTGCCCCAGGTGACAAAGGAGGCCTGGGAGACAGACACCCCCAGCCTGCAGAGCAGCTGCTGCCCTGCTCTATCCCAATCCCTGGCTCTGGAGCAGCCCTGTGGCACAGCACAGCCTTGGGGTCCAGCCCGACCCCACCAGTCCCTGCCCAGCTCTCAGCCAGGGAGAGCCACACAGAAAAGCCAAGACCGTGGTTTGAGCTCGCCCAGCTCTCCAAGCACGCTGATAAGGCAGGGGTTAATTAACAAAGCCCTCGGTTAAAATCAGCCCTTCCAAGGCTTGAACAGGTTTAGTTGGGTCTGTTGCCAAACGACCCGGCCCCGTGCTCTGCAAACAGCTCACCTGCACCCAGTTTGCCTTCAATCCCAACCCCAGAGCCCAGTTTAAGCCGAAATCAAAGCCCTGGGAGCGCCCACACCGAGGAGATCCAACCCCAGCCCGGCCGGGCGGGGATTTCCCCTTTCCCAGGGCTGGTTTGATTTCCCCTTTTCCCTGAGCTCAGCACGGGCCCCCAGCCAGGTTCTCCTGGGGGTCGGAATGTCCCATCCCGAGGGCTCCGGAGCCACCCGGGTCACACACCAACAAGGGAGCTCGGGGAAAGCTGCTGGATTTTGGGGCGCCCCCCCGGCCCCAGATGTGCTCTCACCTGCAGCTGGGCGCTGTACCTCAGGCTGGCCCGGGGGGCCGGGGGCTCCATGGCCACGGCGGCTCCGAGCGGCTCAGGCTGCCATGGCACGCTGCTTCCAGCCCGGGCACCCTGCCCGGCTCCTCCTCCCCTGCTCCTGCCCAGGTGTGCCAAGGTGGAAACACCCCCTGCGTGCTCCAAGGCTCCCGTGTCCTCCAAGGCTCCCGTGGCCACCTGTGGGTCCCGTGTCCTCCAAGGCTCCCGTGCCCACCTGAGGCTGCTCCTGTGCCCACCTGAGGTGCTCCCACCTCTCTCTCAGCACAGGTGTCTGCGGGCACCCCAAAAAGCCGTGCCCAAAAGTCCCACCCCGAGCTCTGCGTCAGCCGAGGAAATGAGAGCAAAAGGATCTTCCCGGCTGGCATTCCGGGAATTGACAGCCCCTCGGGAAAAGCTTTGTGTGCCTAACCCATGGTTTCAGCCCTCCTCAGGTGACAACACGGTGAAACCACACTGCAAAGAGGGCAGGGACAGGGAGTTTACCCCGCTGTTCCCAAAAAAACCACTCAGAGCCTGCCAGAGCAAACTATTCCCTTTATCCCAGCCTGACACCTGCCCTCAGCCCTGACCGAGCCTCCCCTCGGCAGACACGGAGCCGATGCCAAGGGAACCACAGAAAGTGCAGCTGTGCCCAGATGTGGCACCCCTGGGGGGTGCTCGCACATCTGCAGCAGCCGCCGGGACCGGGGCGTTTGATGTAACACGGAGGGGGGAAAGGAGGGACCGGCAGCAAAGCTGGGAATGCTCCAACACGGGTTTGAAAGAGAATTTGCAACAGTGAAACCCGAATTCAGTCCCACCCCATGGTTTTCCCCTTCTTTTTTCACACACACACCCCCAATATTTGGGTTTCTCTCATTCGAGCTCAAGTCAGGATTAAAATATCCGGATCAAACTTTCACGGGAAGGTTTTTCCCTTCTCCATCTCATACGTGACAGTCCAAACCAACATGTGATGTGCCCATCCAAGATTAAACCAGCCATCCCATTGCTGACCCAAAGCTCTTTACACCAGCCCTGAAACTGGTTTTTTTCCCACATTTGAACACTTAAGCTTGCCAGAACTCTGGATGGGGTGTAACAGGAGCTGCCCACCGCTCACACCCCGCAGGGCTTCACCTTTGTTCTAAAACGCCTCCTGCAGAGCACAGGTTTTGCAGCCCTTTTGCAGGTGCTTTGGGGGGAATAAAAACCAGACGGTGCGAGGTCTGTGATGCGCTGCTGTGAAAAACCCGACGTAAATTCTGGCCTCTTGCAGAAACACATCCTGCCCCCTCAGCAGCTCCAGAATCCCACCCAGGGCCCAGCAGGAAATACCCCTGGCTTTAAGGTATTCCCCTTGGAAGAGGCGCTGTGTTAGTCAGCCTGCTGATGTCAGGAGCTCTCAGCCCTCCCGCTGGTGCCCAGCCCTGCCCAGCACTGTTTTTCCAGCCACTCCCTACCTGCCTGAGTTAATACCCCGTGAAACAGCATATTCTGGGTACAAAGCGGCCGGGCCCGGCTGAAACACTGCCCTTGCATTCGGTGAATTCCTCCACCCCTGCTCCGGGACGTGGATGGTGAGGCCAAGAGGCAGGATGGCGAAGATCCACAACTCCTGCCTTCCCACAGGGCTGTGAATCCTCAGTGTTCCCTGCCACTCAAGCCACTGGCATTTTCCGAACTAATTCAGGAGCGCAAGTGGCTCTTTGAACAAGGGGACGCAATCGCCGTGGGGGAAGACGGCAGACAATACACGTGCTAAATACAAATATTGTGTAGCTGGGAGGCTGCTGGGGTAGAGCCCTAAACGGCAGCATTCCCGTGCCTCTGCTGCTGGAGCACTGGGATTTCCTTCTGGGATTGACAGGGATCTCCCCCGGGCTGTGCTGCAGCTATTGCAGAGCCACCACCGTGTTCTGGTCCCCTCCTGAAATGCCAAACATCAATTCCCAGCCCCTCTGCCCCGTGGTGAGAGCCTTCCCTGTGTCCCTCCAGGGTGCTGAGCCCACCTAAGGCAAGGTGGGCTTGCCCTTCCACCTCTCCACCTTGGCCAACGCGGCCGGGCATGAAGTCGCAGGCACTTACCCACATGCGATGGCACCAGGCAGCGACAAAGCCTCTCCTCCTGGCCACTGGGACCAGCTTATCCAAGAAAAGCTGTCGCCTCCTCCTCCTCGCGTTGTCTCAGTGCGGCCACAGCAGCATCCTGAGAGCAAAGCCGGGCTTTGACACGCCTTGGGGAGGAAGGAGAGCCGTGAAATCTGAGCACCAAGTCCGGCTTTAGCAGGAGCTAAAGCGCCCTGAGCTCGACTCCCGGGATGGTGCCAGGGGACACGGGGATCAGCAGCGAGCACCGGCGGGACGGGCAGGGTCCTTCCCCATCAGCTCCCAGCCCTGGGAATGCCATCCACGTGAAGGAAGGGAAGAGCGTAGCTGCTTACATAAGGAATGAAGGCCGGCCGCCCGCGGGGAAAAGGCTGCTGGTGGACGCAGATCCCAGGAATTCTACAGGCAAAGGAGCCCCATCCATGCACAGGGAGCGCCAAGGGCTGTTCCTGCCGCGCTGCGGCGCGGGGATCCTGCTCTCCGTGTGACTCCCAAATTCAAATTTCACCGGCAGTGCCCTCCCACCCAGATTCCTGCCGGACAACCCCGAAACCAGCCCCATCGCAAACGCTCAATCCGGTCGGGCAACTTCCCCGGCATGACAAAAGATTGGGAGAGAGATAAAAACTCCCAGGGTGTCCTGTTACTTTGCATTCCAAAGAGCGAATAAAAGGGCTGATTCAGTGGGAGGAGAGGGGAACGTCACCCAGCTGTG
Organism: Anabacerthia variegaticeps; assembly: GCA_035583185.1. Taxonomy (NCBI): domain Eukaryota; kingdom Metazoa; phylum Chordata; class Aves; order Passeriformes; family Furnariidae; genus Anabacerthia; species Anabacerthia variegaticeps. Next base: position 34,581 of record JAWWEW010000065.1, read on the forward strand.
CTTTCCAGCCGAACCGGCAGCCCCCGGGAGCAAAGGGGCACCCGGTGATGGGCACGGGCACGGCAATTCCAGCTGCGGGGCCCCCGGCCCGGCATCCGGGGCTGATTCAGCCCCTCCACCTGCGAGGCGAGGGCAATAATCGCTGGCTGGGGGGAAGGGGAGCTGTAAAAGTGCAATGAGTTGCCCTCAATTGGCCGCACGCCGCTTTGGGGCACAGCAGGGGTGGCGCTTCCCTGCCCGGAGCTGCCCCAGGATTAGCGTGCCATTGGGATGGGAATGGCTCCTTTGATCTCCGGGGCTCCCCCAGAGCTCCGAGGCGAGCCCTGCTCACCAAACGTGACCCTATGGGGGGATCAGCAGCAGCTTTGCCCTCCTGGGACCCCGAGAGCCGGGCAGTGCCAGGGGCAGCAGCCACCCCCTCCATCCCGGCCATGGCAGAGGATGTGCCTGTGCCCCAACAAACACCCCCAACCCCCAACACAGCTCCGACACTCTCCTTCCAAACCCAGGGCATCACCTCCCGTGCCCCCCTGCCCCTGCCAGCCAGCGGGCAGCCCAAACCCAAAGGATGGGAGCGTGTTCCCGGGGCTCCAGGGAGAGCCAGGGCTCTTCCAGGGCTCGGGAAGGCAGAGAAGCCCTTTGTGAGCCCTGAATCAGCAGCAGAGAGTGCCAGCAGCGTGTGCCAGCCCTGGCCAAGCCTGACCGCCCGGTTTGTGTTGTGACAGCCGGCTGCCCACTCGGGCACGCCCAAAAGTCAAGGCAGGCGAGGTCCTGCCTGCGGAGGAGCTGCCAGTGTGTAAAGTGGCTTAGCTGGGCTGAGAGGTGCATGCGGTGAGCTGGGATTGCCCATTTCGCTTGGGTTTATTCAAAACAAATAGAGCTGACCCCGCTCATCTGCATTGCCCCTTTGTCCTCCACACGAGTTCAGACTTGGTGTTACAACCAAAGAAAAACCACTCAGCTCTGACCTTTCATTGATTTCCCTTAATATTCCCTTATTTTCACTTTATTATTATTATTCCTCTCATTTCCCTCACTTTGCTGGTGCAGAGGGCCAGGGATGTGGTACATTTGGGGAGGTTTTGCTGTGTTATGGTCGAGCTCTTGCTGTCTTTCAAAGAACTGCCTGGTGTTCCAGCTGTCCCTGTGGCAGGGGACAGTGACACTGGGGGCACAGGGACACTGGGGGATATAGGGACACTGGGGGGGACAGGGACACTGGGGGGGACAGGGACACTGGGGGTACAGGGACACTGGGGGTACAGTGACACTGCACATGCTGTCAGTGCTCCCACCTAAAGCTGGGAGCTCCTCCCCGGAGCCCAGGAGCAATCCGTGCTCTCCTGGGTGGTGCCAGAGCTCCCAAAGGAGAGGTCAGGCTGGAACAAAGTCCCTGCTGGCTGGGGCAGCCTTGCAGACCTGCTCTAGGCCATCTTCCACCCCAAAAGTAGCAGCAATGTGTGTCTGGAAACTCCCCTCCTCTCCAGAGAATCATTAAGAGGGTTTTATTCTCTGTGAGTTCCCCCAACATCCAAAAAAAAAATTAAAAAATGGGTAAACTCTGATGAATTCTCTAAATGTCAGACATTTGCTGCTGGTTCCCAAGTACCTGAGGGCCAAGGGTTGTCCTTGGGCTGAAGGAGAGCCCTCGCATTCCCTCCACCAGATGGCAGGGAGAAGGATGTTGGCAAACCTGCCTCACCTTGCAACACATCCCAGCTCCTGAGAGAGAGCACTTCCCTGGAAGAACCAACTGTTCCCACCCATTGCTCTCTACGATGTTTGATTCTAAGCATAAAAAAGGCAGGAAAATCATAAGCGGGGATTAAATCCAGCCCTAATGCAAAGGCTGTAATTCTTGTTAAAATCCAGGTGGGTGGAGAGAGTGAAAACTTGATTCCCACTGGAAGGAGTTCCAGGGTTTGCTCTCTGAGCAGATAATGGAGCCCTTTCACCCTGCCCACATCACTTTGACTCACCCCCACAGCACTGAAAAATACAAATGGAATAAATAGAACAAATGCCATCAAGCAGCACTAACTCACAAAGGACTCCTCCCTCTGACCGGGGGCTCTCCTGGTCACAACTCCCTAAAAACAGAGGCAAAGCCCTTCAAAGGAACGAGGTGCTGATTTTGTGGAAATCCCAAGCCAAGGAGTGGAAACCCCGAGCCTTGCCCATTGACCCCTTCCCACTCCCAGCACAGCAACACGGGCACTTTCTGAGTTCTGGTGAAGCACCAACTTCCTACAGAGGCTGCACAGGACACTGCGGGGATAAAACTGACAAATAATTTTATTTTACCCTTTTGCACCGCCTTTCAGACCCTTTCACACTCATTTGGGGGCCAACCCAAGTTGGAGGTAACTCAGTGCAACCACAAAGCAATTTATTCGCTGTCACAACCAACTCGTAAAGCTGCAGTGACTCCAGGGCTTGTGACTGTCTCATACCCATCCCTGCCCCGAGTAACCGAGCACACAATTCTCACCACAGCGTGACTGGAGAGCAACTCCAAAGCACTTTAAAAGTCCTCAGTGCAAATGCCTTTTTCTTTGAGTAATCAAGCATATCTTTCTATGTATAGCAGCATATTTGTCTACGTATGGCTTGTAAATACCAAACAACCCTTGACTTCCCCAAGCACAAGCTGAAGAATCTTGCATTGTTGCCAACAATTCATGAAAAACATCACAGTTTTTCTTAATATTTTTTTAACTTTTTAACACCTGCAGTTTTAGCTCAGTAATGTCCCAAAAGGCAAAGGGTTAAACACCAAAATATTGAGATGCTTATTCAAATTCTGTATTATTTCCTTCCTCATAGGCCCACACCAATTGGAAGTTTATTTTATCACTTTCCTTTCAGAACTGATAATTTACTAGAAAATTTTCATGGAAACAGAGGCTTTGATAAAAACAAACAAACAATCAAACAAAAACTGTTGTTAAGAAATTTTTCAGCGAGGTGGTAGCACCTTCTATCAAGTTACATCTTTTCCCTTTTAATTAGAGCCAGATTTAAGGGTTTTTTTCCCCCCTCTTGATGGTCCAGGTCCATCTTGTTCTCTGATTTACAGTTTTACTCCAAGTAGCTCAAACAACAGGGCCTTTGGGGATTAGAATATTTAATTATTTCCCTATGTGATAAATAAGGATTTTGGTCCTGGCAGGTGAGTTATTTTGCAAACTGGAGGGCAGTGAGAAAAACAATCACATTAGAAGATATGGATGCAAATGCTCACCATGCTGGTTTGGTAAATACCTGCAGAAATAAGGAAACAACTTGGTTCTTACAATACTGACCTCTCATTCAGCAGTTTTCAGGCCTCAGTGCAAGATGCCACAAGCAATATTAATCCAGGCTCAAATGAGCTAATCCACGTCAAAGGGGTCACTTGACAGAAGCTGTGTCACCCCAAATTAATCCATTAATAACCAAAATTTGAACTACTCATGCAGAATTCATTCTGTAGTCCACAAGACAACGTGGTTGTGCCCAGAGGGTGATTCAGGACAGGAGGGAGCTGGAGGGAATTGCCCTCTGGAGGGCTCAGCAGCTCCAAAGGCAGTGTAGGGTGAGAAATTCATATTTATCTGTTGAGAAGCTCCAAGCACTGGTTAAGAAAGATGATTCCAGCCTCCCACCTCTGGATCTGCACACATCTGCTCCACCCACAAGGAAACCTCAGACTGAGATCAGTCAGTAAAACAACTAAGTTTTGTGTTTACTAAAAACTGTTTTCCAAGGTATTTGGAAAACAAAAAGCATCTGTTAAACATGCCAGGTTGATGTCTAATTAACCATTCATTTGAAAGAACACTCGAGGTAGCCTAGGGGTGAATTCATTGGGTTATCAGGGGTCCTGCTGAGGTGCACAAATACACATTTCCCTCGTGGTTTAAATGAAACAGAGCAGTTGTTAAAATAAAGGTTAGAATGGTTCTAAGTGGCTGTTTGTGGGGCGTGCCCAGTTCTTGTGAGTTTACACAATATTCTCTTGGTGGAAATAAACATCTAACCCCCCGTTTTTAGGGCATAAATGAGGCTCTTGGACAGCTGGAGCATCTCACACTGGCAAAACCAGGCTGTACTTCATTTTGGAATTAAAAAAGGTCATGGCAAAGGTGCATCAGGCTGAGCAGCCCCTTAGTTTCAGGCTACACAGATGGCAAATGGCAGGGCAGCACCTTCTCCAGGCCCTCCTCCCCTTCATGCTGCCCCTGCAGCTCTTCCTGCAGGTCTCCTCCTCCAGAGCAAGAGGAGCAATCACTACCTGGGCCAGAGGGCAGCTCAAACACCCCCTGACCCAGCCCCAGCCCAACAAAGGGGGGCCCCTCTCTGCCCTTCCTGTGCAGAAGGTAAAAGTTACTCATTAAAAACAAGGGCTCTTGACTTGCAGTGGTTTAAGGGCTGTTTTTAGCCAGTGGAGCAGCAGCTGAACCATGACAGGCTGGACTTTGCCCTTCAAAGTTGGGAGCAAACACATCCTACCTGAGCCAGCATGTGGCCATTCAAACCAGAAGCATCAGAGCCTGGTGCTCTTTCCCCAAAACTCAGACTTTTAAGGCAAAATGAAGGGGCCTAAGAAAAACAGCAATAAATGCCCTGGTTGGCAACCAGTTCAGCAAAGGCAGGATGGTAAAGATCAACACACAACTCCTGGGATGAGATGCAGGTTTCTTGTTCTGTTAAACTTAATCCTGCCAAAGCCTCCTCTGTCCAGGGAGAAATTCAGGATTGACAGACATTCAAGGGGTTTCACTCTGTAGCCATTAGGTTAATGATTAATGTATTAATTATGAGCAGAGCATAGCAGGATTAGCTTGTGTTTTTAATTTAGAGGCTTTTTTTGCACAAGCAATACCAGGAAGTTGCTTGTTGTCTCTTTAATTTCTTAATTTAACTGGAGACTTAAGAACATCCTCACCTCCTTCCCACACCACCTTCTGGTGGCTCCTCAAATGTACAAAACAGGTACAAGACCTGACAAAGCAGGACAGGTGCTCAGAAAACCTTTATCTCTCCAAATTCTGTTCCTGAAGCAACTTATTTATTTAATATTATTTAAGCTATAATTCCAGTGCTTGCTTTCACATGCTGAACTCATGTGTGCTGCTTACCCAATATTTACACTCAGCCACTTCTCTTAGAGCAAACCACATCCTTAAAAAGAAAACTACAAGAGAAACCAGGTTATAAAGAAGCATCTTATCATGAAGATGGACAATCTTTTAGCCCTTGGCAAGCTGGACAATGATTGTACACAAAACATGCTGCACAGAACTGAAAGGACATGGCAGAGACCTGTAAGGCTTTCTATACTTTTATTCTTTTCCTGGTCCAACACATCCTCAAGGTCATGTCAGAACAGTCACAAATTCATCTCTGGTATGTGCAAAATTGAAACAAATTTACATAGATAAAATTGCAAAAGTAAAAACAAAACTAAAGGTGGGGGTCACGGGTTAAATTGTTTCTTCAGAATCTAAGAGACAACAGTTTGGGGGTGTTTGAAAACATATTCCCAACTTTTAAAACAAGCTGCAGTTTGTTTCTACTGGGTTTATTTGTTGAGGAAAACTAAAAGAGGATCTTTCTGGTGAACAACTTCTTCCTTTCTGCTCCATTCCCATTTGCTGGCAGATTTGTTCACAGCAGAGTCTCCTCCTGTCCCTCTCCCCACTGTGGTCACTCACTTTGTTACAGCCAAAACCACCTTGATTCTCATCCTGCCTGGGACAGAAACCTGGTGTGGATGTGGGCTCTGTTGAAGAACCTGAGCTCAGAGGGAGGGGAGAGGGATTTCAAAGTCTATCAAGAGCACACTGAGCCTGCCAGGGATCTGCTGCCAGGCTCTGTTACCAACCCAGGTGCCCAAGCCACCCTAAGTCACTTGGCAACAGCAGGGACAGCCAGACTCCAGCAAAAGGAGGCAGATCCTCCAAGGCCTGGCAAAGCCACTGGATCAGCCCTCTCAAGCCCCCTTCCCTGCTAAAGGAAGGCCCAAGGCAACTGCTCAAGGCAACTGCTTTGTCTACAACCCAAAATGCACAGAAATGGTGTTGGCCAAAAGCCCTTTGGATGGGCAGAGAACAAAGATCAGGAAGACATTCCTTAATGCCACAGAACCTGGTTTTACACATCTGGGCTGAACTGCAGGTACAGCATCTTCTTGTGTGGAATTTCTACCCAGAGATCCCACTGCTGAGCCCATCCCCATCCATGACTGTGCCTGGGCAGTCTGGGGTGGCCGGGTGGGATGGAGGAGGACAACAGGCTCTTAGGAAGTGATCCATGTTCAAACCAGTGCTCACAGCTGATCCTGGCTCTGCTTTGGAGATGGAGCTGTTGTCACAACCACGGTGGAAACTGCTTTAGTGGAGCCAGAGACTGTTCCCTGCTGGAGGTGGGAGGCTGGAACTGTTTGAATTCGCACCTGTGTGAAATGGAAAGAAAAAACTCGTGTCAAGAACAATGTGGTGACACAATGGCTGCACTTGCATCCTGCTCTGGTAAATTACCTGCCTCTGTTGCCAACAAAAACTCAGTCACATGAACAGGACCAAGCACCAAAACATGTCAGGAACAGAATCTGCCACAAGATAATTCCATCCACTGTCCACAGGGGATGGTGGCAAGAGATTTCCAGATTAGCGGGGAAGATTTAAAAACTAGTTGGAATAAAGATCTACCCACCTCCACAGATTTGTTATAGCAGATCTCAATGCAGATTAATTCTCTGGAATTACTAAGTTTCCAGACAGAAGGATGGATTTGCAAAGCAGTGGTGTGTTTTCTTCAGGAAACCCACAGAAGACAAAGTACAAAGCACTACAAAAAGTGTTGAGTGAAAGGAAAAATCCTGACAGGATTTTTGGGTTTATAATACTATCAATGCTTCAAAAACCTTTAAAACCTTTATTTGGATGGAGGGAAGGTAAAGGTGGTAATGGACTAATGCACACACCACAGCCAAGCTGCATGCCCGTTCTTTGTCTGGAGCCCCATGTATCAAGTGTAAAGCCCTCCTGGAGACGCTAAATCATCAAAAAGCAAATAAAATGATCATTCTATTTGTCCTTACCTGCGTGGCCTGGCCTTGCTGCTGCAGCTGCTGTAGCTGCTGTGCAGTCAGGAAACTCACAGGCTTGTTCCCAGCGATCAGTTTAGTCCCTGCTGGCATGGTAGTCAGGATGATATTCCTACCCAGCCCACTGATGCTGAGGAAAAGTAATGGTTGGAAGGTTAGTAAACAGCACAGCAGGCTCACAGGCTGTTCCTCAGTTGCTAGGATATTACAGTTCTTACTTCATTTACTAACGATTTTAAGCAGTGGGTTTTTCCACCCCCCAAAACTGGTGAATACACAAGTGACAAATTTATGCCAATATCTATCATTGATAGAGAAGTAATTTATCACACGAATTACACCCTCTGACTCTGGACTGTCTGGGTTAGTCTGCTCAGACCTGAACCCCTGTCTGTGCAGAAAACAGCTGAGCACTCAGTGTTCTGCCCTGAAATATTAACTAAGGGAGACACTATCAGAATTCATGGAAGAATAAACAAGAAGACTTGGACATCTGAATGCCAGAGGAATTTTCACTGAGGCAGTTAACGCTTCCCTAGCCTCTTGAATGGAGAGGTGGTTTCAGATTAGATACATTTTTCAGTGTGCCCCTGGGTTAATTCCTGCTCAAACACACAGGACTAATCTAACAGCTGGTTTCAAGACAAAGAATGGTGTATTTGCTAGAACCTATCTCGGGGCACTTAAAGAAAGACTACAATGTCACTGCAGACACCACATTCATTCAGCTCCTTGCAGCCAATGGACCTGTTCAGGGACAGCAATCCTATTCCACCCTCTGCCTGCTCACTGCCCAGGAACCTACTGAACACAGACCTAATTCCAGAGCACAGCTAAGGGGTGCAAAGCACTCACTTGGCCCCGAGGTTGCCCTTGATGATGGGGGCAGTCACCACGCTCTTGCCTTTCACAGGCTGGCTGATCACCGACAGAGGCACTGTTATCCTCGCTGGAAGTTTACCCTGGGGGAGTTGAGGAACACGTGAGGAGCCACAGGGAGGTCAGCAGAGAAACTGCCTGACAACACACAATTACCACTCAGCTGCTTCGTGGGAGCCCTGGGAGCACAAACCAACAGCAGCTTTGCTGATGAAATCTGTGCTCCATTTCAGGCTTGTTAAAATTCACCTCCATCTCATTCACTTCACAGCTGCCTGAGCCCTGAAAAGCCACATCATCTTGGCAGCACAGTATCCATGATTTTTATCCTTAGTGGTGTCAATTCACTTAGGTAACTACGGCAGTACAGTTTATGGTGACACTAAAGGGGGAAATCAGTAAAAAAGTCAATACAAGTTACAAGCACTTCTAGTTCTGAGTGTTCCACGACACCATTCCAAGGGAAATTACTCACAAGGCAAGACACTGAGCTGCCTGAGGCAGAACTTTAGATACATAAAGCTTATTTCATTCACTTGCAAGAGGGGCTAAGAAAAGCTGTATCTGACTTTTTGAGGGCATTGAGCTACAACTCCACCACCACAAAATGAGTTGCAGACCCACATCCAGAACACAAGCCGTGGCTGCCCCACCCCTGGAAGTGTCCAAGGCCAGGTTGAACAGGGCTTGGAGCTCCCTGTTTAGTGGAGGGTGTCCCTGCTCATGGCAGGAACAAGATGATTTTTAAGGCCCCTTCCAACCCAAACCACTCCCTGATTCTACCACACTTAACCCAAGCCTTTGTGGATGTAAAGAGGACTTTTTGGCCATAAACCACCAGTACATTTTGGTGCCTCCTGTGCCTCCCACCCTGAGTGAAAGCCCAGCATTACTCACTGCCTGGGACGTGGACACCACGGTGGTGCTGACAGGGACCTGCCTCACGGCCGTGGCTCCCGTGCTGAGGGTGATGGGGGTCCCTGCAGCTCCCGAGGCCACAGCCACTGCCTTGGACACCGTGGCACTCACAGTGGGCAGGGACACGGCTGAGGTGTGGGCTGTGCCAGCAACGCTCACCGCTGAGGACGAGGGCTTGGCGTGGGTGGCTACAGTGATGGTTTGCCCAGCCTTGGGGGGCATCACGCCCAGCCCCTGCACGATTCGTATGGTGGCAGCAGGCTTGGCCTCCGTGGATGTCACCGTGGTGATGGCTTTGCCCTTCTGCTCTGCCACGGCCATGCCCAGGGCTGGCATCAGGCGGAAGGCAGAGCTCGCTGGCTCTGCAGTCTTGAGCTCAGGGGTCACTTTAACCACCGTGCTCCCAGCGGGGCTGGAGGAGGCTGGAGTGGCCGTGCTGGTCTTGGCTGGAGAGTCGGCAGTCTGGACAGGGTTGGACGTCACGTGCAGAGTGGCAGAGATGCCCTTGCCAGCAGCACTGCTGCCTGCAGCTGCCGTGAAGAGGTCCTGAGTCAGTTTGACAGTGGTGACCTGGGACTTGGCCAGGGTGGCCATCATGTCCGGGGTGATGCGCAGCACCGTCTGCCCCTTGGCGTCCGTGGTGATGGACGAGGGCGGCAGGCGCAGCACGTCCTTGCCCTGGATACGGAAGTTGGTCGCTGTGAGAGGGATGCCACTGCCAGCCTGGGCCTTCACGCCAAGCTGTCCTGTGATAGCCACCTGGGAGAGGTCAGGGAAACAGCTCTGTCAAAGCACGGCACACTCAGAGCACAACTTCCCAACAGGGTGGTGACACCAGCACTCAGTACATACTGAAAATAGTTCAGGCTGTGTATCAGATGGCATTCCCAAACCCACATAAACTAGGAGATGCTCTGGTGCTGGTTTCATATCCCATGGCATTCCCAAACCCACATAAAATATGAAATGCTCTGGTGCTGGTTTCATATCCCATGGCATTTCCCAAACCCACATATGAAATGTTCTGGTGCTGGTTTCATATCCCATGGCATTCCCAAACGCACATATGAAATGCTCTGGTGCTGGTTTCATATCCCATGGCATGCCCAAACCCACATAAACCAGGAGATGCTCTGGTGCTGGTTTCGGATCCCATGGCATTCCCAAACCCAGATAAAACATGAAATGCTCTGGTGCTGGTTTCTTTTCCAAACAAGACAAATGAAAGATTAAAGAACCCCCACAAACACATCTTTCTCCTGTACCTGCAGACAGGGCTCAAACACACCAGACCAGCAATGCCTACACCTGCACAGCCCATAACTCACACATCATCCTGTCTGCACAACACATCTGTCCCAACAAACAGGAGCTGTAGAGCCCAGTTCCTTGTCTCTGCCTCCCTCCCTCTCACCTGCTTGATGATGTTCTGGCCAGCCACGTTCTGGATGACAGTGGTGGAGGGGGTGCTGGCAGCAGAACTGCCTGGGGAGCTGGTCACCGGCTTTACAGCAGGGCTGGGGGCTGCAGGCAGCCCTGCCACAGTGAGGGCTGCCTGCCCTGCCACGGAGCCTGCTGCCCTCTGCACCTGCACAGGGCTGCTCTGGGCCTTTACTGGCAGAGTCATCACAGCCTACAGGAGACAAGGGAGGAAGCCTGTGAGCACACTAACACACCAAGAACACTGATAACTCTTCTTTGTATTGTGCCTCAGCTTGGAAGTTCAGGGAGACCTCACTGCTCTCTAAAACCACCTGAAAGCAGGTTGTTGTGGGGTAGGCGTTGTGCTCTTCTCTCAAGTAACAAGTGACAGGACAAGAGGAATTGGCCTCAAGTTGCACTGGGGCGGGGTTTAAGGTTGGATATCAGGAAAAAAATTTTCACAGATAGGGTTGTAAAGCATTGGGAATGGACTGGCCAGGGCAGTCAGTGGTGGAGTCACCATCCCTGGAAGTGTGGATGTGGCACTTGAGGGCATAGTTTAGTGGTGAACATGGTGGTGGTGCTGAGCTGATGGCCGGACTTGGTGATCTTGGGAGGTCTTTTCCAGTCTTAATGATTCTGTGGTTCTAAATTCTATGGACTTTTTACATAATGCACAATTTAATGAACAGGCAATGGGAACAGTGGAAAACTGTCCCTGTGCTCTTGCTCTGCAGTTGCTGTGTGCTCCAAGTGAGCACAGAACCCCTGTACATTACACCACAGCACCAGAAGAAGCCAGATTAGATCTCAGAGTCACTTCCAGGCAGCCCAACTCACCTGAGGGAGCACTTTGGTTTGCGTGGCTGTAGCTGGGACACGGATCTGAGGCACTGATGTGGGCTGCTGCTGCTGCTGTTGCTGCTGCTGCTGTTGCTGGGTCACTGCTGGCAGGCTGGGCTGGGCAGTGACCACCCTGACCTGTGGCAGCCCCGAGGAGCCACTGTGACTTGCCACCCTTGTGGTGGGTGCTGCTGGCCCAGGCTGTGCCTGAGAGCTCTGAGCTGTGGAGAGCAATGTGCCCAGCTGGGGCATGGTGGGGGATGACACCAGAAGGACACTGGAGGAAAGAGAGAGCCAGGAGGTCAGCAAAGAAATGCAGGAAATTCAGAGAATCACTGAGATTGGGAAAGCCCTCCCAGCCCCCAGAGCCCACCCTGTGCCCGATGCCCACCTTGTCCTCCAGCCCAGAGCACTGAGTGACACATCCAGTCATTCCTTGGGCACCTCCAGGGCTGGGCACTCCAAACCTCCCTGGGCAGCCCCTTCTAATGCCTGACTGCCCTTCCCATGGAGAAATTCCTCCTCATGTCCAATCTGAACCCGACCCCAACACAGTTTGAGGCCGTTCCCTCTCCTCCTGTCCCTGTTCCCAGGGAGCAGAGCCTGATGTCCCCCCCAGCTCCACCCTCCTGTCAGGGAGTTGCAGAGCCAGAAGGTCCCCCCTGGGCCTCCTTTTCTCCAGGCTGAGCCCCCCCAGCTCCCTCACTACTGAATTAACCAACTGTCAGCATTCCCAAGTGATGCAGGAGACAGAAGCAGTACCTCTGGCTGGGTTTTGCAGGCTCAGCACTGGAGACACTCTTGCTGACTGCAGACACTGGAGGGGGTGAAATGGGTGTTGGTGGCAGTGCTGGTGCAGTTGGTGTCACAGGGGTCACGGGAGTTGGTGGCATGCTGGAGTCACTGAGGCTCAGCTGGCTGGGCTCTGCTGTGCTGCTGGGCAGGGCTTTCACAGCACCCTCCTTGCTGCTTGACTTCTGCAAAGGAACCATGTGCAGCACCTCAAAACCTGGCACTGCTGCAGCCTGGGGTGGGCTGAGCACCTTAACAGGAGGTCTGTAGGGTTGTGAATGATGAAATCAAACATGACTGCCTGCCTGCCCCAGCTGCAGCCATGGATCAGCTGGGGAGTTTGGCTGCTCCTGTTCTCAGAGAGAAGTACATCTCAGCTCTGACAAACATTCAGGTTTCCACTCTGGTTAATGTGCCAGCAGAAAGTGCTTTAGAGATGTTTGGTATCAGTAACAACAAAAAGATATCCAAACTCTGACAGCGAAGGGAGAGTGTGTGTTCCACATTCCGCTACAGATTAACCTCAAAACTAGATCTGAAAGGCTATCCCTATGATAGGGATCAAAATGAATTCCACTGCCCTTTCTGCTGAGATAACAGTGATAGCAGCGGAAGCTGGGTGGAGCAAAAGCTCCCTCTGTATTTTGTGCACTGGTGCCAGACCAACACTGACATTCCTATAAATCACGAATTGCCAACTCAAACATGTGGGAATTTTCATCACCCACTATGGATGCAGAATTTATGGATCTCCTTCCCAATCCCAAAAGCAGCTGTGCAAACCTGAGCAAAGAAATCTACCATTTTAGCTGGAGGTTTGGGCTTCTGAAGAGCTTTCTTGGCCTTTGCTGCAGCAGCTTGAGCGTGATGGATCCGTTCTGCAAGGACAAGTTAATGGTTAGAGCTCCTGAGCATAAGCAAACTGATTCAAGGAGGAGGCCAAGTCAGACCTGTAAATTCATCTTCAGACAAGGAATTAAACACACAAAGTCATGTAATAGTGCACAGAAAAATACCAAGTAAAATCAGCCAGAAAGGCTGAAAATGAGACATATGAGAAGTTGTGAATGAACATACACCTGCAGTTCTTGTACATGGGATATATTTTCCCAACAGACACTTCAAAGTGATACACTGCTCTGCAAGAGTGCTTATAAACATTTTCAATTCTCCAGGTATCAGCAGGGCTTACCAAACTCCTCCTCACTCCTGTCCCTGTGCAGGTAAATCCACAGCTTGCGCCCGATGTCGTATTTCACACAGGGATCTTTCTCGTAGTGCAATCGATCCAAAGCACCACTGACAACAGTGTTAACCTGGAAATTCACAATTCACACATTGCAAGATGACCCTGGCTGGGCTGGCCAAAATTCAGGAATAAAAAAGTAATCCTAGTTGGTATAAAAGCTGAATAAGCTGTGAGCAATCTCCAGCTGAGAGCAGATGTTGCAGCACAGGATGCTGTTTGTCATCTTGGATTAAATGGAGCTTCCACCAAAGCTGAAAGCTTGGAAAGCGGTTTGTTTCTGAAACTAAAATGTGAGCAGCTCTATGACAGTGTTAATTCTGTGGTTTTTCTAGCTGTTTTTTCATCATGCACAGTGCAGATTTGCAGCACCTCAAAGTAGCACAGGAGTTCCCTTTTGCTAATCAGAGCAGCATCAAAATTACTGGGCCTGAGCCACTGAATACTGCCTGGGTGTGTGCAGTGCATTTTTAGGAGAATCTGAGGCCAGACATGACATCCAACTTACCTGAGCACTGGTGACATCTGGAGCTAGGAACTGGGAATCTTTGAGCAGCTCACAGATTTCAGCACGAGTTCCCTCTCCATTAGGAAGGCGAGCAGCAGCATCACGAACTGCAACACAAAGACACTTCCAGCTCTGTAGGCAGCTGTGTTCAGGCACTCCAGCAGATGCATTGGCATTGTTCTCACAGTGCCTGCTTGCTCACTAAACCTAGCCCCTAAAATCCCTCAGAAATATGAGGAGAGATTACAAAGGACCACTTTAAAACACATCCACAGCTTTGTGCTAGGAGTGATAAACTAAAGGAACAGCACCCACCCCAATTCCAATTCCTAAAGTGTTTGGAGGGTCAGAGGGGTATTTTCCTTACTTTAAATAAATGGTTTTGGCCACCAGCTTACCAAGGGACAGGATGGTGACATATGCTGGTCTGTCTGAGCGCAGCAGAGAGTGTTCTCGGGCTTTGTTCAGGGAGGTTTCCTTGTCAAACACGCCCTTCACAGGCCCAACAACCGACTCGAAGCCGTGCATGCGGAACGTGAAGGCTTTGTGGGGCTGGCTGTAGCGGTAACGCTCCTGCAGGGGGGACACCAGTGCTGGCCTTAGCAGGAAACATGCACCAAAACTTCATATTCTGTCCTATTAGACTGAGAAGTTGTTCTGATTCTCTAGAGAAAGCTTTTTTTAAATTAAAGTGCTGCTGTATAAAGTTGTTCTGCATCAAGGGAAGCACAAACTGCTTCCAACAAAATACGAAGCAGCCCCTCACCAAGGTGTGCAGGGCAGGCTCATTGTCAAGCAGCTGCACACACTGGAGGTGCCAGGGAAGAGACATACCTACCCAGCAAACACCCCTTCCCCCTTCTAATCCATCAAAATTTAACCTGGATACTCTACCCCATACACAGCACGGGAAAGAATCCCCACCATCCTGTAATTGCCACTCGCATCTGCTACAGACAAGAGAACTCAATGTATGGCTGCACTTATTTTCTGCTTGTACTCATACATGCCCCAAAAAAAGAGAGGGACAAGTCATCCTCCTATGCTGGGGATGGAAAGAAGAGACAGAAATGCTGGCACTACCAGGACACACCAATTTCCACTAGTTTTGCCCAGTACCCACTAGGAATACTGGTTTTGGAGCAGCTATGTTGTCAATAAGTTTATGTAACGGCAAGACACCAACTTCAAAGTAAAAGAAAAACACTAATCCTTCACATTTACAATGTTTGTGTAGAGTATAAAACTGCCATCCCACACAAATTCTCCTGTTGCAGTGACCTGCTGTTTAATAAGTGCCTTTAAAATTCAGAAGATTCTCTTCTCACCTGCTCCTGGAACACCCTTTTCTCCTCTCCAGTGCTAGGCCGGACTACATAGTCAGTCCTTCTGAAACAAAGGGCATCATCAGGTCTGAGCACAAGCAGACCACAACAGTCCCAAGGACATCCCAAAGGCTTAGTCACCTCATCCTTATAAAAATTTTCTGAACAAACTCTGGATGCATTCATGGTAATGTAAGTAAGAACTTACAATATGCACCTGAAGGCAAGCAAGGACTGTAAATAATCTCATTATCAGGACCTAAGTTAGATTATAGCTTTGCTCTGGTAATCTGTGCAAATTTGGAGAAAATCAGCTGACTTTATGAAGTCCAGTTACTGCATTTATAAAATTAGACTATCAAGTTCCTCCTGCCCCATGATGTAAAGTTGTTTTATTTTAAGATCCAGAGGTCCAAGGCCCAAACCTCCCAGCTTCAGCAGCACTGCAACAGCTTTCAAGGAGTGTTCCACACTTACACTCTGGGCAGTGGCATGGCATCAGAGCTGTCATCATTTTCCTGCAGAGAGAGAGAGAAATGTCAGTGCTGGAGAGAACTCACTTGGATTTTGTGCTGCTACAAGGGGAGTTTTGTCTGACTCACTTTGAAAAAAGTCTGGTCTTTGGTCTCCAACCAGAGATGAAACAGTGCTGCCAGTTCCTTCTCGTGCTCTTGGTATGTACCTAGTAAGAAATCAGGAAAAATTAGGAATAGGAGTCTTAATTGTTACCAAGCACCTGCCTGTACCTTGTCCCAGTGCATCACCAGTCATAAGGCATCCTCCCACTTCATATTGCAACACTTGGACACATCCAGGCTTAGGAAAGGACAAAAGCCCAGAGATTCTCCTGTGCTGGTACAAAGGGTGGTGCTTCAACTCCTGGCACAGCAGGAAGATGCTGTTTGAGACACAGACACCTGGCTCCCACTTTCCAAAGTAATCCCAGTCACTGAGCCCATGAGCAGGAACATGAACCTCCACCTGAATTAGGAGAGGAACCAGGGGAATACATTCCTGACTGCAAATCTCTGCCAGTTTGAGCCTGCAAATATAATCACTAGATGAAAAATTCTGCCTAGGAGCTAAAAGAATGAACATAAACATCTGTAATTCACTCAGTATGAGCCTGGGCACCTTGATCATCAATTTGCTCTTTGGTTCCCACTTTTAAGAACTGGAATAGTATCAGTTTGCTCCACAGAGAAGCTTAATTCATTTGTAATTGTAATAATCAATAATTACTGCAAATAATCAGAAGGTATGCTCTGCAAAAAGGGGAAATACGAAGGTGTTCAGGCAGATTGGAAGGGGGAAAAACATGTTTAAGTCAGCAACATGAAGAAATGCAGCCCAGTGCCTTTGCTCATTTATGATCTGATACTGATGTCTTGTGAAAACCTCAAACCCCAAACATCTTTGAGCTCAGCTAAAAGAAAAGGCCTAGCCATGGAATTAACAGCTCTGCTTGTGCTTGTCTGCAGGCTGCAGCACCCTGAGAAGTGAAGTCCTGGAGAAAATAACAAACCTTTACTACAGCAGGAAACACAGAGAGCACAAGGGACTCACCAACCAATTTCCACTGCTGAGTTTTTTCCTTGAATTCAACAAAAGGAGCATCTGCAATGAAAAATGTGCATGTCAGAGACGTTGTACAATGCCCAAGCCCCAAATCCTGCTGGGCTGATGCAAGGTGTGGAGTTGGGCTGGCACTGACAGAGCATTTGAAGGGATTACGTAAGTGCATCCCTAAATTTATCCTTGCCCAAAGGGAAGGTGAGCATTTCAGAGTATGAGGGCAAGCACAAGGAGAGAACAGGATAATGAGCCTTCCATCAACAGGCTGTTCGTGCTGTGAGGCACCAGGGACTGTTACTGTGCAGTGAATATTCCTGTCCACTGGAATTCTGTCTTGCTGGATGCTCATGGGAAGCAAACTTGGGATTTACAGCACTCACCAGCACTATGAACATGCTGCAAGGCCACTACAATCCGTCTCTGCCTTTAGAACTTCCCACTAAGCAAATCAGAACCACAGAATAATTCAGTTTGAAAGGAAGGCCTGAAACTCAGCTGGTCCAAGCCCCAGGCCCAAGCTGGGCCAGCTCCATGTTCCAGTGGATTGCTTAGGGCATTAACTAGTTTATTTTTTATTTTCTCCAAAGATAACCACAACAACTTCACACCACGGGAGAAGAGACTAATCCCTTCCAGCTTCAAACCTCCTGCCTGAAGCCACAAGCTGAACAGCAGAAACTGTCTGTCTAGAGGCAATTTCACACACATTTTCACATACTTGGGAATCAAGCTGGGGCTTATCTACTCTCTACATGCAAAATAAGCCAACCATAATGAGGACATGTAAGGTATAAAGCTTATCACAGAAACTGTCAGCAATACAATGATTTATTGTGGTGAGGAATTAGAAGTTTATTTGAGCTATAATATAAGCCAGCACTGATTAGAACAGAGGAATAAGCATCATTAGTATTTTTAGCAGCTATTCTTACCTCTGCTGTCACCTGCCAAGTACTGCAAGGCAGGTAAAACCAGTTCAGACCAGTTAGGGGCAAAGGAGAACCAGTTATTTAGTGCACTGGCATGAGAAGATTGCCAATCGAGAACTTTATCTTCAAGCTGAAGAGGAAAAGGAAATATTTCATTAATGACTGTTGCCACAGAAAACAAACCAGCTAAACCTATCCAGGAGACAAAGGTTTGTATGTATGTAAAAAAATCCCCTGACTTTTTCAAGTGACTGTAACATGGTATTTTAAACAAACACTTCCCCATCTCTGCCCTTAATATACAGAATATATCTAACCAGGAACTATAGAATGGGTATGGAATGACTTACAGATTCAACTAAGTTCATGAAATATGTGAAAAACAAAACTCCCACAGGGTTTAATTTCTTTAATATGTACTCTACATCTTAATATAATTTACAGCAAGACCACTCTGGAGAAGGATCACTATTACATAGCTATAAACCCTTCTATCCTTCAGGGTTTCTCCCTGCAAAGATTCCTTACCACAGAGAGAGTAGCAGGCCCTTCCACAAACAGTATCTCCAACAGAAGGAAGAAGAAGCTGGATGATATCTCATTTATTTCAAGGCATGGCTTCATGTCATCCAGAGGTCTTCAGATGAAAGGGAACACAAGCAGGTAAGTCCTCAGAGTAAGCATTCACCTTCATACACAAAGATGGACACCACACATCTCACACACCCCAAAGTGCACAAAAACACAGCCTGCAACAGCCCCACAGAGATCTGAGCTGAACAAGTGCTGCTCCCCCATCCCTGCAAGGTGCTCAGGGCCCTCTGAAGCACTTACTCCTCTTTGATAGAAGACAGAGGGAGGGGAGAAAGGTCCTGAGACATTGGTGGGATTCCATCTGCATTGCCAAGAGAGTCAGCCAAATCATCCACCTCAGTTTTAATGACCTTCAGCTTCTTTTTCTTCTTATCCTCCTTTTCCTTCGCCTTTTTCTTGAGAGTTGCGAGGTTGTATAAGGCTTTAGAGATGAGAAAAGGTAAAAAGAGTAATTAGAAAGCTTCTTACTATCTTTCAGTGAAAGTCATTGACTATTTAAACATATATTCAGAAATGCATGTTGTGTGCACTCATGCAAACATCATTCATTCCACCTTCCCAGTCATTGCCATGAGTCTTTATTCTTCCCCTCCGAAGAAAATCCCTAGATTTTAACCAATGCAGATGAAATTAAAAAGGCAGAGGATGCACTGACCTGCCAAGGAGCCTTTCCTGCCAGCATTCACTCGAGTCATGATGTCCTCCAGAGTCAGGTCTGTTGTGACCAGATCAGGGTGATCCTACACAGGACAATGGGCAGAAATTAAATTGGCAAAGGACACAGTGTTAAGGCAGAAAAAATGCCCCAAACTTATCCAGGATCAGCTTATAAAGCTATTTACTGCAATAAAAGCTGGGAAGTCTTCTAACCCTGAAACCCACAATCTTTTCTCTCCAAAACATTTAACTAAAACTACAAAATCCTTGTAAACAGATAAGCATAAGGAGGAGCTGCATCTATGCACCGACAATTAAACCCAGGTTATGATATAGAGCTGAAGGGTGGCTGCACACAAAAACCAGCAATCCTATTGAACTTTATTTCTTACAGATAAAAGACTAAAAGGTAAAATGCAGTCCCACCCCCCACACTTTCTGGCATCTTACAGGCTGACGTTTTCGTTTCTCATGGTGCTTCTTCAACATCATCTTCAAATCACTTTCCCCAAGTTCTATCTTGTCTGCAAGGAAAAAAATATCAGGTATTATTTGCACAGCACTCCCCTATTGTTACTTTCCAGACTTCTTAAAGTGGCATTTTCTATCCATCCTCACTTCCAGCAATCTCTGTATTTCAATAACTAATTTCTCCTTATTTGAATTTCATTCACTCACTTGCTTCATCAGATTTCATTGCTGATGCAAGCATGGAAGTGAAAAGAAGCCAGACCCAGCTTCAAGGGCTTGCAGACTTTATTACAGTCACTTTAAGAGGGATTCCTAAATGTCTTGAACTTTAATGCTTCAACCATTAAAGGCAAAATCCAACAGAGAAATTATTACACCAAGTTATTTTAACTTGTGTTAAAATACTACTGCTATAATAACTGTTGTGGAGACTGCAAAAATGAAGCATTGCAAGTTTGCCCATCAAATAATACATTTTCAAGCTGATTTCTTGCAGGGTCTCAAAGGAATTCTCCCCTCTAAATCTGTGTTGACCCCTGGTTTGGTTCTCACCTGCTGTTTTCATGTCCAAGGTTGACAAGGTGGGGATCACTCTCAGGGGAACTGGTGGGCTTGAACAACGTGCTGGAGAACTTGGAGGCCAAGAGATGAGTTCTAAAACAGAGAAATAAATTTCCTTCTGCAAGACCTAGAACCAATCCACATAGTTCTATTACCTCATGTTCATTAGATCATGCCCAGTAAAACCGAGTCCAGATTTCACTGCTCTATCACACATCAAAAATGTGTGTCTCTGCCTTCACACCTCGGGTCTTTAGTGCAGCCCAGGGTATTACCTTCTTCATCAGAAGACAAGGCAGTGTCTCCACACTCCTCTTTCACCTCCCTCAGGATTTTCAGGTAGCGCCGGTGGGTCCGCCTGTCTCGCTCTTCCGAGTCATACGTCGGTGGGAAGTGCCTTCTCCTCAGGGTCATGTCAGGGCCTCCCTTCCTGGCTAATTCCAGCAAGTGCTGGAGGAAGAGATTCAGGTGGCATTAGCTGTGTCAGTGCTTTAAGCCAGGACAGGTAAGCCCAGCTCAGGCACTTCCAGCAAGGTTCCCGTGCCAGGCTGGTGCCTGTATAAGGGAACCCTCAGGAAGGATCAGTATCTGCCACATATAGGATTTTAAAGCCAGCATTTTAGACCATCAAAAAAGCAAGGCAAAGGGTCTGCACCTTCATCTCCACACACAGCAGTGTCTGCCACTTGATAAGAACTTAACCACTGGTGTGAGATGTAGTTTCCACAGCAAATATGTAACACAGCATGGAATATTGTCTCATTTGAAGGAAACATTTTACCCCTTATGGCTGCAAAGGAAAATAACTTCCTAGGTATTCTATACTGTTGCCCAGAGAAGCTGTGGCTGCTCCATCCATGGAAGTGTTCAAGGCCAGGAGCAACTTGGGCTAGTGGGAGCAATCCATGGCAAGGAATGGAACTGGATGAGCTTGAAGGTCCCTTCCAACCCAAACCATTCTAGGATTCTGGGATTCTATTTCACATAACACTATAGGGCATTTCACAGACAGACTTTGATCATCATCCATACATCCCATATGCTTCAATGTCTAAATGCAATAAAAAATGAGTGTTTACAACAAACTGATTTCAGCTGGCAGTAATTAGCTCAAGAAGTATCCCTAGAGGAAGCCTTCAGCAGGGATTTACAGGCATTAGAATGAAGTTTTGTATCTAACTATGCATTGAGCAACTGTACTTGTTCCACAGCCACACAAACGGTAGAAAACAAAGGCAGAGTGACTTGTTAGCAAGTTATAAAGGGGCAAATGTGGGAAGTGGGGGCAAGGTGGGCATGGAAAAACACACTACGCTCAAGTGAGAACTGTGAGAGTCACAAACCCTACAATCTGCCAACATAACAACAGATTCTCTCTAGGCCACAGGAAAAGTCACTAAAATCATTAAAGGAGAGAGCTGTGAAGACACCAGGGCACGCTGCAGAAAGGCAGGGCAGACTCACGTTGCGGGAGGCGAGGATCTGCTTGAGCAGCCTGTAGAAGTACTGCTGCTGCGCCCGCAGGTACCGCTTGTACTGAGACTTGCAGCACAGCTGCCGGTACTTCACCACCTCGGGGTTGAAGTGGCCATCTGTGACAGGGACAACACACAGCTGAGGTGTCACTGCTGGCTCAGAACACCCCCCAAAGCCACCCAGAAGCTCACTGACCCCTGAAGAGTTTCTGGGCGATGTGCAGGGGGTTCCCAAAGCGAAAATTCTCCCCACCAAAGAGCGCCGAGATGAGCTTGTTCTGGTGCTCCCGGTTGTTCTCGGGAAAGTGGGGCAGGAACTTCTTCAGGTGCTCCCGCTGTGCATCTGTCAGGACCTCCTGCCACGTGGACAAGCTGACAACCTCGAAGAAGATCTCAGGCTAAAGGAAGCAAGGAGAAACAGCAAAGAAGATGCACCCAGGTGCTCGACAAGGTCTAGACCTTGAGGCTTTTTGGGGTTAAGGAACACCAGCCAGGAGACACCAAGTGCAGAAACAACACAGCAGGAAGAGCAAAGGGGAGGAAATCGATACTACTAACTAAAAGAAAACTCATTCATTTTTCTCAAAGACAATTTAAAAATAAGGATATAATAGAGTCAACACCTTTCCCGGGGCAGTTTCAAACACCTCCCCTGTTTCCAGCTGCCCTGTATGCACCCCCAGAGGGAGCTGAACTCGCTCCTAACCCAGCCCATGCCCAGCTGAAGTGGCTCAGCAGCACTCACGTCCTCCAGCAGGTCCTCGGGCAGGCTGACCCTGGTGGAGCCCAGCATGCAGTCCTCCATGATGCGTGTGCCATGGCCCTCCAGCTCCAGGGGCTCGGTGAGCATGTGCTCCAGGGAGTCCATCCCTCACCTTCAGCTTCAGCCCTCTCCTGCTCCTGCTCCTGCACACCCACAGCAAAGCCAGCAGTGACTCCGAGGAGCCGCCTGTGCTGGGGGCTTGGTGCAGTGCAGGCTGGGGCATTGGCCTGGAATATATACAGGTATGTAGTAAGATACCAAACATAGATAATAGTTCATGTATAGATGGATAAAAATGTCACCTTCAATTACAACACATACAATATTATATATATACACATAAGATATTATATATGTGTATATATATACTTGTATAAAAACTTCATCTCCAATTACAACACATACATTATATATACACATATACTTAATATACATATATTTTATAATATTTCATATAGATATACTTGTATAAAATGTCATCTTCAATTACAACACACACAATATTTTATATATATATGCTTATATTATATGTATAATATCTATGTGTGTATATATACTTGTATAGAAATGTTATCTTCAATTACAGCACATACAATATTATATATACTTATATATATTTATATTATATACTTATAATATTATATATATACTTGTATAAAAACATCATCTCCAATTACAACACATACAATATCATATGTACGTATACTATACATATACAATATTTTATATATATATACCTGTATAAAAATGAAATCTTCAATTACAACACATACAATATTATATATATATTTATATGATATCTATAAGAAGGTATTTCATATATATGTATATATACCTGTATAAAATGTCATCTTCAATTACAACATATACAATATTATATATATAAGGTATTTCATATATATATCTATACACTTCTATAAAAATGTCATCAATTACAACACATACAATATAATATATATTTATATCATACATGTATATATAAGAAGGTATTTCGTATATATGTATATATACTTGTATAAAAATGCAATCTTCAATTACAACACATATTTTATATATAGATATATTATACATATAAGCTATTTCATATATATGCATACATACTTGCATAAAAAGTCATCTTTAACTACAACACACACAACATTACACACACACACATGTATTTTCCCCCAAAACCCTCTCTCCCAGCTCCGGCGCGGGCCTGCAGAGCCCTGGCAGGGCTGTTTCCCCGGGGCAGGATCTCCCCTCGGCCCACACCCCAAAAAGCCGCACTTTAATCGCGGTTTGGGCGATTTTAACACGCTGTTCCGCAGGCCGAGCGAAGCGCCACGGCCGGGCCGCTGCGGGCTGGGCTGCGAGGAGAACCCGGGCCACACGCGGGGTGACAGCAGCGCAACTAACACCGCGAGCTTTGAGGGGTCTGGGGCGCTAAAAGCAGCGCAAAGCGAGTTATTTGGTGTTAATTGGTGTTATTTGGAGTCCTTTCCTACCCGCACCGCGCTGTTCCACACCCGGCCCGGCCGGGGAGCCGCCTGCGCATGCGCAGCGCCCGCCCCGCCCCTCAGATCGCCCCGCCCCTCCGGCCGCCATGACGGCCCCGCCCCCCCGCCCCTCAGGCCGCCATGACACCCCCCCGCCCCTCAGTCGCGACACGCCTCCGTCTATCGCGATAGTCGGGGATATCGCGACGGAATCGGTGGCGATATGCCGTGCCAGCGTGCCTGGGGGGCCTCAAAAGTATTAGTGTTAGTGCCTGTAATAAGTATGTATATGTAGGGAAACAAATGGTCTTATTGCACGCTTATAAAACAATAAAACCAACTGTTGTAAAGTCATCGGTTTCCCCGAACCTTTATGCAGGAATACCTAAATTATGATCGGGAATCTGTCACATCACTAAATCCTAAAATTCCCCTTGTCACCCCTTTAGCAAGGAATACCTGAATCATGGTGGGAAGTTATCAAGATACTAAATTGTGATGTAGTAATTAGCCAGTTGTAAAAATGATGACTTAGCTGTAATCATATAAGGAGATGTAAAAATTCATATGTATACCATGTAATGAATAAGTATAAAGTGGGTGGATAAAAGGCAGACACACATTGTACCTGAGGGCGAGAAGCAAGTGGATTTTTCCTTATAACTTTTATTTCCCCTCTACTCACCCCACACTGACCAAACCTCACCCCCTCCACCAGCCCCACAGAAGGATAAATCACTGCAAGGGTTTAAAAAAAAAGAGAGAAAAAGATTTATTCATTTCAGGGAGGGTTTTTTGTGTTTTGTTCGTGTTTTTACACCTGCCAGGTTGCACGAGACTCTGAACACAACAACAGTCACCAAAATGTACAATAAACATACACAGTTAAATAAGATGGGGCCCAGCAGCCCCCGAGGGTCTGGGTGTGTGGGATGGGGTTGTTTCCCTTTTCCTCCAGGAAAAGACAGACTGTGACCCAAAATGAGCCTGAATCCCCAGCAAAACATGGACCTTGCAGCCCAGAGGACTCGAGAGATCTTTGGATTGCTCTGGTTTAAAAATAATAATAATATACTATACCTTCTGCACTGCAGAAATGGGGAAAATAAAAATCCATGCATTCATTGCCTTTTTTGTAATGTTTTTGCCGTCTGCGCAATCGCTGTAGTTCCTCACTTTGGAAGGGAAACTCACAGTATTTCTATTTCCAGGGATGCTTCTTTTCCATGACAAGGCATTAGTTTAACTTGGGACACTTGGAATCACTTCACCTGTGTCAGGCTGGTGGCCTGACTGTGCTGCTGTGGGACGGAGTGAACACCCATGAGGAAGAGTTGAGTTCAGAAAGGCTGTTTTAGAAGGGTTTTTATGTTGTAGTCTTCAATTTCAAATAACTGTCCTAATTCATAAACCATTCCAACAAAAGTGAATAAAGCGAAACAGTTTTAAACCCCACAACTGCAACATCCTTAATGGGAACAACTTTGATGCTCATCTATTGTCAAACAAATTTTAAAACTTTAAAATTGCTGCTGTAGGGCAGTATCCTCCTGGAATACCCCATTTCCAAGTCTGCTATTTTCCTACTAATACTATTTTTGGTTCATTATTAAATCACCAGCAGCCTGAAGAAAGCCAAGACAGAATCTCCCTCTTCTGCTCCCACACCATCATCATCACAATGCCTGACAATATAATTCCAAAGTCCTCAACAACACAAATTCAAATTAATTAGTGGGCATTGTGGTCACTCGGCCATGCTGCCACAGTCGATGGGTTCCCAAATCCATGGCATTTAAGGTCACTCATCACTAAATGGGAGCTCTGGTCCTCCTTAACCTCAGCCAGCTCACTGATGCCCCAAGAGAAGTGAAATCCCAGGAACAAATTAATCCACATTTTGGCAAGTCTCTTCAAAGCTACCTCAGAACAGTTCTGAGCTGGCCAGGATTTGCTATCTGATTTATCTCATCTCTATTTCCACGCCATAGTAACAGATCTATTAATTGCCAGAGCAATACCTCCTACAAGGCTTTGCCCACAAGGAACCAGACCCTCTTCTTGTCCAGCCTGAGTGTGAAGTTCTCTCATGGCTAAGAGCTTTAACTCCCTAAAACCTGATACCACAACCTGTAGTGCTTACTCATGAGTAATCCTCACCGAAATCCATGGAACACTCATGAAAGAGTCCTGCATTCACACTCAGTGCAGCACAAGAGAAAACAAATCAGGAAAACCTCTCCAAGTTCTGTCTCAAGGGCTTCTAAGACACAACATCCTTCTTTTTTATTGTTTTATAAATAAATGTATCCTGTTAGACATTCTGGGATGAGTTTTCCAGCAGTGAATGGAGGTTCGGACATACAGGGTGTATCCCATCAGGAGTCAGTGGAGTTCTAGTCATATTCTTGCAACTACCAGAGTGCACCAACCAACCAACCAAGACCTGTGATGGAGAATTATGTAGGGAAAAAAAACACACTGCCTTAAAAGATAAACCTTCTTTCCCTTTCTCCTGGTCCCTAAATGCCTTACGAATTCTGTACACAGACCAGGCCCACCAAAGCAGGCAACCCTCACAGATGGCTTTCTGTGTCTCATAAATAGTGGTCCACGAGCATGTTTCTGGTGTGTCTCCTGAGGCCAGGGCTGGTATTTTTATGGAACTGTCCAAAGGAATTACAGTGCATTGTTAACAAGGTTATTTGGGGAAAAAAAAATCAGAGTAACCAACTCTCCATCCAGTCTTGAAGGGGACAAACATGTTCACTTGGAGGTGGCAACAGAGGTAAGGACCCTGTCCCTTCAGAGCAGTGCTCCTGCACCCTCATGTCCTCCTGGCACCACTCTCTTAGGTCACAGGTGCAGGTTAAGCTGAGCCTTTTTTTGTTTACAGGCAAAAAAGCAATTTTCCCTGCAAACACTGCAGGAAAAAGCAACAACAGTGGCTCTGTACTACCCTTGGGTGCTACTGTGGATGTCAATCCCTTTGTCCAACGACACGGGTGTAAGACCCCCCTTTTCCTTCTTTGTGGAACTGCTGGGTAACACAGGGCAGGGCAAACAGCATGTAAACAGTTCTGGAGGGCTGGAAAAAGAATAATTTAATGGACTGCTTCGGCACATCTTCACAGCTTCATTGTTTGATCCATCCCCACAGAGGGACATGAGGAGCCACCGCTTGGCTGCTGCTGCTCCTTCCTCCAGGCAGTCTGCTCTCGTCCAGCTGGGATATTCCCTTTCACCTGGGCTGCTGAAACAAAGCCACAGGAAGCAGTTCTGCCATACTCTGGCAATTTACATCATGTCCTCCTGTTGAAAATATACATACAACAATCTGCCAGGAAGCCTTCAGCTAGACGAGCTTTTCCCATACAACTGAAATATAAAGTTGTTTGCTGGCAACACTTCCAAAAAGGAAAACTAAGGGTCAGCAGACATGCCAAAAATAAAATCCAGGCCAAGCAGAGGTTTCACTTCTCTTGTCCTTTTCGTTAAAAGCTGCATAAAAAGCATCCCAGAAGAATTTTGAGGGTACTTCACGGTCACCGGGGACTTAAACCCTCTTAAAGCATTAACAAGAGCTCCAAGGTCTCAGCTGAAGGTAAGTGAGCACAGCCCCAACCACAGAGAGCCCCGGGGTGCCCCCGCAGCCGGGCTGTCGGGGAGCTGCCAAGACCAGCAGGTGACAGCGGGGGCTCCTCACTCGTGCTCTGCTGAGAAAGTCCTGGGCTTGCTGATGTGCACCTCGCTGCCCCCACCCCCCGTGCTGCTGGTGGTGATGATGTACTGCGTGGTTTGCTGCTGGCTGCTGGGCTGGGGCTCCAGCGAGTCGGGGGGTGCTGCGGGCTGGGGAACCCCCACCTGCACCTCGCTGGGCAGCGCCGAGCTCTGCTTGCCCTCCAGGTCGGGCTGGCCCTCCGAGATCACGTAGTGGGTCTGCGTGGGGGACAGAAACAGCTCGTGATCATCACATCTCCTGGCACTTCTCTGTTCTAATAGTCTGCTGGGAGGTATTCTGGTGTGGAATCAAACTCGGTTTTGTTTAACTGCATTGGAGAGCAACATGAGGCTTGTCCTTTGATTTGAAGGACGTTGGACTGACTGGGCATTTGGTTAATTTATGAATGGTTAAACTCACTGCACAATTAACCCATCACTACAGGTTCAAATAACAATTTTGAACATGAGTATCCTGCAAGGTTTTTTCTACATTCCACATGTTTTAGCAGAAGTTGCACTCCCAGTGTCCAATACCAACACAGTCCAATGGCCTGCCTGCCTCCTTGTGCTGGATTGCTTACAAGGTAAGACAGCAGAAACTCCTTATTTTGTAACCTTACAGGTTACAAAAAGCTATCAAAGTGCTCCCAGAACCTGTTCTGAAATTCAGTTTAATACATACAGCTTAAGCATAAATATTTGTAAGACTAAGCAGTATCACTACATAACACTTTGTCCTGCAAGTGTGATTAAATGAACTCTTTAAACTGGAAGGAGTCATACACACAATGTGGGCTTTGTAGGTGGCTGCCACAGACTATGCTGTGCAGTCTGGACCTCTTTAGGTACCACCTTATGCTCTGTGCCCCAGCCATCATTTTGGCATTGCTTTACCTTTCAAGCTGAAGGCTTTATGTCTGATATATTATTCTGGATGAAAAAAAGGCCACGATTTGTCTTACCTGAGTAACTGCTTTGACTTGCCCTGTGTTGACAGTGGTGACTGGGGTACCCACAGCAGTCTCTGTGATCACATACTGCCCCTGGGGGATGGTCATCATCTGGATCTCTGATGCTGAAACACAGAAACTGGAGAATCAAGACCTTGAATCAAACTGAGAGACAACTTTGAAAGATCAGGTCTTATGTCAGCAAGATCCAAAGTCTTGAACAGAAATTCAGGTGCTGTAAAGCCTTGTCAAACTCCACAGGCCTGAGCAGAATGTTGCTGGGTAACACCAGCTGAGGATCTGGCAACTCCTGCAGAGACAACACATCCTGTTCTCACCCAAATCACCACAATCACCATCCAGAGCTGCATGGACATGAGAAATCACCTCGTGTCACCCTCCTCTTCTGCACAATTCTTTCAAGCACCCATTCACATCTGAACAAGCTGCTGTCCAGCACATGGATTTTGCTGAATGCAAGATCCTTGGAATAAAGTGTGCCTGCCCAAGCCACGAGTGGGATCAAGATGGACCTACAGCAGAAGGGCTACTACAACCATTAGCACTGGTCTGAAACTGTACCCTGCTGATCTCTCTGAGTATTAAGCACAAAGCTTAAGCAGCTCTGCAGATACACTCTGTGACACTCACAGTAGCTCCGGAAGGAGTTCCAAGTGCTGGGGAGGTACGTGTGCTGCACTGAGGAGCCCTGCTGCTGCTGCAGCCCTTGGGCTGGGGCTGATGTGGCTGGCTGCATCTGGGAGGGGCTCAGCTCCTGCTGGGGTTGTTGGGAGGAGGGACTCAGAGGCTGACCCCCAACCTAAAGGGAAAAAAAGGTGTGGTCAGGATTGCATAGCTCTGTGTGCATACAAACACATCCTTCTTATGCAGGGAAAACACAGGGTGGGTTCCAGAGCATATCAAGCACAAGAAATGCAAGGCTCTCCTCCCCCTCCTCTAGCTTGGTTCACTCTATGGTCAGTAAGCACAGACCAGGAAACTGAAGTAGAGACGTTTGCCAAAGTAGTCTGTGGCAGAGAACTGAGATGAGAGGCCAAATTCTACCCAACAGCACAAAGAGCAGCACTTCAAATACTGGAAGACTGCCAGTTCCCATTTACATCTTTTAACTGACAAACTGTTTAAGCTGCAGATTTGTCTGTTCTTAACCATTTATCTCTTGGTGGGGGGGACCACCAAAAACCCCAAACAACAAACACTCAAACAAAACCACAACAAACAAAAAAAATACACCCTGGGACACCTGGGAACTACTTGATGGTCTCAGAAATGTTCATGTGAGAGCCATTTCATGTGTGAATGCCATGGAAAGGACTATCTCCTGCCTCAGCACATGCAATAGGACAGCTGAGCAGACTGGCAGGACAAAGAGGCCCTGCAAGAGAAGAGGGCAATACCTGTGGTGACGACTGAGCTGCCGGCGATGGCTCCGTGACCTGGATGTGCTGCACCTGGATGGCGTGTTGGGTGTAAGTCTGGGGGTCGTGGAGCTGCCCAACGTCCACTGTGGAGTGCTGGGACTGGTGAGGTGAGGTAGCCTGGGGGAAAAAGGAAAGCAGAGGTGTGTGTTTCAGATTGTTCCAGAATCATCCATGTAAATCTCTTCTGGGACACCAGGTCTGGATTAATGAGGTAGGAGCTTTGTTGGAGCACTCCTGCTCAAGCCTGGTGGGTTTCTTTGCACTCCTGGGAGATAAAGGACACTTAGCACATGTAATGGCACAGAGGTGGTTGTACCTCAGTGATCTCCATGGAAGAGACTTGCCTAAGGTCATACAAGCTGTTTGTGCAGTGACTGGACTCAAACCAGAGGGTCTGAAAACCAGGATTAGTGTCAAGCACTTATTTGTAAGCACCTTTCTATGAAATGTACACACACTTGAGACCTGCATATCCAGTTCTGTAGTTTGGCAAAGCTCTGCAGACAAGACTTTTAAAGGACTTTTTGAACAACACCTGCTAATGATACCAACTGCAGTAACTTAATTACAAGTCTCAGATCTTGACAGAATTAAGATCTTGATAATATTAATAATACTGCAGGAATCAGCATTCATGCTCTTGTATCATTACAACAGCCACAGTCACTGTTAACTGGGGCCATTGTTTAGGCCTTTACTAACCAAATTCATAACCTGATTTGTAATGAGGGGCCAGAAAGAACATGGAATTTCAGACTCAAATGTATACACATGGTAGTTTCAGCTTCACCCAGCAGATAACAGACTTGAAAGCTACACTGATTCTTTACAGCTGCCTTTGCTCAGCTCAGTTACTCTACTTACACTCTGGTTTTATTTTTAGGAGGCTGTTGAGCGTCAGGGAATGAATATTCTAATAGATGATATGAAGGGAACAAGCAAGCACTCTCTGTACTCCCAAATTTTGGCTCTGGCTCACTGAGAACAACGAAGTACAAATTAGTCTTGAACTGCAGAAAATGGGTCACCCACTGACCCACTTTTCCAGTTGCTGGAAAACATTCCTAGAGCAAACTCAAGCAAGGGTGGCCAGATGGGGAGAATTAAGTCAGGACTGTGTTGGGATGTCTCCAGCAAGTTGGCCAAGGCTGGCAGGACTATTTATGCCCAGTCCATGATGCTTAGGAAGGGAACCCTATGCATCATCGATTGATTTATGTGCAAAAAGTAACCTGCAGCACTTTGTGTAACTACTCCTTCACAAACCTCCAAGCATTATAGCCCCAAGAACGCACTGGCTCGGTGTGGAAGCGGTCTAAAGCACAGCAAGACCCCCCCAGATGACTCACCTGGGCCACTTGAACAACCTGCAGCTGTATGTGCTGAGGCTGCTGCAAGCCAGTGGTGGCCTGGGACACTGGGATGTACTGGATGCGCTGGTAGTCGCCCTGCGGGGTGCGGTAGTCCGTGGTGAGGGTCTGCGAGATCTCCGTCATGGCCTGTGTCAGCAAGTCCGTGGTCTGGGCAGGGAGAGAGGGACACAGACCATCTTCACACAGGGCTTGTGCAGGGCTGCAGTGCTGTCAGCACACAGAAACTGCACCTACACTGGGCCTGGTCACTAACTGAAATGTGGGCAGGGGTTGGGGTCATAAGTAACCACCAGGGATCACCCCCTAGAATTGCTCTCCTGTGCCTAAATGCTAGTCAGGACCATTATGGGCTAACTTAACACACCATGATAAAAATAATTATTTTAACCTTCTGATTTAGGAATATTCTATTAGACAACAAAAATCCGGCATTTGTAAGGAGCTCATTTCATTTCCAAGTCAAAAAGCACTTCAGGGTCATATTCCACCTTCCCTCCTTCCCTGCCAGAGTGACACTTTTCTTGAGAACTCTCTTTCTAAAGTAAGCAAAGACATTTAATATCTAATTAATAAGGTTTATGAAGTCAACAGCATCCTGACTGAACCTCTCCATTTTCAAGCAAGAATCCTTCATCCACTTAGTCTTCAAGCAGAAGTTTTAAACTGTGATCAATAGGATTTCTGCAACTGTGCAAGCATCCCAGCACCACTGAAGGACACAAGGCTGATCTCCTAGTCTCAGCTTTCACTGCTGTGGCAGCTGATGTACTAACAGTGGAGATCAGCCAGTGGAGAGTCCTATCAGTCAGTGCTGCACTGTCCAAAGGACCACAGACATCCTGACTCCCTGAGCACAGCTGGCTCCAGTCCTCAGTCCCTGCTACACACGTCCTCTTGACCCCAAGAACTGCAAGTACCTCAGGGGAACAGTCCCAGTGAGAACCCATGAGATGTGTGTCCCTAGTCCATTAGGCATGTGTGAATGTACTGTGTGGCATCAGCAGGTCCTTAAGAGCTCCAGAACGAAACACACAGTTCCTGGCAGGGCAAAACTACACCAGACTCCAACCCAGGCTTTACCACGATGTCTGCCAAATACAGATCTCTAACAGCAGAGAGCTCTGCTGTGTTTGTCCCCTCCCCTGGGTGGCCTGCTGTGCCCGCAGCCCTTACCACGACAGTCTCCCCCGTGCTGCTGTCGGTGGCCAGGACAGCAGGGGTGGAGCTGATGACGGCCGTGGCCAGCGGGGCGTGGATGGTGTTGGGCAGCTGGGCGAACTCCGGGTGCTTCTTACGGATGTGCTGCACCATCTTGGTCTGCAGAAAGAAGCAGAGCAGGGTTAGGAGGGGCAGGAGCTCTGCTGGGGGCCATGGGAAGGGAGGGTGGTGGGCACTGAGCAGGCTCCCCAGGGCAGTGGGCACAGCCCCAAGGCTGCCAGAGCTCCAGGAGGGTTTGGATGATGCTCTGGGGCACAGGGGATGGTCCTGTGCAGGACAAGGGTTGGACTCAATCCTTGTGGGACCCTTCCAACTCAGCATATTTTGGGATTCTGTGAAACCCAACAGCCCCTTTTAAGTTTCCCTCGGTGAGGCAGCATGGAGATTCACACTATGGGGTGCTCTGGTCAGCAAGATGAAACAAGGATCACAAAGCTGCTGCTGCTCAGAGCTACCTGACACTGAAATACTGCCCCAAACAGCACATCCAGTTAGCTTTTTACCCCAACACAGCCAAGTATTTTGGGGACTTCTTCTGAAGGTCATCTTTTCTGTGTTTCGTTCCCCCACTCCTTTCCCTGCAGTTTCCAAGCCTCTCCATTTGTGATCACTTCTCCACTCCTCCTTCCAAGCTTGTGCCCTCTATTCAGGGAACATTTTAGCCCTCAAACAAGCAGGCTGTGTCAGCACAGCACGAAACCAGCGCTCTGACTCAGAGTGACAGGTGACAGGGGCCGTGGTGAAGGAGCATCCCCAGGGACAGGCTGTGTCTTTTGGGGCCAAAACAGCTCATACCTTACTGCTGTACTGCTTGGAGCAGTGAGGGCAGCACACAGGGGGGGTGGCAATGGTGCCTGTGAGCTGGGTGTGGGTGCTCAGCATGGGATCTGGCTCTCCTGGGCCCGCAGGGCGCAGCTTCCGGATGCTTGGAGGCAGCTCAGCACCAGGGTGGTTCTTCAGGATGTGTGCTTTGCGCTTGCTGGCACTCTTGTACACCTGCAGGGCAGAGATTTGGGGTTAAAGTGCTGCACTGCTGGGGTCTGCACAGAAAACAGCTCCCAGTCTGGTCTGTCCTGGTCTGGAAGGTCTGTGTGTTGCTCCCCAGGGTGGCGGTCACAGCACGAGCCTGTCTGGGTTCAAGAAATGTTTGGCCAAGACTCTCAGGCATGTGGTGGGATTCTTGGGGTGTCTGCACAGGGCCAGGAATTGGACTTGATGATCCTGATGAGTCCCTCCCAACTCAGCATATTCTGTGATTCTCTGTGTTTAGTTAAATGCCCCCCAAAATTACAACATAATGCCTGAACATAAATAAATGCCCCAGTGCTCAATCAACCTGTAAAAACAACCAACTCCTTGAGTAGAACACAGAAGCCTTTTGAGAACATACTGAATGCCACAACCAGACATCACAGCAGGACAGGGAGGCAAAAGGAAAACCCTTTTTGCCTGGTACTTCAAAGTCAAATGTCAGAGAAGCCACTGATCACCAAGGCTCTAATTTGCCCCATGTTCATTTACCATGAGGGTTGATGCCTCCGCTCTCCTCACAAAGCATCAAACTGTCTTAGTTTAGCAATCAACATACTTTTTAATTCTTTTTAGGCACAGCAATGAATGAATATTCTGTAATATTATTTAAAACTATTTTTTTCTCCCTTCAAACAAAAGAAAGGGAGCATCATAGAAGAACATAGAGAGGATAAGGACATTTAAAATACACTCTCTGGTAAACAAGTGCCCCCATGCACAAAAAGCAAAGAGCAGGAACCCAAAGGCACTGCAGAAACAGCCTCAGGCTCCACTGAACACTGGGAATTACTGGCATGTGACTAAATAAGCAGCTTACAATAAAAGGGGTTAAAGACACTCAGAAGTGATACAGAAACCAAAAGAACTTGGTGTTCAGGAATGATAGACAGGCAGGATACTGAGTCCTGGGCTGACACAGGACTAAGGGTCAGTGACTGTTTGCTGGATCACAGTGTTAGTCTCCCAATGCCAAAGACTGCAGTTTTCAATTAGCATTCCACTGCCTTGGCCTAAGTGCATTGTGTCTTCATTTTTTTGGACAGTACAGCAGGAATGTTGCTGGCAACCACCTTAAAAAAAGCTACAAGCCCTGCCAGAGATTTCTATGCAGAGACAAATTGGTTGCATACAGGGCTGGGACTGAGCTGTCCTCTGAGGCGTGACTTCCCACACACCTTATCACAGTATTGACAGAAGTAATCTCTGTTGGGTTTGATGATGGGCAACGTGAGCTCTGGCACCTCTTCTATTTTCATGTCTGGATGTCTCTTTGATAAATGGTTCACCTTAGGAGAAAGAAACACAGAGAACAAGAACATATTACAGCTGGAAGCCAAACAATTGCTGCTTCTCCCAGACATGGATAACAGCCAAACCAAAAGTGAATGATGCAAGGCAGCAGCACCAGAAGCATTTGCTGCTGCTGCTGCTGCAAGGGGTATTGTGCACTCACAGCTGCTGAGGCTCAGTGTGGCCTTGCTAGATCTCATTTAGTTTTCAAATAAATAATCAAAAAAAGAGGTAAAATAGCTCACCAGAACTGTCTTGCAGCTGAGAGTGAGGTTGTGTAAAGGCCTTTGCCCGGATCACAACCCCCAGGAAGCCTTTGCAAACAAGATCTCTTGCTGCAGAACAGCCCTTACCCAGAGGCAGTGACAGGGCATGGCCAGGAGAGGCCCTCAGGAAGGGGGAGAAACAAAAACCAGGAAAGACACTAAGGAAAACTGAAGCAGTAAGGCTGAACTAGGCAATATCTGATCTCATGTCCTGTTAAACACATCGCACATCAGTCAGCATTACTCAGTGCTGCATTATGGGAGTGACAACCAGGCATACAAGGCAGGCAGCGAAATGTGCAAAGACACATTTGCTGAAGAGATAAGACACACAGGTTTAAAAAAAGATGTATCACCTCAACTCAGCTATAAAATTCCCCCTGTTTCACAGCATCCTGTCTGCATAAGACCAGGCTGGGCAGGGCTCTGAGTGGAAGGTGTCCCTGCCCATGGCCAGCAGGTTGGAGCAAGGTGACCTTTAAGGTCCCTTCCAACCCAAACCCTCCTATGCTCGCTGTGTTGCAGCCCCTGGAATTGCACCTTTTCTCCCCAGCCCTGGCTCAGAGGAGAGCAGAGGGGCTGTGAGGGCAGGTAGCACTCACCAGCATGCCCCTTCGACGGAAGCCCATCATGCACAGGCGGCACTTGAACATGAAGCTCTCGTAGTCGGTGGACGCGATGCGCGGCTTGAAGGTCTTGGAGCGGCTGATCCGGTCGGCCTTCTTGGCCTCCCTCTCCGGGTTGTGCATCCTCTGCATGTGCTCCCGCAGCTTGTCCTTCCTCTGGCAAAGAGTAACCAAGAGGAAAGGGTCAGCACCACCTCAGCCACGACCTGTTGTGAATGTGTGTTTTCAGGGATCTCTCTCCAGCTTTTCCCCTCAGGAAAATGTGTTTCTCTTCCCAGAAGTGTCCACAGTCTCGGAGTGTCCCATCACCAACTCAGTGACAAGGAGCAGGCTGCTGCCACCACAGTTTACCTGGCTTGCAGTCTGCCCCATCTGTTCTGGTGGGATTTGGAAAGGCATCTGGATGACATGTGCTGACAGGATGGATGTCATGGACACAGGCACTTCTGCCAGGAATATTATTAATTCCCTGCTATCAGCAGGGATTTTCTTAACTGAACTGATATAAACAACACAACCCAAGCACCTGGCAATGGAGCTGTATGATGTCCCAGTTCTTAATGAGCAGATAGAAGGTTCTTTTACTGTGAAATTATTATAAATAAGATCTGCTTGAAATAAGATGCTGGGTCCTTGTCCTTCAGGAACGATGTCGTGGCTCGCACACGACACCAAGCAGCACACGCAACTTGCAGCAACTCTACCTTTGAGAAGATGAGCTTATCTCCTGACAGGAGGGCAAGGAATGGTGTTTGCTGCGTGGGGAAGGGCCCAGCCAAGAGGCAGCTCACCTTGAACTGCTTGCCACAGGTGGAGCAGAGGAAGTCCTTGCGGTCCGAGTGGCGCAGCATGTGCAGGCGCAGCTTGTCGGGGCGGCAGAACGCCTTGTCACACTCGGTGCACTGGTAAATCTTCTCCGAGTGGAAGCTGCGCACGTGCTTCTTCACCTGGAGAGGCAGGGCACAGACACCGAGCTCAGTCAAGAGGGAAGCAGCAGTAAAACCCTTGGCAACTCTTCACCATAAGAGAGGGAAAAGGGTTTTGAAGTTGCCTAATGTGCTTTGGCTTAAAGAGCATTTGATCAGAGCAGATACCTCAACAATGGTTTCTGTAAAGCCCTAACATCTTTATTATTCATCTGAGTGGATGATTTGGTTTCCTCAGGACTGATTCCTGAAGGCATCAGCTATTGCACAGTTGCACTTAATGGGCAGCAAAAGTCCACACGTTGTAGTGAATCACCCTCGAGTTAACACATTCAGCTGGGGTTCATTATCTTCCCTTCGTTTGTAAGGAATCTAAACGCAGGGACTAATTCCTTTCAATCATAGAGAATGAGCTTGCAATTACAATTGGCAAAAAACAAAAAGCCTTAATCAGGAAAGCATTTGCACACCATTCCTGAATGGCAATTAGTTCTCCATACTCTGGGACTATCCTTGACCTCTTCAAACATCTAGTGGGCCCCCCCCAAATAGAGGAACTAATG
The DNA here is from genome assembly GCA_035583185.1 of Anabacerthia variegaticeps. NCBI lineage: Eukaryota > Metazoa > Chordata > Aves > Passeriformes > Furnariidae > Anabacerthia > Anabacerthia variegaticeps. The sequence goes on from JAWWEW010000065.1 coordinate 71,519, forward strand.
AGGTTTGACATTTGAAATGCAAGCACTACTCAAGAAATGGATCTCTAATTAAATCTTTGCCATCTTCTAATACTGATCACACATGGAACAACTAGGTATCCTTATCTGTTTCACAAAGAAGTATTTAAGTAGGCAGCAGTGACTAGACATAATTATTCATATAGCAAGAAGAGAAAAAAATCATTGTTAAATTTCAAAACCAGAGCTGAATAGCTGGAAAAAAGCCATGGATCCTTCTTCTGACTGGATCATTTGCATGGGAAAGTTTATGGGGAATTAGGTTGCAGTACAGCATTTCTGAATCATCAACATTTTTCCTTGTGCAACATTTGCAGAAGATAAAGGGCTTCTGCCAGCATGGAATTGTATTAGTAAATCACTTTCCCCCATCCCTTCCTCTTTAGCCTACTGGACAGTCCATCAGTTCCTATTACTGATACAAGCTGGGTTTCTACATCTCACTTTCAGTCAGGCTGCTCAGTAAGACACATCAACTGCTTTGTCCCCAGGAAGGATAATGAATATGCTAATGGTACATCTCATTTTTTCTTACTGGACATGGAAATAGAATCTTTACAACTCTATTAATGACCTTCCCTGAGTGCTCTGCTCAGTGCACAGAGTAGCTGCATTACCCACTGCTCCAGTGTGCAGGGGAGGAGAACAAAGTGCCCAGCTGAAGCCCAGGGGGGAAGTCAGGAAGCAGAGTATCCTGATCTGTTCTGGCATTTCTGCAAGCTGTTCAAATGAATTATCCTGACAAAAAACAGGCAAGGGATTAAAGATGTAAAACCACCACTTTTTTTTGTTCAGAGTTCTAAGGACAAAGGACAAGGTGTGTTCAAGTACAAGCTGAGTACAGCAAAAGACAATCCCTTCTTGTGCCATGGAGCTGTGGTAACCAGGTCCTCTGCTTTAGGAATTTTTGGGGAATATGGGTCCCATCCTCCTGCAGTGCAGTGTCTTCTAATGCCAGACTGAAGCACCACACCTGATGACTGAGTGGACAGAGCACTTCAGTGGCATTAGACAACACCTAGCAGTGCTTGGTCACTCTTCCCTTTCTGACTGATGTGGACCCCTTTATCGTGTGAACCAACTGCTGTGCAGCAGTTGGCTGAAAAACCCCCAGCTTCCAGAGAGCCCCAGGAGGCAGAGCCTGAGCCGAGCAGGGCACCCCACCTGGATGAAATCCGGGAAGCGCTTCTTGCAGGTGGGGCAGGTGAAATAGCCATCGCTGACGTGGATGGCCACGTGATCCTTGAGCAGGTCCAGGCGGTCGAAGGACTCGGGGCAGAAGATGCACGAGTAGGTCTTCTGGTCCATGTGGAACTTCATGTGGCTCTCGAGGGCGCCGCTGTTGATGAAGCCCTTGTTGCAGATGTCGCAGGTGAGGGGGCAGCTGCCCTCGCGGCCGTGGAAGCGCAGGTGCTGGTCCAGCTTGTCCTTCTCGCGGAAGGCCTTGCCGCACTGCAGGCACTTGAAGGGCCGGAAGGATTTGCGGATGAACAGGTGCTGCAGAGCGGCGTTCTGCAAGAGAGAGCCCAGCACTGTTGGCTTGCTCAGCTACACACTGCACAGCTGGCTGTTTCCAGGATTAACACCCCTGATGAGCTGGGAACCCAAACCTCTGTCCCTGTGAAGGGCAGGAGCCAGGGGACACAGCTGCACTTACCCCAGAACACAGGGCACAGTGGCCTCTCCATCCCTGATTTCAGTTTAGATGACTTGTCTTTAGCATGGCATTTTCTGCAAAATCAAACTAAGCCCTCTCTGAAATACAGACCTGGCCCTGAGAAAAGCTGCAATTCCAGCAGGTTTTGGGGGATGAGGTCACAAGTTTAGCCACCATGCAAAGGGATGGTGAGCCAGCCCCCTGCTTCCCTCAGGAGCAGGGCTTGTGAAATTCCACAGCCCTCTGCATCACCTTCTGCACCAAAGATCACCACAGAGCCATGCAGCTGTGCTTTAGCATTGCCTGGAAAACCTCTGGTGGAGCACACACTCAAGAGGTGCTGCTCTACACCTCTTGTTGTTACCAAAAAGGAGAACAGAGTTCCAAACACGACAGCAGGGGCAGAATGGCAGGTAAGAACTTGTGAGCAATTCTCCACACCTACTGTGCACAATGTCTCTTCTCAGGCCCTAGTTTGTTTTGCTGTGTGTTTTCCTTCAGTCTACCTTTTCTGTGCCATTTCATGGTTTTTGTCTCTTCCCTTTCTCCCTTTCAGACAGATTTTATAGAGTCATCCCAGCCCTGATCCAGCATTGTCTGCTGGAGGAACAGATACTGCTGGACATGTTGCCTGTAGAAAGAGGGAAGGGTATCCTGCACCTGCATTTCAATATTGGCTGAGAACTTTTGTGTTGGACAGTTGCAAAGCTGGAATTAACTCCCACCTCTGCATGTGTGAAATCCCACAGCCACAGAGTCACCCACACTGCACTCAAAGCACACTGCAATGCTCTAAGCATTATTTGCTGTTCTCCTAAATAAGATCTATAAATCATACTTTATGGATATCTTCTCTTTTCATGTGTTACACACAGAAACTAGAGAAATAACCTGGAGGCAGGGATAGATGGGATATTGAGAAGGAATGCTTCCCTCTGAGGGTGGGCAGGCCCTGGCACAGGGTGCCCAGAGAAGCTGTGGCTGCCCCTGGATCCCTGGAAGTGTCCAAGGCCAGGTTGGATGGGTCTTGGAGCACCCTGGGCTGGTGGAAGGTGTCCCTGCCCAAGGCAGGGGGTGGCACTGGATGGGCTTTCAGTTCCCTTCCAACCCAAACCATTCCATGATGCCAAACAGGACTAGAACATTGCTGGCACCTCTGCTCACACATGTTCCATATGACCCACTTCTCCATGAGAGACATCCTGAAAAAAGATTTCCCTGGTTTCCTGTCCCCTTTCCATGTGGGAATGTGACAGCTGACACAGCTGACATTTGCTGTGTCCCTGAAGTGCCTGCCAACAGCTGACACTGAGTAAGTGAAGTTAGGAGCTCTTCTGCTGCAGTGAGGGAGCAGCTTGGGAATACTGTGAAATGCTGTGTTAAGGATTAAATTCCTGAGCCTCAAAGTTCCTTTCCACCATCTGGACTGCAGAGGGAAGCCTTGACTTCCATTCCAGGAAAGGAACAGGAGAGTCACAAAACAAGCTAACAGTTCAATACAGGAGCTCCAAAAGAACTGTCATCATCTCCAGTCTCCATTTTACAAGTGAGACAATGGGAAATACAGGGATCTGCTCTAAGTGACCCGGGAATTGGAAAGACACACGTGCTGTGTAAAAACTGATGTGCTGTGTGGAGTCACAAGTATATGATTTCCCCTTAACCACAGGGAAATGCCAATAAAATATATATGGTGGAAGAGATCCACTTCAAGTTCTGAACTGCACTATTAATTTGCTCTTTGATCACTGGTCCCTCACCAGGGAGCTGAGTGGGAGGACAGCAGGATAACTCAACACAGTCCCACTGCTCTCCAAGGGCTACAGAAGGGTGAAATGTTTTACTGCTCATTGGCTAGATAAACTATCAACTGTAAAAACAGAAAACGAGAACTAAGTGTTGTCTCATTAACTCATAATATCGATCCAGCACAAATAATTGTGCAAATAAATCCTCTGAAACTTTAAGATGGATATTACAGCTCTTCATCCAAGCAGTTTACTCCTGTAATATCCACCTTAAATTTGCAATTGGTATGAGAAGAACTAGAGGAATTCAAGTTGTTTTTCAGGTAACACTTCGTTGTGGACAGTGGTTGCTTCAAGAAGAACAAATGTGACAATTTACAGTGCAGGGTCAATCAGGGAACACTGAACAGGAGCTGGACAGAACAACATGGAAGGTGATGTTGGTATGTCCCATTGGATCAGAGAGAGCCAAAACCCAATGAAACAAAAACTCCAACCTACCTGCAGCTCCAGCTGAGCAGGCAGCATTGAGGGAGAGAAAAATACTCATGTTATGCAAAGGACTTGAAAACAGAAGCTTTGACTTCTGCAGGTCACTACAAGGGCCAGCTCTTCTAACTGGAGTTTACTCCTTTGAGGTTTTTGCCTCAGGAAACACTAAGCAGATCTTCAAGGTTTACTGTGTAGTTTGTAACTGCCCAAGGGGAGTTAAAGGGCAAAGATAAAAACCACAGATAATCTTGAAGGTGTTTTGTGACCTTTCCTGTTTTCCCAGGGCTGATTAACAATGATTCAATGCCCACTGCAGAGCCACGGTGAGAATGAAATGCTTTCAGCAGAACGGAATAATTAGGGCAGGATGACAATAGGGCAGGGATTAGAAGAGTGAAAAAGTTAAGAAGGGTCTTTTTCTAACCTCATCTTACTCCTTGTTATACAACTGGTTGCATTTCTTTTCATCATGAAGGAAGTGGCTGTGCTTTCCAAATCGTATCCCTATCCCTGCCAGGTTCTGGCACCAGCACACAGACACTCTAGATACTGCCCAGAACTGAATTAAAAACAAATATTCATTTTGGCTGTGCACCACAATGTTCCTCTAACGTGTTACAAGAGTATCTGGAAGGGTGGGTGTATCTCTTTTCAATGGCAGGGACACAACTGCCATGGTTCAGGTCTGATCTCCAAGGAAACTCCACAGGCTCTAAAGCAGAGGCAGAAAAATGAACTGAACCTATGAAGACTTGAACCCTGGAGCACCACAGATCAGTGCTTCCTGACAGAATGAAAACACACTCAGCGTGTCACTGCCTTAAACCTTAGAACAGCTAAAGCAATTCCCAAAGAATGATTGTTTCTGAAAATTAAATCCTATGTGAGTAATAAGGAGTAGAGCTACACAGGTCTCCAGACCGTAACAAGGAGCCAGGGCTTTCTACCTGCTCTTTGGAAGTGAATAATGTGTTACACATGTAAAAACCAAATGTTTGCTTGCTTGTATTATTAAATACACGTTATTATAAGCAGGTGCTGTGAATAGCTGAGCTGAGTGAGTGTTCAGAGGGTGATTTTTCAGTGCTTAGAAAAGAATGCTTGCTGGTTTAGCCTTATCTCAGTCTCACTGCTCACAGCCTGATGCAATATGGAAAGGTTTGTGCAACCATCCATCTGCCATTCTGCCAGTGCTCCTGGCTTGAAACACCTCCAGAACTCTGCTGAACACGAGCTGCCAGATGCAGGGGAAGTTAGGAAGATTTGAGGTACAAACATGTCACTAAACCACCACTGCACTCTCCTAGCTGTCATCTGCTTGTGATGAATTCCCAGGGAACAAAAGCTAAGTCACAAGGCAAAGGAGTAACTGCAGGATTTCTGTCCCTGCTTCAGAAGATTCCAAGTTCACATCTTGGGTTCCAAAGTTCAGGGAAGTGGCCAACCCTTTCTCCTCCTACTGAGAAAGCTGTAGCACACTCAGCAGTCCATCCCCATGCTCTTCACTGCCAAAAACTCAGCATCTCTCTTTATGCTGTTACCTGCCCTTCGATACATTCAGGAAACATCTCCCAGGCTTTTAATGTATGAAAATGAAATTACTGGTAGAACCTTGTCATTTGGAGACTGCAAGCATTTTAGTTGGTTAAAAACTGTGCAGTCTTAATGTGCCCAAATCAAACTCTTCCCTCCAGACATGCCACTGCATTTTTGGTGTAACACCACCACTGGTCTTGCATACATATTGCCATAAACTGCAAGCAAAATTTGTCTCAACATCTTCCTTCTCCGAACAGTTCAACTCTTGTCTAATCCTTTCTTATCCCCTAAAAATGAACTCTTACCTCCATTGCAGCTGTTGCTTTCTTTAATCCAAATTTTACACATGGAAGAGAAAAGATTTTAAGCTAAATAAACCCATCTCCCAGTTACACAACTTCAAGGATTATTTGCTCGAATCATTTCCCTCCCACACACAGCAGACAAAAAACATCTCACCCAGTTGACACAGAGCTCAGGCTCAAAGCGTTTGCTGTCAGTACACAAGGCTCTTAGCACTGGGTTTGATCTCAAAGGCAGGTTTTTCTACCCCGAAAAAGGATTTTATCACTAAATATCAGCATCATCTAAGCTGAGGTTGTGGTGGTTCTTTGGCAAGTGTCTGCAGGAGGGCTCTGAGAGACACAGATGGTGCTGTGAGCAAGCCATTAGTCTGTGCCACGGCACGGCGATGCCGCCGGCTGTTTGAAGCCCTGCTGCTCGCCAGCTTGGCTGGCCTGTGCTCCAGGAGGAATTACTGTGCTCCAGGAGGGAATTGCTGAGCTCCAGGAGGAATTACTGTGCTCCAGGATGAATTACTGAGCTCCAGGATGAATTACTGTGCTCCAGGAGGCATTACTGTGCTCCAGGAGGCATTACTGTGCTCCAGGAGGAATTACTGTGCTCCAGGAGGAACTACTGTGCTCCAGGAGGCATTACTGTGCTCCAGGAGGAATTACTGTGCTCCAGGCGGAATTACTGAGCTCCAGGAGGAATTACTGAGCTCCAGGAGGGAATTACTGTGCTGGAATTCCATGAGCTCCAACTGCTGACCAGCTCTCACTCCCACACTGGTTCTTAACATGAGCCTCGCCTTCCTCAGCGCTACCAAACCGGCCAGGCAGGAGATGCTTCCCTGAGGATTTGGGGATGGATACGGCAGCAGGAGGCAGAGCAGCTGGTCCTGGCGGGCAGGCCTGGCATCCCCTGGGCACAGGGGATGGAGAGGCCATGGGGACGGGACGTGCCACCCCGCTGTGCTTACCCTGATGCGCTTGGCCCTCCTCATGTCGTCTGCAGTCATGGTGCTCTGCGTGGGCACGGCGCTGCCCTCGTGCTGCGGCTGCACCTGCAGCGCGTGGTTCTCCTGCTGCTCCAGGGCTGGCGGCGGCTCCGGCGCCTCCGGAGTCTGTTCCTGCTGCTCCAGCCCGTTCAGGGCGGCTTGGCCGGCCTCATCAAACTGCCCCTTGCTGGAAAAATGCAGCAAGTCCTGAAATCGCAAACCATACAGCCGGTGGTTATTCCCCCCACCCACTGAGGAACAGCTTCCACAGCACGCAGCACACGACAGCATTTCTGCTCTTTAATCACAAGCCATGAACAAAGCACGTCCACCCCAACTCCTCCAGCCCTCCTGCCCCATCCACAGACCCTCCCCAGCCCTCCTGCAGCTACAGCACCACTGCTCAGAGTGCCAGGGAAGCAGCACTGCAGGTGGGTGACTCTCCTGCCCAGCCACAGAAAACCAACATTTTCCAGGAGTTCACAGCCAAGAAGGCTCTGCTGCACTCAGGGTTATTCCTGCTTTAACCAGAGGCTGAGCTGGGAGAAATCTTACTGCCAAAGTGACTAGTGCAGACCAGGGGAAGGAGAGGATTTCTGTCTCCTTGAAGCTGTTCTCACTTTGAAATATTATCATGTGCCTTCCCCTTTCTAACAAACTCTCTGGAGTGCAGCAGAGTGACAAACAACAGGGTTACACAGGGTAATCTGTGTTTTTCTCCCCAGTTTCCAGCTCTGCACACATCACTAACATTTATCACACAAAGCTGTTTTCCTCCTTTCTTGCATTACCATAAAAAGGGAACGTGTTGTGAGTGGGAAGCACGTGCCAAAAAAATCTACATTCTTAAGTTCCAGTAATGGAATCCTCTTGTATCACATGAAAAAAACACACATAGTTCCTTACTTGACACCACTTAATGCAACTAAGGAAACTTAAAAGCACAAGCTAGGAAACAGAGCACCAGAATTATGCTGTCAAAGCACAGAATTGGGTGTGGGAGAAGAAAACCAGGGTGCCAGGAGGGGTGAGGCCCTCAGAAACCATCACTGCTCTCCAGAGAGAGACACTGAGTAGAACAATCCACCAGCCAGGTGTGCAGCCCGGGTTTAGGTGGGGAGTTTCCACCCCTGCTGGCATTAAACATGCTCACATGCTCAGGGAGAACTCATGCCTGGCCTTTAGAGGGGTGGGCAGACCTCCAGAGGGTTGGAACATCACCTGCCCCCCTGCACAGACACACTCCAAGCCTGGCCATGCTCCAAGCTGGCATGGCATGAGCCACCTCCATTCCAGAGGCCACTCACACCCATTAATGTGGTCTGGGGCCAGACTGAAGGGTTTGGGAGCAGCACTGTATTTATTTGTGTGAAAGGGGCTGGAGTGTGTCATGTCAGCCTGCAGAGGGTGAGACTGCCTGCACTGAGTGCAGCATTAAGGGCACTGCAGCAGGAATCCGTGGGCAGGGAATACATTCCCCCCTCTGAGTCAGCACAGAGCCACGACCCAGTGAGGTGCCAGAGGAAAATTACCACTCCAGATATCAGCTTGCAGCTAAGTCATAAAACAGAGCACTGATCCCTGTTGACACTGCTCAGGAAAGGACTTAGTGGTAACCTGAGCATGGGCAGCATCAGAGAATTTAGCCTTTTACTTCAGTGCATTGCACAGGGTCCCTGCAGAATATAACCAACAGCCACAAGCAAAAGAATATTTTGCAATAAGCCTGCCTACAGGAGGCTCTTCTGTTAATATTAAATCATCACAGAGAATCATAGTTCAAACTGATTTAATTCCACCAGCAACAGTTATAAGAGCAGGCTGACCTCACATTCCAGAAAGGACAAATAGGAACCTAAATTCCCATTACAATTTTACTGCCTAAATTACCTCTGTGATGCTGCTAAACTGCTGCAATAACCCACCTCACTGCTAAGTGCTCTGGGTTGAAACTTGCTGGAGAAATGCAAGTGATTTGACAGTTTTTATGGAAGGGAAGTAGCGTGCTCTCCTGGCAGAGAATTCCCGCTACCAACCAAGAATTACTCAGGTTTAAGTCCAAAAGCACACCCTCAGTTTGCACTGATACCCCAAATTCCTTTTTTAGACAGGAGGTTACATCCCACAGGATATTCTTTTGCTCCTCTCCATCTCCAAAAATATACCTGTGTCCCTTCTTCACCCTTCTCCCCATTTTCACTGGTGACTTCCATGCGCATGAATTTGGGAGGGCGCCCGGGCCGCCTGCCTGGTCCAAACCTCCTCTTGCCTCGCCCACGACCTCGGCCTCTGGCTCTGCAGAACACACAGGGCTCCAGGTTAGGCACAAAAAGAGATGCATTTGGAGTCTCCACTGATTTTATGCATTCTCACCCAGCATCACTGTTCACCCATTTGACTCAGCAACAGCAGCCTGCAGTAAATAATAAAACCTGAAGAAATGTTGGCAGCAGGAACAATCCTTTCTGGCTGGTGTCTATTTGGTCTGTGCTTTATGAGAAACCAAAGTCCAGGACACATTTATTTCAGTAATCATGGCACTGAGAGGACCACTGACTTCTAGCAAGTCCTCTGCCACGGGGTGTGCTGAAAGCATTTTCAGCAACAAGGAACAAATGCACAAGAAAACCAGTCTAAAATCTGAAGCCAAAACTTCCCTTCCCAAAAAGCACTTGGCCATCAATGTCAGGCACTAAATAGAAGGGAACAATTTTGTGACAAAAAAGCAAAACAAGACATTTCAGGGAAGAGAAGGCACCAATGTCTTCTGCTCTGTGATGGATGTTTGTAGATTCAGTTTTTAACAGGATCTTGCCAGCCCAACAAGGAGCCAAAGCACTAGAAGCCTTGCCCTCAAAACTCTGTATCTCCATTCACCTGAGAAACACCAGCATTTCAACACTGTGCTATTGAAATACTGCAGGTTTTTAAGTCATTGGCAAAAAACACCACAGGCCAAATAAGAAAAAACAAATCCCACCAGTTTCAACAGAGTATTTATTTCCTTCAAGCTACTTCTTGCACCAATTCTCTTACACCAGCCAGGTCCTGGTGCCACATTCTTTCCCTGTGGTGCCAAGCTGTTCTCTTCTGAGTTGATCCCTACAATCTATAGGGCAAAGCCCCTCCTTCCTGCAAGGCTGGGGAAGCCTCAGTGCCAGCCAGCAGAGCCAAAGCTGCCAGTACCTGCTGAAGAAGTCCAGCTTCTCGTCGTGGGAGTTGAGGTGCTGCTGGAGCTGCTCCGAGCTCATGAAGCGCCGATTGCACTCGTAGCAGGGCCAGTTCTTCTCCTGCTCCCTGAGAACTGCAGCCAGGGGGAAATGTCACTGACAGCATTTCATTTCAGTCACCACCCATTGAACACCTCATCTTTCTCCCCAAGCCTCCGTGGGCCAGATTGCTCCCATGAAGGTTGGCCAGGCTGCAGAATACTCAGCACTGCTCCATTTGGTTTTGCTTGACCACAGTCCATGACAGAGACAATTCACTATCGAATGCTTAAAATTCAGGAAGATTCTGAAATTCATTGTGTGTGGAAGAGCACAGGATGGGGCCTCTGGCACAAGGTAGGGGAGAACAAGAGAAGTTTCTCCATCTGCACATCAGTTTATGACACAGAAACACATCTCTGCCAGCAGCAACCCAATGCTTCCCAGAAACTGAGGCAAGAGGTTAAAATTATTGTAATATTAGCAGGAGAAGAGTTGGTGGAAACAAGCCCCAGTCACACAGTCTAGATCTGGTTTAGCTCTTCCCAACCTGGCAGAAATTTGGGAGCACTGTACAGGCCATACCCTCAAAACTAAGAAGGGCAACACCCAAGCACCACCACGCAAGGAGAACAAGAGCCCAACTTACCCTTCCTTTCCTCCTCAGTTATGTCATGGATCTTCTGGTTCACAAACTCAGCATAAGAGGCAGCATACCACACCTGCAGCAGGAACACAAGGCACAGAACACTTGGACAGAACCAGAACTGAAGGGGATTCATTGGAAAAGGGGTTTAAGTAATGCATTTACTTCACTTGCCTCAACCACTCCCTCTTACTGCTCCTTTCATCCTCAATAATAAAGCCTGGTGAGATCAATATGCTCCCACTGAGGAAAAGAAGAGCTTTGCTCAGAAAGCATTTCCATTTAATTTTAAGGTCTAGCCTCCCAATATGAATGTTAATGTTGCACATGGCTACGAGTAGCTCTAAAGGAAATAATATTAATCTCTTCAAACCCAACTAACAGCAGAGTCCTGTCAGTTGTGGTACCAAGAGGAAGGGAAAAATTTTAACTGGGGCGTTTTTACATTTCTTTCCTGCTCTCTTTACACAGTCAATAGGCAGCACCATCCACAGAGGCTCATTTAAAAGGTTTCTCAGCTTCCAAAGGACTGGAGCAGTATGGTCCTGCTTCCCAAAACAAAGACCTGCCAGGCTGCAGCACGATGCACCCACTTTTGACACAGGAGGGATTCAGGAAGACTTAGAGCCACAGGAGGCAGGAGGACAAAGTTTGTTAGAGCCTGAAAGCAGCTGCTCATATTTAGCTGAGAATTCTTGCACCATTTCATCTCTGATTAAAAAGGGTCAGTTTGGGAAGAGATTTCTTAGAGAAGGCATGAGCAGATTCTCAGCATGAAAGATCCAGGCAAGTTTTAACTTGCTCTGGGCCACAGGCATTTCCCAGCAGTGGTGGGTGGCATTTCAAGGACTCACTAGAGGTGTGTGTTACTCTGCAGGAATCTTACTGGCTGGGCAGAAAGGAAAGCCTGGAGCTCCTGGAATACTCACCTGGCATGTCATGCAGAACTTTCCAGCTTTAACTCACTGATCCTCACAGTTCAAGCTCTGGACAAAATTTGTGTGAGTCCCCTACATCCACCATTACTGAGCTCAGGTAATTGGCTTTCAATTAGCAAACCAATTTTACTTCAAAAGACACTACTAATACACAGCAAGAAAAATTATTCTTCTACAGGGCGGTCTGTACAGATTTAAGGTCTGATTTCAAACTGCTTTAAAAACTGCTGAGAAAAGGATGTTTGGATACACTTAAAATGGATTGATAAGATTTCTAGTGATTCAGCTTCAGAGATTCCTACTTTTAAAGTGTAGTGTTCAGTGAGTGTGCTTAAAACAATTGTTCTTCCAGATAAATTAACATCTACATGCAAGAACAAACAATTTCCTGCTAACAAAATTTTTTAGTTCCCCCAGTGCTCCAAAAGAGGTTGAAAACAAAGGCCATCTCAGCCAGCCTTGCTGCCTTGAGCTCAAAGTGATGAACACATTTTTAGAGGGAACAAAAACTAACTCACAGGGAAGTCACAATATTGTTTATCATTTTCCACATGCACAGTTTCAAAAGTCCCAGGAAAGCCAGGTAAAGGGAGAGACCATATTCACTGAAGGCACCAGAACACAAGTGAAGGGCACACAGGACTAACTAAAGGGCATGCAGAACTAAAAAGAATAAGATTGCTGCAATAAAAATTGGATTGCAGCAGCAAAATACAGTGTAAAGCACAACAGTGAGACACAAAGCGTTTACATGGTTTTATTTTGAACTTCTTGATTCTCTACCTGAGCCAAAGCTTATTAAAATTCCTAAGTTGGTGGCCACTTTAGTGACATTTGCCTCAGACCATCTGAGGAAAAAAGCCCTAAAACTACATAAAGCAATATTTTCTGACACTTGAACATGAAGTTACAAGGCAACAACTTGAGATATGAGTGACCCAGCAGAGAAGAGGAGCCTGAGACACGAGCCATGCCATACCTTGAGCTCCTGCTTGGGCTCCACGTTTTTGATGGTGGTGTAGTAGATGTGGTGGCCATACTGATAAGCCACCAGGTTCTGCTCCAGGTGGTTCTGGGCTGGGCGCACAAACATCATCCAGTTACACAGAGCCTCGCTGGAAAGTTCAAACCACAGGTCCTCTTGCAAGTCTCTGTCTTTTCTGTCACCCTTATCAAGAGAAACCTGCAGCAAAATCCAATTACAGGTGACTGTGACTGCCTGGTTCAAGAGAATCTGAGTTACTAAGACAACAATGGTGCCCATGCAGCTGTTGCTTTAGGGGAGCAATGAGGCAGAGCTGATTTTCTCTCTTTGCTAGCAGGGGTCTTGAAACAGGCAGAAAAAGGCTTAAAAATGGGTGGAGCTGTAGGGAGGTATGATGGACCCTTCCCATGGTTTCAAGGACAAGAATCATTCATTAAAAGGGTTGGGCACAGTATGTACATGAGGCTGTAAATGAGCTAGAGCTTCAGAAGGCTACAGAAACACCAGTCAGAGGTTTCTAACTGGCAGACCCACTTCTCCTTTCATTTCTTGACTCATGACATTGCCTCAAGCTGGAAGCAGCACTTCCTTAGCTGGACTTCTCTTGGGTTGCTGAATCTGCCTGTGATCACAACTTGCTTGTCAGACACTGCCCATCAGAGCCCTCCTGAACTGTGGACCTGAACTCCAGTAAATAAATGACCAACTTCTATAATGAAACCAGTAAATGGATAGGTAAAAGTCAGTCAAACCCATTTTACCCCAGGCCAATGACTTGGCACAAGAAAGGGGAGAATGATCTCACCTTTCCCCTCCATCTTATGGGGGAAAGAAAGGGAAGGGAAGTATTTCGAACTGAAGTTACAGCACAACACAACAGAATGGCTGCAAAACATCCTCCGATGGGGCTGCTGTTTTAATGTCCAGATGCTGCTTCAGCTCATGTGACTAATTCATATATACCATAACACCCCAGTGCCAGAACATTCACCAGCATTAGTGTGCCTCTGAATAACAGAGCAGGTTTGAAGCCAGAGCAACCTGGGTGTGCCTGAGTTACACTGGGAGATGGAGGTCACAAAACAGCATCTCTGCTGATGGAGGGCAAAGCCATGAAAACCAAAGCTGAGGCACAGAGTGACCCCTCCTCCCCACATCCCCCCTTACCTTCAGATGGATGTAGCAGTCCTTGAGCTCCGTCTGTCTGACCAGGGGCCCCTCCACGGGCCCGAACTGTGTCCGCTTTGGGATGCGCCTTTTGGAGAAGACGCCTCCCAGAAACCTGTCTATGTAGAGCACCAGGGGCAGGCTGGCCCTCGCCCTGGTCAGCACGGGCCGGTTGGGGATGGGGTGCAGAGGGCCGTGCTTGGGGCACACCGAGGGATGGGCGTTATTGCACTCCTCACACCCTGCAACACAAAGGCACACAGGCACTCACACCCCAGCCCAGGCACTGCCTCTGCTCTCTCTGAACACCTCTGGCTCAGCTGGGGCACCACTCATGCCAGTGGTGGGGCTACATTTTACACACTAGAGAGGGCAGCCTCCTGCAGAAGGAAGAACAAAGCAGTTCAGAGGCTTCACCCACGACACAATCTTGAGTCACAATGTGAGTCCACATGTCTGGGCATAAAGGTGTTTACTTGTTACTGCTAAAATCTGAATTGTTTTCAACTCTGTTTACTGTGGAGGGGAAAGAAAAATGGGAAGGCAGGCAATACACTAAATGATCCTTCAATACACTAAATGATCCTTCAATACAATAAATGATCCTTCAAATGCTTACACAAATCATTGGGATCAAAGGGCCGAGGTGGATCTGGATCCCATTCGTCCATGTCAGTGTCTTCCCCATCTTCATCCTCGTCTTCATCCTCATCATCTTCCTCTTTTGTTTCTATCCTTTCCATTTGGTTCTGCAGAGGTGCCAAAGGGTCAGAACCATCCACTGCCTCCATGGGAGGCAACACCTGGTTATGCACCGGTAACGATGCCTGGGGAGAGAATTCACAATCCATTAAAACTGATGCAGGAAGAGAACCACTCTTACAAAGACAAGCAATGAAGGTCCTGGCTAGTCTACCCTTCCTGCTTCCTTTGGTGATGGAGAGAAGGACAAGGGGAAGTGAAGTGGCTGCTAAACAACTGCTGAGGGGTGTTCTGTGCTGCTGCTGCCTCACTCAGAACACCAGTGTCACTCACTCCCTGCCTTCACCCTGCCAAGGACTCAGTTCCCAGCAGAAGAAACTGGAATCAGGGAAACTCAGGACCCTCACAGAACTGCTGAAACAAAGTCCAGGCTCCATGGAAATTATCTAGAGCCTAAAGCTGTGTTTTAACTTCTTTTGTACAAGTGAGAGAATCCTGCACTTTGGTACATGATCTTCTAAAACCAATCCCCAGAGAACACAGGTAGAGGTCAGTAAGGGATGAGGTAACATGGGGACTAGGTATACACTATGGGACATGAAGGACAGTTAGGGCATTGCATTCTTCCACTAATTTTTAAGTTTATCCCTTTCTTTCCATTAAAAAAAAATTTTAAAAATTCAGTATTTTAGGTGCAGTGCATATTTCATCACCCACTCAGGTGGAGAACAAGGAATGCTACCCCAGTGAAGCTGCCTGGAAACGCTGGCAAGGAGACCCAGTGGATGTTGCTGGGACAGCCAGCATTACACCTTCTGCTAACCTCCCTTCCCAGTGCTGCGAGGAGAACCCTAAGGTGGCTGCTCACCACAGAACCATCTGTACAACAGGTTTCTCTGGGTATTAAACACCCCATCTCTCCTAAAAAAAAAATAACCCCACACATTCCCTGGCGAGACTACGGAGGCCAGTCGAGCTCTGTGCTAGTTTGTCACGCTCAGCCACGTGCCATCCCCTGAGACAATGGAGCGATGGAAGCAGGACATGGAAAAGGAAAGGGTGCCTGGCACTTACTCTATCTGCTCGTGGCCCCTGCTCCAGAGCCACTGGCTGGGGGGGGTCGGCAGCGCTGCCGAGCACAGCCAGGTTGGTGGGGTTCATGCTCTGGGCAGCAGCAGGCAAGAGCACCGTTACCTAAAATCACAGGCACTCAGTTTAGCACTGCAGGAATTCCACCAGGCACGTACACACAGCTCCCTGCAGCCCTGACCAGCATTCCAGCGCTCTGGGGGGGTCAGGGAGGGATGGTGTGTCATGGACAGAAGCTGCAGGAAAGGCTTCAAATCTCAGCTTAGACTTTGCAGCTTCTGAATTGCCCATCACATGTTTTCAAACCAAGGTCCTGCCCAGCCTGGGCTCCAACTGCACTAGAAGATGTGAGGAGCTCTTTAGCTCTTGGTAAAACCAGGGATTTGGGGTCATTTTCTCTCCTACCCACAAATGTACTTTTTTTTTTTTAAGGGAAAAAGTAAAAGCAGACATTTCCTTTTTTTTTGCCTGTCCTGCAAACCCTGCCCATGGCAGGGCATTGGAATTAGAAGAGCTTTAAGGTCCCTTCCAATCCAAAACCATCCTGTGATTCTGTGATCCAGGATCCATTAAAAACCCAAGACAGTGTATTGACCTCATTGAAAGATCAAACTCTCAAACTAGAGGGTTCCAACCATAATCTTCCTTTACATCATTTGGTCACACCATACATTTCTGTTTACATCCTCTTTCTTTTGTGCAGTAACAACGAAATTAATGCATATTACACACTGTCCTCATCCACTCAGCAATAAAACTAAGCAGAACTAAGATCCCAGGAATCACCTTTCCTGTCTTTTGTTTCCTGCTTATCTGTACAGGAATTTGCACTGTTATCCCATGTGATTTTTCATCCTTCTCTACAGCTGACATCATGTGCCTTCTAGCTTGTGCCTCTGACTGCTAAGCAGCTTTCATGCTAAAATCCAAGCCCTCTCTGCAGAGTGCTTAATAAATATCAGATAAAACTGAGAGCAGGGAATTGTGCCAGCACTGAAGGAGCAGACAAGAAAATCCATAACGCAAGCAGACAGTCTTAAAACTCCCAATCTAGTTGCTTTGTTTAAAGAGGCATTAAGAGTAATTTATGAAACTGCTTAAAAACTACAGCAAAAAGGCTTGAGGGAGCAGTGTGATGGTGAGGGGGAGCCCAGCAGGAGGACAGCTGGACTAAGCTGTCTGGTGTTGACACTTCTGATGCCAAGAGGCAACAGGAAAGGCATCATTATTCCATGGCACAGCTCCAGGATGCCAGCAAGGACAGGGTCACTCAAGCTTGCACCTACTGTTAGCACTGCCTGCTCCTAATCACACTTCAAACACACCCTTACTTCCACTTCCACCTCAGGCACTGCACACAATATAGGCATTATTTTAAAAATCTTCTCAATTTCTTTTTAAGATAAAGTTTCTTTTCAAAGACAAGAGGAGCTTCAGTTATTATTTGATCACTTGTTGTCAGTTCAGGGATGTCCCATGTGAAATGCTGATGTAAAAACACCTGCAGAGGCAGCAGCTTCCACAATGAGGGATTAACCATTCACCAAAAAATGAATGTACCTGCCAGGACTGATGTGAGAGAGTGCTGGAAGGGAGGACAGGCCCTTGACATGGGATGGTAACAGCACATCATCTCTGCTGTTAGAGTCTTATCTGCACTGCACATAAGTAATCTCTACTTTTAATTAATCATGTATTTGTTAAATGAGCTTTAAGACAATCAAACAGGAATTCTTGGCTTCTTAATGCAGGGAAATTGATGTGGCAAAAAATTCCAGGGAACTAGAAGACAGGTGACTCCTTTACTGTGTCAGTCATCATTTCTGGTCTGTGCCTCTACAGATTAGGAGGTCTTTTAGCAGTAAAATTTGTTTTCAGCACACATTCAACCCTTCCCTCTGCCCCAAGACTGTCAGCAAACACCCATTTTAATGATGGCTTTGGTGGTGATTCAGATTTAACACATCTATTCACACATGCCATTAAAGACTCACCAACCAGTAATGATTTTAACTCTGTGACAAGCAGAGAATTCCAACTAGAGAGACCTGAAAGCATCTGTCTATACCTGATTACCACCATGATACCAGTAAGAGTTAACAACAAAACCTTTGCATCCAGGGGGGATTAAAAAAAAAGGCAAAATAATAAAACCTTTTTATTCTATTCCCAGCTCAACTCACACTGGCAAGCCCAGCACACCCTGGTTAAGGGAGCCACTCACTGAACTTCTTCAGGTTTTGTACTTCAATTCCTGTAAAGTTTCTAGTAAAACCAGAATTTGATTCAATTTTTCAATCCCTCGAGGGCCTTTTGTGGACTTAAAAGGCATTTGGATCAGAATCTGTACGAGGGCAACTGCAAACCCAGCCCTTCCAGAATGGCACATTCAAATAAAGCCAGCCACATCTGCTGCTGACTCATTTAGAGGGACACTGTTAAAACATTTTTCATTATATCTAGGCCAGTAAATTAGAATTTTTGTTGAGCATGAATTCGAGTGAGTGAACTCCAACACAATCTTAACTTTTATTGCCATTCATGCACAAGCTGGCCATGGCAATAGTGGCTTTTTGCTAAGGATGACAGGACATAACTGAAGACAACTCATTACAACAATGTCCCTTTTCCCTCCCTCACTGTGCCCTTCCAGTTTCAGGCCCAAGATAAGCAATGTCTCTTCCTTACCTGCTGGGTGGTGGCATCCTGTTGGACATAAGCCACTTGGGACGGATCTGTAAACAGAGTCTGGACAAAGTGAAAAAGGCTTATCAAACCAAAGTGAAAAAGGTTTATCAAACCAGCCCTGGGGTTGTTCACTCACAGCTCACACAGAAATCACCCTGCCACCAAGCAATGACCCACAGCTAAGCCTTTGCCAGCTCCTGACATCACTTTTATCACAGCACATTTATTCCAACTTACCCAAGTGGACCTACACACATAGATATTAAAATCAGGTGGTGCTCCCTAAAAATTTAATATCATAATTACGTGGCATGTTTTGCCTGTACAGCTAAAATGTTTCACCTGGTTCATCTTTTGTAATTACAGAACCTACAGGATGAAATTCAGCAGCTCTATCAAAACTGCTTAAGGGCAGGAGAGAAGGTAACTGAACTTCCTGCAAATTCACAAGACTTCTGCACACTTTCTTTTGAGGATCAGGCACATCCTACATGTGCATTTGATAAGGCCACGATGCTGTTTAATTTCACAGAAGACATGCCAACTCCAATAATCTGCAAGAACAGCCCTGATGGCAGCAGAGCAAAAGCAAGACTCAGATGAAAAGTAAGGATTGACTGAGGTCAGCCTTTGCCTGCTTTGCCAAAGCTTGAAATACCTGAACTTGTAGCAGCCTGGCTCCAACAAAATAAAGCATAACACAAATTCCTTTAGCACTGTGATGAGTTCATCTCAGTTGCATGATAGTCTTTTGACAAAATGAGTTCATCTCAGCTGCATGATAGTCTTTTGACAGAATGACAGCATTCAGAGTTGTGGAGCTGGCTGTCAGTAACTTCCTGGGAGATACCCTCCCAAAATCTCCTCCCAGGACACCCCACCACGGAGGAGCTGGGTTTATGTAAGAGCTGAGGGCTGCACAGGACAGCCCATGCCATGAGGCCCTGCCAGTGTGGCTCGGGGTTGTCAGGAGCGTGCACTCTGCAGCTCTGCTAATCTGTCCTGTCAGCAAAGACATTACAAAACACCCTCCACAAAGCCAGCCTGTTCCTTTTCAATCTGTCCACACACAGCCACAGATGCACAGCATATTAACCCCATCCAAACACGTGCTGTCAGGGAATAAAAGCTATCTGGTATGATTATGCAGAAGCAAAAGAATATAAAAGGTCTATAAAATCAACAGCTCTGCAGAGAGACTACAAAATCAGGTTGAATACACTGAGATCCTCTGCAAAGAGACACAACTGTTATTGTAACCATCAATTATGACAACTGTACCACACAAAACAAGGTCTCTTCCAGAAGGCACAGAGATGGCTTTTAGCTTTTTACTGAGCACAACGGAGGCAGAATTCCTGGAGAGATTATCCGTGTTTTGGAAAACACCTTTGAGTGAATTCCAATCTCATCCCCCTTCGGTGAAAACAACCAGCCCTTCCTAATAGGTGGCCTGCACACCCTTTGATGAGCACATTTGCACATCAGACAAACGAACAGCACCAAGTCCCCGCTCAGCAGTGGGCAGGGAAAACTGCTCTTTTCCACTCGTACCACTTGGCTGGCAACTGGCTCTCATCCCAAAGGAGCCCGGTTTGCTTTCTAGGTGCCAAAAAGCGGGCTGGGCCGGGCCCCACACGTGCCTGCGTAGCCTCCACGGGGTGGATGTAAACGAGGGTGTGCTCCGAGGTGTCCACCGAGGTGTAGGAGGTGCCGTCGGCCGTGTACACCACCTGCTGCGCCGCGCCCCGCTCCTGCTCCTCGCTGTACACGATCTGCGCCACCGCCCCCCCCTCGGGGACAAAGTGCACCTGTAGGGGAAACACACCTGGCAGTGACACCACAGCACGGCAGGGGACACCGTGCAGGGCAGGGCAGCCTTGGGTTGGAGCTGGGACACACTGAGGAGCTCAATGAATGGCTGCAGTATGGACACCGACCCCCAGCAGCTTCTGGTTTTGCTCTACACTGTGGTTATTCAAGGGGGAGAAAAGGCTCCCACCCATACTCAGCTCTTATATGATGCTTTGAAACTTCTTAAGGAGTTCATATTTGAACTAGTGTATCGATGGAATTTATTGGTATGTTGTTTCCCCTTTATGCTTTATGTTCCTCTCTGGATTTATGATAATGACTGCGTTCAGCCAGTCCTGCAGTTGCAGGTAATTTCCTTTATCTTAGGAAGGGCCAACAGAAGTTATTAACTGCTTCAAGTTATAGTATTGCACCTCTCAGAGGCTGCAGTAGGGCTGGTGAGATTGCAGTATCAGGAGAAAATTCAACTATTTAAACAGACAAACATATAACTGAAAGCATTGAGCAATGATCCCAAGGACTACTGGAACAAGTTATGTCTAGGGCAGCAGTTTAGATCTGCACAAGTTGGTTCTGAGAGAACATTATGATGATAAATGATACTTAGTGGCCTACATTAAACGAGCCAGAATACTGCATTCCAGTGGAAATAGGAACAGATTTAGCTGAAAACCTTTTTCATTGTATGGGAAAATAGGACAGTTAGCAGGAAACCTAGTTTGAGTATCTGTCCTCATATCCACATGAAATGCTTTCCCATAAAACAATGCCACAGTTACATATTTTGTTTATTTTGCTTCACCTTTCAGCTTGTGCTGCAGGAGACACCTGGTACTCCCCTGTGGCTGCTCAGTGCTGATTCTGTACAATAAATCCTCACACAAACACTGCAGTTTCACATTTGGAGAGCACTCTGCAAATACTAATTAAGCCTTGAAATTGCCATGTGCAAACAGCAGCATGGTTATCCCCTTGCAGAGAGAATGGAACAGGGGCCATTGAAAACTGCCTATCTTGGCAAATTTCAAAGCTGGAAATTACCAGGAGAGGCAGAAATTCTCAGCCTGTGGGTCAAATGCCACACAGCACCCTCTTCATAACATACTTAAAAGAATAAATCAATTTACAGCCTTCTAGAAATTCCCAGCTGCGCTGTCTCGGAGTCAGAGGGACGAGCTGCACACATCACAATCTGACTGCATTAGTCACTTACAATTAACATTTCTCCCTTCCTCACTACCCAGATGTCTGACTGGAAAAAATTATTCATATTACTTTCCCCAAGGTCCACCCACAGCTCCAACTGATTCGACTGATGCCATCCAACAGGCTGCCACAGACCACAGATTTTGTTAATGTTCATTACTCTGAACACCCTTTCACCTTCCCACATGGTTATATATATATGTATATTTGGACACTGAAACTTCTACAACCACTGGCTGGTTTCGTTCAGAACATTTCAGAGCTCTGGGTCTTCACTGCTGTGATTTGCACAGCTCAGTTTCAGCTTTAACCCAAAATCACCACAGATGTGTTTGCATTTCTCCTCAAATAAATGCTGATCTTCCAGACTCTAAGCCAGGGTAGAATGGGAACTAAACCTGCACATCAATCCCAGTCCACCCTGAGCAGGATGAGCTCTGGAAGGCACTAATCACCTGAGCAGTGCTCTGTTCCTGTGCTGCAGACTCGGCCCACACCTGGGGACTTTCCTCTTTCAAGTCCATCTCCTCCCTGCCCGGGTGTTCCATGAGGAGACAGATCTACTGGAGGAATGTCTGGCTGGAGAGGTTCATCTCTTCACTGTGTTTCTGCTTCCAGAAGGGAAGGTGATCTTCAGCATCATGGCTGTAAAGAAACAGAGGACAGAGATGTTAAAACCAGTGTTAAAACCATCATTCTCCTCAGCTACCACACTTCTCTAACACACAGAGTAAACCAGGTCTGGCTTTACAAACACTTCCTTTTAGACCCAAACACCTTAGTTATGGGGATAAAGGAGCACAAATCTTAACTCATTTACCATGGTCAAGTCCTGTTGTCCAGCACTTCCCATGTCCCATTAAGGAGGAAACAAGTCAACATTGCTCCAACAGCACTGCAAGACTACACTGAATTCCTCCTGCACATCCTTCCTTGGCCATGGGCAGTTCACTAAACATTCTCCACATTGTCCTTCTGGCCCCTGCAGGCCTGGAAATCAATAAAGAATGCAACACATGGACCTCAGGCTTCCTGCAGGGAAATGCCACGTTCAGAGGTGCATCATCAGTTTGCCTGAGAGGGGTTTTGGGGGAGCACCAAAGGGCTTTCCACGAACAGGCAGCTTCCATGTCAGGCAGAACTGTGGTCCTGGTGCTGCAGGGCAGTGCCACAACAGCCAGCTCCTGCAGAACAATGAAACTCAAACTCTAATTCACACGAGCCCCAAGACCCTGACAAACTGCTTCCAAGCTTGGATTCATTCCTCTCTCCCAGTTTTATTGGGGCTTCTCAATCTGCTGTTGGGATCCCAGCAGGGTAATTTACAGCTCTGGTGATTGGGTTAGGCGGTGGTTCAGCACCTTCCCCATCCTTCGTCTCTAATGTCATATTAAATCACAGGAATTAGCATGAGGCTGAGCCCATTTAATTTCTCAGCTCCTCCAATTAAGTTTATTTTATACCCAGGGCCTCTCTGGGCTGATCCAATGCCAGTACCAATCCGTGCTCTGGGAGGGAAGCAGAAGGCTTCTTGCTGATGCTTTCATTCATTTGCATTTTAAATGCAAATTATTTTAGTCATAATTTATCCCTATAAATGTTAGCATTTGGCTTGTCATTGACAAACTGAAAAATAGATAAGGAGGGGTAAAAAAAGCAGCAGGCACTTTCTGCCTCCTGCTAATTTTGCCAGCAAGGACTGGGCTGTGCAGACCCGAGCACTGACTGTTCCCCCAGTCCTGGCCAGGGATAAATCAGCAGGACAGGGAAGGCTCAGAGAAACGTCACTGCACTGCGTGGTGGAGGGGAAAAATGGGAATAAAGGCACAGAAATCTTATCTCCATTAATATTGCTCGAGACAGAACAGCCTCAAAAAGCACTGAGGAGAAAAATGACAAAGAAATCCACGTACCTGAGCTCGAGCTCAGGATCTCATTAGTACAAATTAACCGCAGCAAACAATTAGGAGTGATATGTACCAGCCTTGCTCTGCAAGTGTGGAAAGCCAGGGTCATTTACAGATAAATATTGTTAGATAAGTACCATTTCTTTCTGTGTCCCAGCACACATAAGCTCTGATGGATAAATAACAACCACCCATCCCTACAGAGCACCTTTCAACCAGCTACTCGTGTAATTAAGGATTAAATCAGGGATTTTCTCATACCTAATCCTACCTCATTCACTGACCTCCAGCACTGATTTTAGTAGGTGTATGAAATGTGAAATGTGACAGCATTTATGTCAGTAACACACTCGGAGCAACTTTCATGTAAAATTTAACACCTATTCTGTTGATCTTCTTTGGTTGGTTTCTCCCAAACAGCTCTCTTCCTTGACTGTCAGTATTAATCAAGAGCCAATTCAGGTAATTGCACTAACAATAGCCAGTAGTTTAATCAATTACCTAATTGCTCAGAAAAATAAAAATAAACACTAGAGGTTTCACTTTTGGGTGGTTTCATTTTTTAAAACCCCATAATTAACCTGTTAAAAATAATGTAATTAAATTAACCAGTGACTGAATCAAGGGAAAGGCAGAGTTCTGGTTAATTCCATGGTGCAACAAGTAGCAGAATTTTTGGCTGACCTTCCCCTCCAGCAGACACTGAAGGGCTGAAGGAAGGTGCTGACTCACTCCTGCAGACTCATTGTGGCACAAATAACTTACAACTCCAGTGCAAAGGAGATCAAAGGGTTCAGGCAGGGTCTTTAATAAACAAAACTGGGCATTAAGATTCATCTCTTAAAAAAATAGTACCAAAATTTGCAAAGGAAAGCAGGAGACAGTCATTTCGTGGTTCTGACAGAACTGATGTCAAATCTCAGGGAAAAAAACCCAAGGCTGAGTCAAATTCAGGGGCTCGTGGTGCAGTTTCCATAAATGGCCCTGTTATTGCTGTTCTTCACAGAAATGAAAATAATAAACAGCTCAGCCAATTGTGCAGCAAAAAGGGACAATGTTAAGAGCTGCAGGATTTGCTGATGCTTTCAGCTTCTGTACTCCCAAATACATCCTAGACCTGCCCCTGGTGTGCATTCCTCCCCAAGCCTGGACCTCCATGAATCCCATCAGGATTCTACAAGCACATTTCCCTGGAAACGTGGATGTGCTGAGGAGGAGGAGGAGGGCAGGAGGAGGCAAGGGGGATGTTGGAACAAGCCCAAGGCTGGGAGCTGGAAAGCAGGATGTGGTCCCAAGTCACTGAGAACAGAACTGCACACCTGAGGGAGTTTCCCAACACTGCTGACAAAGACCAAACTAATTTTGCTCCCTTAATCCTGCAGGATCTTCTTTCCTCCTCTAAATCCCCCTTTCAATACCCATTGCAGCTCTGACAGCGACAGCCACAGCACCTCGAGATTTTAACCATTTCCCTGTGGGTTTCTCTCAATTTTGGTGGGTTTTTAGCAGAAATAAATGTGAAACTCTGGGCATAAGCATTGCCAAAACGTTGGCATGCAGGGAGCACTCCCTGCACTGTTTGCCCATGGATTATCCTTTGTAATTGTTGATTTTTCTCACCGTATCTCACACACATCAGGCATTTTCAGACAAGCTAAACAAACACCAAGACAAGCAGCTCAATGGGAAGCTCTGCTGTGTCCAAAGGATTATCATATGAATTTGTATAACAGAAACTGAAACTGGGTTGCAGAAATCCTACAAGAAAAGAAGATAATGAAAGATAAAAGGAGTTGTGATAGGATATAGTCAGCTTTTTCCCAATATGGAGAAATTAGGCTACATTTTGTAATAATAATCCACGTAGAGGTTAGTCAAACAATAAACCCAATAGCTTACCAAACTAATGGGAAATTTTTGTGTTATGTATGTCACAACTATATCCTCTCCCTTCAGTTCTGATTCAGTGGTAATGATATTATAAAATAAAAGAGGGATGGCTCAAATATTATTCAATACTGCATCATTTTTTGTTGTAACAGGTACTTCAATAACTTGGAGATGATGAAATTTGAAAGATTAATCACATTATGAGGCACATCCCCTGACAATCACCCACAATTCTGTCAGCATCCCAATGTTTCCACCCAACCTCATTGGCACACGAGCAAAAGCAATGCCAGTGTGAGATGTTAAACCATTTACAACAACTGCAAAGCCAGCATTTTCCTCCCCAAAACAGCAGTCCTGGCTCCCCCAGTCCGTGCTGGGTGATGGCACAGGCTGCAATGGAAGCAGGTTTCAGTAAATGGGTATAAATATCTCCCAGTATCACTCCAGTATGTCAGAGGGGCGAGGCAGTGACAGTGCTGTGTGTCACTGCTGTGAATCAAATACAACATGAACCAGGAGCCAGCTCAGCTCCCATGACTTTGAAATATGTCCTCCAGTGGAAGATTAGCTCATTCTGAGCTATGCAAGTAAATCCAAGACAAAACAGGTTTGTCTCTACACCATTCTCATTTACCTGCCTTTTCTCAACACCCTCTGGGACCTGCTGGTGTCACAGACCTCTGGCTTTTCTCTTAGTTTTTTGCCTTTTACATCCAATCCAGAACATCTCATTAACAGCAAAGCTTCTCTGCAGCTCCTGATGCCTGGAAAGCACCTTCGTGTCGTTGTCTGAACAGTTCTTCATCCTTTTTGGAAATCTCACTTGAAAACTCCTTTTGTCCTCCAGGACACCCTCCCAGCCCTCTCTCCTGTTCCTGTGGGATGGTGTTTTCTCTGGAGCTGTGTTATTAAATCAGCACCTTCCCCATGCACTGCACTCAGCTCCAGAGGATGGCAAAGTGCCTCATTCCCCATCCATCAGCACTGTCCTTCCTGCCCTCAGACACCCTGAGCCATCACAGCCCCACAGGTGACACCCCACCCATGCCCAAACACTCAGGGAGGGGGAGTCAGTGGTGCTGTAAGAGAAAAACACTATCAGCAAAGTCACTGCTGCTTTGTGTTTGGTGTCCAAGCTTTTTGACACAAGTTGAACCCAGTGAACTCAGCCAGTGCTTCAAAGGAAAGCCCTGAAATTCAGAGAAAAGCACCACACACAAAAAAAAAAAAATCACTTGGCTAACCTGCTATTAAGGAATGACAATTTCTTTCAATGCTGCAACTACACAAGAAGATACAGAGACAAGATCTCTGGGGACTTCATCTGCAGCAACCTCTGCAAGTCGCACTAAGGACATTCTGCTGAAAAACCTGAGCCAAGTGACTGCCAAACACTCGTTTTTGTCCCCTCTCTGGGATGAGAAGAACAGGGGAATATTAAAGCTGAGCAAGGGGAAGGGTCCACCCTCCCTGCTTGGGGAGCCATAAAGCCACTGCAGCATCTCAAATGAGAAGCCACTTTACAATAATGGTGCATAAAGCAGCTAATGTGATTTACTCCCCAGTGTAAGGGAGGTTTGCCATGGCCTGGGGTTCCCTGCAGCAGGAACAGCAGGGACTGTTAGTTTAATCCAGCCAGGACTGAGCTCACTGACCACCCTCTGCCACCCCCAGCCACGTGCAAGGGCAGCAAAATCGGTACAAAAGGGGGTTTATGGCTCTGGGTCTTCCTCCAGCTTTTAATATGAACATGATTTATTATGCTCCAAAGGAACATCACATGTGTCTGCAGAAAGCTTTATCCCACACTTAAGTTAATTACCCCAGCTTGCCTAGAAGGCAGAGTGGGTGCATTTCCTGAGCTCCCTTGGCAGGAACAGGCTTTCAGTGCAGCAGGAAGGGTTTTAACCTCATTGAGGACTGAGTCACGACTGCCGTCACCTCCTCTGCAGTCCCATCCATCACACACACACATTGTTTCAAGGAACTCTGGCTCTGGTGCATTTTGCCTGGATGTTAACAATCAGGTAATGTAGAACCACAATATTTATGTTTTACTGCTGAGTTAAAAATGGAAATCGTATGTAGGGCTGGGACAGCAAGGGTTATTTATTTCCACAAAAGGAAAAATGGCTTCAATTTATTTAGTCGTGTAATAAAGAGAAGAGCTCAGCCAAACACCAACTCAGTCTTTACTCCAATTGTGCATAATGAATCTATCTATATCCATATCCTTATGGCACATCCATTATCAGGACAACAATGAGCTGGAACAGAACTCTTAGATCTCCAAAGCCAGTTCTTTCCTACTGTGTCCAGCGTGTCACAGTCCTTCTCCTCCAGGGACAGTGCCCAGGCACTGGGAGTGACAGCACCACAGGCTGATGGAGCTGTTCTCACAAATTCTGACGTAACAGCCCATTTCTACCACAGAAACAGGAGATAATCCAGCTCCACAAGGGCAGGCTGACATTCCTGGGGACTACCCAGGCTGGGCTTAGACACCTCCTCAGAGACACCCTAAGGATGTTGAGTCCTAATTCTCACAGAACCACGATTCTCACAGTATCCCCTTTCCCTTGGAGTGGGAAAGGAGACAAGTTCATTATTCTGTACATTTGCACATGCTCTTCTTTAGTCACCTCTCCTCCCATCTGCTGAACATCTACATCTCCACCCCAGCTGCCTCCTTCCTCCCACCCTCAGCTTCCTCAATCCATGACCACGTTTCCCACGTGGCCTATTCCCCACTCTTTCATCCTCTGGGATATCATGGTGTGTTGTATCCCTGCTCGAGGCAGTGACCCTGCCTTCCTACGTTTGCTTTAGAAATGGCAGAGGGAGAAGTGGATAAAGCAAGAAAACAGGGAGAACGTGTATTTTAAAGTACAAGATGACAAAAAAGGAAAATAAATGTCTGTGTCAGTGTGTGCTGCAGTGTTGCCCACGCAGCCTTCAAGAAGGCACACTCAGGGAGTACTGTAAGAAAACAAACTGTTCCCCTCCAGCTTCCTCCTGCCACTTTGTCTCCCATCCTTTCCTCCTCCTGCAGCTCTTCCTAAAGGAATTGTCAATGGGAAGGGGTTGTTCCCCTTCCTACAGGGGGAAGGTGCTGCTCCCTTTCCCTCCCACCTCCCTGCACCTCTCCTCTGAATCAAATCACTCTTAAAATTCAAAACACAAAACTACCTTGTTTCTGCACATAAAACCTACGCCTAAGCTGGCTCCTTCAGAATAGCTGCTTCTCTGAATGACTCGAGGACAAATGGACTGCCTGCACCTTAGAACAGGTGGGGACTGACATACAGAGCCATCTCAGGGCTACAACACAACTTGTGTGTGTTTTATAGCAGGAAATAAAAGTGACAAACAGGCCCGACCTCGTGTTTAAGTCCAAATAAAATTCCCCATACAAAAGCGGCCCCCTTAATCAGCTACACTTAGCAGTCCATTAGAATTTAGTTTACACAGCTGCCAGCAGCTGCAGGTGGCCAGGCACACACTCCAAGTGGCTGCTGACTGCAAAGAGAATGACCCTGGGAATGCTCATCCACGGATTTTCTGTGCAGGGCACGAGTAAGGAGACAGACTCTTTTCTCTCCAAAATCAAATTGTCAATTATTCCATCAGTGTAATAACAATGCCATCCGTATCTCATCGTCTAACCAAGGTAATAAAGCTGTCTGGGCTCACACAAGAGAATGGAGCAAAGTGCCAAAAACCATCACAATTTGGGAGGTAAGTTTCCCATTTAAGGACTGACTGAGCAATACACCCTCTCGCACTATTTTTCCTAGAAATGAAGGCATTAGAAGGCTCGAGACTGCCAATTATTTTATTGTGGCCACAAAAGATGCAAAGAATCCTCTTGTAAAATCAGTTGGTGATTCATTAGCATCTCATCTTCTAACTCAACTAAAAGAAAAAAAATAACTGAATTATTAAACACATACAGAAGAAAGCTCACGTTCAGTATGATCTCTATTCCCACTGAACCTCAAAGGGAAGCCTTGATAGGCAACTTGCACACCCAATTTTGTGCCTGTTCATTAAGGGGCCTGTAAGAACCACAAATATATCATGATACAATGGACAGGGTGGTGCTCAGGCACCAAAAAAAGCATTGCAAATACTGACCCATTATTTCAGTGCCAGGACTACGGGGCTTGGTGGCTTCAAGAAGGTTTAAATGCTGATTTAGGGACCCCTGAGGCTGGCAATGAGCAGCTGAGGAGTAAGAGGTGACCACTCTCAGCTTGGAGTGTCTTTTGCAGTGAAATCACCCTACAAAGGCGACTTTTCCCTTTGGGATGAGCAATTCTGAAACCACAGCACCAGGGCCTCGTTCCTCCACGCCAGCTTTGCCATTTAACAAGCTCCCACAAGTTTTTAATGGGACTGTGGCTGGGGAGGAAGAACAGGACAACTCAACGCCAAAACCCAGGGAGCAAGAGCAGCACAGGAGGCCACGTGGTGTAACCACATCCCAGACCACAGCAACCACAGGGATTTTGGCAAAGCGAAGTGGCACCTAGGCTGGCACCCAGGAGAGCAGTGACCCCACAGCGGCTGCTGCCCCCCAGGGAACCAAGGAAGGGGCCGCCTTCCCTCACACCGAGCCCCAGGGCCATCCAGCCGGGATCCTTCCCCTGCTGGGGCCACACCGGGTGTCCACAGCGTCCCCTGGCACGCCGGTGGGGCAGGACGCCAGACAGGTGGAACCCCCTCGAGAACAACACCCCAACCACCCACACCGCCCCTCAGAGGGCGGACTGACACCTCCCGCACCCGCACCCCCATATATAGCCCCCGGCCCACTCCAGCAGCCAATCCCAAACGGGGCGCCAGACGCCCCCTCCCCTAAGTAGGCCAATGGGAGGCAGGGGCGCGAGGCGCTCGGCCAATCAGGAGGCGAGGTGCGCCCCCCCCCCCCCGGCCCGTTTCCCGCCGCCGCGCCCCAGCGCGAAGCGCCCCCCCCCCGCCTGAGGGCCCGGCGCCATCGGCCC